>CM059039.1:2849215-3449215 GCA_030279155.1 Forsythia viridissima
AGACTTATAAATTTTGTGTTGATATATACATTTATTAAATCATCGGACTACTTGGTTAGAAAAAATTAAAATAAATAGTAAATGTACAATATTTAACTTACTAATTCTCTTCTAACAAATTATTAATAAATCAACACTAACAGATGTCCAACTATAAATGAAATACGTGCATTGCACGTCTAACTAGTTTTTATGTATAAAAGAAAAATATAAGGTCTGTTTCTTCTTAGAATTTTTTCATTTGTTTGCTTATCAATTTTAACTTCGTCCCATTTTCGATTTTTGTCATCCCATCATTATACATTGATCAGAATTTTATTCCAATGTGTTTATTAGAACTTATAAATACAAAATATTTACAATACCATTACAAAATCATGTGCAAGACATGTGTTACATGCTAGTGACTTAATAAAAGTTGTTAGAAGTAGATATTTACAGTATTATAGCCTAAATTAAAATTTTAAAATCTTGATCAAGTTTATCAATTTTCATGCTTCATGTGTAACGTCTTGGATTTTTTTTTCGAAATTTTTAAGAATTTCTAGGAGCTTTGTGGAAATTTTTAGGAATTTTATTGGAAATATTGTTTTTTTTTAAAAAAAATATTTTCTTAGTTAAGAAGAAATGAAATTCTATTTGTAACTTTTACTCTAGGTAAAAAATATAGTCACTGAAAATAAATAATTGCGGTCAAGCCCCTTGTCCCTCCTATAAATAGGAGAGGGTCATTTTATTTAGAAAAAATTAGAAACTAAAATGTATTTTTTTATCATTTTTAATTTTATAAAATAGTAGAAAATGACCCTTAAACAGTAAAATACCACCCATGAACAGATAACCGAGCTGGACAACTCCCGAGACAAAAATTTTGACCTAGGAGTTGACCCCAAGAGGGTGGGGGTCAACCTCCTCGAAGTTTATTAGGGGGTCGACCCCCTTCTCCAAATAGGGAGTCACTACAAAAAAAATACCTATTTTGCGAGAAAAATATGTTGGCACTAAATAGAGATTTTGTTACAAAAATAATTTAACGACGACAAGCTGTTTGTTGCAGGCATTGTCACGCTATAAATATCAACTTAATCATACAATTCAATTTTAGTATTATGAATGTTTTAGTTGAAAAATTAAAATAAAATCAGTAAAAAAAGGGCGAGAAGAAGCATAATGGGTTGAATTAACAAAGGTAAAACAATCAATTTTTTCAATCATTATAACCCAAACCAGATCTAACCCATTAAATTAAATTAACAAAGTAAAGAAATGTACTGCCACAAAACATATTTCCCTTCTCTACTCCCTCCATCCCTTACTCCCTCTCATGATTTCCTGGTTGCCTCCCTCCCTCCCGCCCGCCCGCCCGCTCGCTCACAATTTTCTTTCTCTATATGCCTTCCTCTGGCTTCTGAGTCTCTCTACGTCTCTATTCTTACCAGAAGAAGTAAGCAAAAACTCCCAGTCCCAGCACCCAATTCAGGTTGGATTTCTAGATTTTTTTAGCTTGTATTGTCATCTTTCCGCGTTTGATACTTACAAGTTATGAAGAACTTGAATTATACCAATAAGGGATAACATGATTTGAACCATTGTGTGTATTTAAAGATTGGATTTATTTCTTCTAACCGATTCAATCATTGTTGTTGATTGGATTTGTTTATTCTAATTAAATATATCATTGTTGACGATTGGATTTATTTCTTCTAATCAGGTCAATTGGTTTTTCCGATGGATTTTAGCTAATTATACTTAAATGCTGATGTTGGGATTATCCATTAAAGAGTGGTGATTATTCTTTGTTCATGCCATGATACATATAGACATATATTCTTTGTTTAACTTAAAAGAAAATCTGGAAAGCCGGCAATAATGATGTGCACGTGTTGAATAAGTGGGCACAACAAAAGGGATAAACTTCAAATTAGTATCTTATAGTAGTTTTACAACATAGGGACACATTTTAGATTCAACTTGGCACCTGGATTTGCAATAAAAGATCAAGTACTACTAAAAAAGTATTATTGCAGATTTGCTATAGCTTTTTGATTTCACATGAAAACACAGTTCATCTCTTCTTTAATCTTGTCGACTTCTCATAGCATTGGCATTTCAATATATATTCTGCCAAATTCTCATAGCATTGGCATCTCAATATCTATTGTGCCAAATTCTCATAGCATTGGCATCTCAATATTGTTCTAGAAAAACTTTTCTTTCCTTTTCTAGATACGTGACTTTCATGGTATCCCACAATGTAAAAAGTTAGGAGGTTTTTTCCTCAAAAGGTAGTTGCTCATCAGTTCTTCATTTCCAAAATTAGATTCGTTTAACCAGTTGAAAAGACTGGTGTAAATATATATATTGGATGTATCAATAGACAACAAGATCCTTGTGCAAAATGCAGTACCTCCAGCTGTCTGATGCCCTTAGAGGATCACTATCAGTAATAGCAAGGATGAGATTAGCATATCCTAGCCTTAGTTTGACAGGTAGATCCTTCACTTCCCATAGTCAAGCAATGCAACCTAGTATTACAGAACCTTTATCTAATAATAAAAGAGTCGAAAAGATAGTTATACCCGTTTTAATGTTATGTAAAGAAGAACATAAGCTTTCTCATTGATCTACAAACTGTCTAAAATCCATACTCTTGAAGCTTTCCTGACCCAGAGGCTTTTTCTGACTTTTGAATTATTTAGTTTGTGAGTGTAAACTAATGTTCATTTGGTTGATTCAATTTATTTCATAGGAAAACAATTTACTTAGAAAATAGTCATAATTTCAGTTTCAATGGATGGTTTTGGGTTGCTTGCTGAAGTAAACTCTTGATGTTATGAATTTCTTTCATTTTTTATGCTTGTGTTATCAACTCCGTGCCTGTATATGATATTATGAATTTGGAGATGGAAAAGGAAACCTATTTTATCCTATGATAACTTTCTTTTAGAGATAAAATCAGTCCATTGCTTCTGTTGCACAATACTTTGAATTTTTATGTTTCAATCAGAATTATATAGTTTATTTGGTTTGTCTATTTACTATTGTGAGCAAAACTTCCTGATTGTAAATGATATATTGGTAAAACTTCCTTATGTATAGTGAATAGTAATAATATTTTCTTGTAGTATATATAACTTATCTTTAATCTTTAGTTTTTACTTGAACAACAAAAAAAAAAAAAAAAAAAATCCAAAGCTAATGTTGGCTTCGTTAAAATATTTGCATTTTATATATGCTTTTAGTTGATTCATTTGTGATTGGAATAATGTCATTCAGTTTGCACTAAACTAGAATATACATGCTTGATTAATTTGTTATTATTTTTAATATACATTCATGTGTTTTGTTGTGCCTTGCCGGCTTATTGTTGAATTGTCGATAGATTTTTTTTGTTTATTTGCAGTTTATAGAAGTTACAAAAGAAAGGTCGAGCTTCTACCAATACCATCTCCAAACCATTATATGAATAGGAAAAATACTTGCAGTTTGTGTCGTATTAATGTATAATTAATAGAATGTCATTAACTTATTTTCTTTGTTTTAGTTAACATGGTATATGCAATTTAATTATTTTAAGAATTACTAATTAAATATTCTCTATTGTATAATCTCAGTGAAATCATGATATACATGATGGATAAGAGTTGGATGCTACATGGTAATAGATTAAGTAATGAATATTTAGACGGTGTTAATTCATTTATGGAGGTAGCAAAACTATGTCTGGACGAGAACAATGAAGTTCATTGTCCATGTCGAAATTGTCAAAATGCATTCTTTCAATCATTAGATGTGGTTGAGTCTCATCTATACCTCCTGAAATCTCTACAAGTTACAAGAGATGGATTTTTCATGGAGAAGAACTTGATATTGATAAAGAGGGTGATGAAACAAATACATTTGAATTGGAAGAAGGAGAAAATGATGATGAGATGAATACTATGTTAGAAGATCTTTGTGCTCCCATGTCATTTGAAGATGATCAACCTCCTGATGAGGAAGAAGATGGAAGGAATCATAATTCCTCACCTCAAATGCATGATAAAGAGAGTAACAAGTTTGTAGGGATATTGAATGAAGCTAAACTACCATTGTTTCCTGGTTGTAAATTGTCATTATTGAACTTTGTGGTGATATTGATGCACATAAAAGTTCTTAATCAATGGAGTAATAAATCTTTTAATATGTTGTTGGAATTACTGAAAGATGTTTTTTTAGAAGATACTGCATTACCAAAATCAACTTACGATGCCAAAAAAATGCTGAGTGAGTTGGGATTGGGTTATGAGGCTATTCATGCATGCAAGTATGATTGTACATTGTTTTGGAAAGAGCACAAATTTGCTAGTAGGTACCCAGAATGTAATGAACCACGATACAAAACCAATTCGGGAAAGGGGAAGAAGGTGCCTCAAAAAGTGTTGTGATATTTTCCATTGAAAACAATATTACAGAGACTATTCATATCAAGACACACTGCAATGGATATGAGATGGCACACAGAAAGATGAGTTGAAGTAGAAGATGTTCTAAGACATCCAGCTGATGGTGAGGCATGAAAAGAATTTGATAGGTTATATCCAAAATTTATGCGAGATCCCCATAATGTTAGGTTGGGTCTTGCATCAGATGGCTTCAATCCATTTGGCAACATTCATAATTCCTATAGCATGTGGCATGTTATTCTTGTGCAATACAATACGCCTCCATGGAAGTGCATGAAAGAACCGTTTATGATGATGTCTAGAGATGGCAATGGGCCGAGCCGGGCCGGCTCAGCCCGTGGACTAGTCGGCCCGGCTCGGCTCTTAGTACGGGCCGAGCTTTAGCTCGGCCCATCGCCAAAAACATGGCCCGGACCGGCCCGCGGTTCGCGGGCCAACGGGCCGATCCACGGGCCAGTCCGTGGACCGGCCCATGGTCCGCGATCCACGGGCCAGTCCATGGACCGGCCCGTGGTTCGCGATCCACAGGCCGGTCCGCGGACCCACGTGAAATCTTTATTATTTTATTTTTTTATTTTTTTATTTTTTTTTTAAACTTAAAAAGTTAAAACTTAAAAACAAATTATAATTTAGTAACCATTAACATATTCAAATTCAATTTAGAATAAAAATAAGCTTACATGAGATTCTAACTCAAATTAATTATGCATTTAAAGTTCGACTATTTTATTAATCTCCAATTCTCCATTACCATTAGATTCAATAATTAGTACCTCACTACCTCATATTTAATATTTTACAAATTTAAAAATATTAATATATTATTTTCTAATTCATTCAAAACTCATCAAAGGTCAAACATTTTGAACTCCAATATTTATAAGAAATAAGTGAATGAAAAAATTTTAAATTCAAACCCTCCTCTTTTTTCCGAGCTTGGGACCGGCTACTATTAGCGTAGGCAGAGTTAAAATTGTACACGAACAAGTTGTTACGTGTACAATTTTTTTAAAAGTTAAATATCAAAACTTACAAGTTAAAATGAATAAAAAATAGAATGAATTTATACAAAATAATAAATATACTTACATTTTACTTACTACGTATTCAGTTCGTCCATCTCTTCGGCCAATATCATGCTTACTTTATCTTGGATTCGATGTTCTGCATCTTCCCAATCTTTCAAACACATTAAACTCTCTAATATATCTGGTTTAAGTCTTGACCTCAAATCATTAAGAATCCTACCACCTGTACTAAAAGCAGACTCCGATGCTACAGTTGATACCGGAGGTGTTAGTAGATCACGTGCTATAATAGAAACAATTGGGTATTGGCGCTCGTTTTGTCTCCACCACCTAAGTATATCAAAATTATTCCTCTCCTCTTCATCTAACAAATTAAGCATGTCGTGACCAAAATATCTAGCTAACTCTAATGGTATATCTCTAATATTAGTTTCAACATTTGTGGCACGGGTAAGCGAAGAAGATGAAGAAGAAGAACTAGGATTTTGAGTTCCCTTATAAATAAGGAAACTCCAATAATCATTAGGATTAGGGTTATTTGAAGAAGAAGAAGAAGGGTTAGGCACAGGAGGTCTTCTAACATTCCTACCGGTTTTTTCGGCATAAAATTCGTACATTTCACATAATGTTTTTTCTAAATTACCATAAGTCAATGGATTACCGTAACTCAAATTATTAGAAATTTCGGAAATAGTATGTTTAGTACATTGTAAATTTACTCTAGGGTCCATAATTGACGCTAACGGGAACAACATAGGCAAGTCTTCCCAATATTTTCTAAACTTCATTTCCATTGTTTCAACAATATCAGAAAAAATTGCATACGACTTATATCTATTAAAATTATTTGCAATAAAATAAAAATGATTTAAAACTAATGGACTAGTAGGGTAATATACACCACCACATGCATTTGTAGCGTCATAAAATACTTTTAAAAATTTTCGAACATGAAATGCAATTTGCCAATCATATGGTTGCAAATCGTATTGTGGACCGTGTGAATGTCGACCATTATAATAACCAGTTACACAATGTTCATATCCTTCACATGATTCAAGCATTAAATAAGTAGAATTCCACCTATTACGTATGTCTGTACATATACTTTTAGTTGGAAGAGAATTTTCTACACATAATTCATCAAATACTTGTTTTCTAGTAGGTGAAACAGTAATATAGTTCAAGGCATACCTAATTTTTTCTAATTGTGGGCCTATATACTTTAAACCATCTTGAACAATTAAATTAAAAATATGGCATACACATCTAACATGAAACAAAATTCCACCGAAATCTGGTTGTAATTCCTCAATTAATTTTTCTATTACAATATTATTAGGCGCAGCATTATCAAATGTCATACTGCGAATTCTAGATTCGCAATTAAATTCTTTAATAATTGCAAGTAAATAATTAAAAATTTGTAGGCCATTATGCGGGTAATCAATTACTTTAAAAGCAATTATTCTTTTATGCATAATCCATAGTTTATCAATATAATGTAAAGTAGCTGCAATATATCCTTTATGATTTAGACCGGACCATAAGTCCGAAGTGAATGATACAACACCAGCATATTTACTTAAATCATTTTTTATATTTTCTTTTCTTTTATTATATGCAGCAATAGTATCAGAACGAAGAGTGTTTCTAGCAAAGGGTAAATACATTGGTTGAAGATACCTTTGTACAAACCGTGTGAAATGAGGGCTTTCCACTATGCTAAGCAGGAACTCACCACTAGCTACCAATTGGCACATTCCTTCTCGGCGCATAGATTCTTGTGAATAAACCCAATTGTTAAGATTGGGAGAAGAACTACTAGATCCACCCGGAGATCCGAAATGTAGCTGTGCTTGGTTGGTATCAACTCCTCCGTGCTTTTGCATACACTTCGGAAAATGTCGATTAAGATGGCTCGTTCCACCGCCCTTTTGCCATGTAAACTGTTGCTTACAATATTTGCAAACTGCCTTGAAAATTGGTTGCCCATCTACAGATGCACCCGTCTGCACTCTATTGAAATGATCCCAACACCGAGCCTTTTGTTTTGTGGCTCTTCGTTTAGTAGTCGATTGAGTAGTGTTGGTCGTTTCCAACTCTTCGTCAATATTATCTAAATCAAAAATTGGACCAGTGTTCCCAACTCCAAAATCATCACCAAATTCTAGAATTGGAACATTATTTAAACCACTAAAATCATCTTGAATTTGATTTTCGACAGATTCGGCACTTCCGTGAAAATTCTATTGATCCATGAATTTGGTTGTAGAATGTAGATAATAGAAATGTAGAAGACTAGAAGTACAAAAAATATATATGGAAATTGGAATGTAGGGGTGTAGAAGATAAGAAGAATAAGATTATAAAGCTAGAAATTATATAAATTGCACAATATATGAATATAATTGTTTTGGATAATGGAAGTATGAATGTAAGATTGTAATATGAGAATTGAGAGATTTGTGAAGAGAATAGAGTTAATTTATGGGATATTTATAGGAAAAAAAAAATAGCCGTTTGAAAAAAAAAAAAAAAAAAAAATTCTGGGGACCAAATTGGCAACGGTCATATTTATGACCGTTGCATGCAACAGTCATAAATATGACTGTTGCAAATTGCACAAATTGGTCCCCAGCTTTTGCTGGGGACCAATTTGGTCCCTGAAGATCCGTGGACCACGGACCGGGCCTGGTCCACGGACAGGTCCACGGGCCGGTCCGTGGACTGGCCCACGGGCCGAGCCTAGCTCGGCCCGTGGATTTTTTTCAGGCCCGGTCCGGGCCCTTCTTTAGACGGGCCCGGGCCGGCCCGGGTCCGTCATTTTGCGGACCGGGCTGCCGGGCCGGCGGGCGGCCCGATCCGTTTGCCATCCCTAATGATGTCACTCTTAATTCGAGGGCCACATGTACCATGAAGAGATATAGATGTTTATTTGAGACCTCTAGTAGATGAATTGAAAGAATTATGGGAAGTTGGTGTTGACACGTTTGATGCTTATAGTGGTAAAATATTTTCTATGCGTGCAGCTATAATGTGGACCATTAATGATTTTTCTGCATTTGGAAATCTATCTGGATGGAGCACTAAGGGGTGCAAAACTTGTCCAACATGCAATGAGAATGCTTCTTCACAAGGGTTACGTAGTAAAATATATTTTATGGGTCATCGACGTTATTTGCCACCTAACCATCCTTGGAGAAAAAGTAAATTACATGATGGTAAATAGGAATTACGACCACCACCAAACAAATTATCAGGAGATGATATTTTAAAAAAATTAGAGGTTGTGAGGAATGGAAAGCCTGGAAAGCACCCACATAATAAAGATAAGAAAAGGAAACGAATTCCCAATGAGTTAAATTGGTCAAAAAAAAAAAAGATTTTTTTTTTTTTTTTTTGAGTTGGAGTATTGGTCTAAAGTGAAAATAGGACAAAATTTAGATGTGATGCATATTGAGAAGAACGTGTGTGATAATATCGTTGGAACATTGTTGAATATTGAAGGGAAGACAAAAGATACGGATAAGGCTAGATTGGATTTGTAGGATATGAAGATTAGAAAAGAATTGCATTTACAACCACGTGGCTTTTTGAAACCTCATGCTTCTTACACATTAACATTGGAGGAAAAAAATATGTAAGTTTTTGAAATCTGTGAAGTTTCCTAATGGATATGCATCAAATATTTCTAATTGTGTTCGAGAAACTGAAGGCAAAATATTAGGTTTGAAAACTCATGATTGTCATGTGTTACAACAACTTCTTCCAGTTGGAATTCGAAAGTTTTTGCGAAATGAGGTGTGTAATGCAATTGTAGAACTTTCTTGCTTTTTTCAAAAATTATGTTCAAGAACATTGAATATAAGTGATTTAGAGAAATTGGAATATGTGATTGTTATAAATTTATGTAAACTTGAACGAATATTTCCACCAGCATTATTTGATGTCATGGTTTATTTAGTTGTTCACCTACTTGAGGAAGCAAAACTTTGAGGTCCCATAGCATTTAGATGGATGTATCCAATTGAAAGGTAATTACTATTATTGCACATAGTTACTTTAATACTAATCTTGTTAATTTACTTAATTTTTACTTTTATTTTCCGAACAGAATATTAGGTCGATATAAGATACATGTTAAGAATAAAACCTGACCTGAAGGGTCAATCGCGAAAGCATATATTGTTAATAAGTCTTTGAATTTTTGCTCAATGTATCTCTATGACATTGAAACAAGATTTAATCGACCTGATCGCAACGACCATGGTGGGACTCCAACTGCATGCATGTCAATCTTCTCTCAAAATACTAGACAATTAGGTAGTGTAGAACCAAAGTAACTTTCAAATCTGGAGACTGATAGAGTTTATTGTTATGTCCTAAATAATTATGATGAAGTTCAAAAATATTTATAGTAAGTACTTATTAAACTTTTAACTTATTTTTCTATTAATTAGTTATGTGTTATAATATTTTTCTACATGTTCTTTTGTAGTGAGCATATGGAGCTGTTGCAATGACAAAATCACAACAATTTGGAATGAAAATGAAAAGAATTGTTTTCTTAATGGTTTTCTTCACATGTAAGTTATAATGCACGTCTGATTTATTTATTATTTAAACATAACATTAATATCAGAAATTATATTAATTAGATTTTTATTGGTATAGATAACGAGGTTATATAATCAAAAAGATTTAGATGTGAGTAAAGAATTGTACGCATTAGCATGTAAACCAGATTTTAGAGTATTTTCCTTTTTTGGGTTGTATAGTTAATGGGGTACGATTTCTTATTACAGAATGAGATAATTGTCGTACAACCAAAACAGTGGAGTGATGGTGCCAGGAGATGAAAACTCTAACTTTTTGGTGTGATGTGTGATGTTGTTGGGTTGATATATGTTTTTGACTACCGCGTCACTTTGTTCCAATGTAATTGGTACGATAATAATCCAAATAAAAAAAGATCTGTGGAAGATTATCATATTACTTCTATCAATGTAAATCGCAAATGGTATATAGATGATTCATATATACTTGACATCCAAGCACAACAAGTATTTTATATGGATGATCTAGTCTTGGGTCCACAATAGAAGGTAGTGCAAAATGTGCAACATAGAGGCATATGGGACATTCCAGAAAAAAATGATAACGGTGGTATGGAGCAAGAAGTATTCCAGGAAAATTAATCATCAGATATTGTATGGACAATACAACAGGAAGATCTTGATACTCATGTATGCATAGAGAAGATGTTGCTCCAGATATTATATAAAATGCAACACTACAAATTGACATGGAATCAATATATGAAAATATGAATGAAGTTATCTATCATTCTTCAGAAGAGGAAGATGATACATGGAAAGAATATTACAGTGAAGATGAGAAATCTCTAAATAGTCAAGATGATAGTGATGACAGTGACATTGGTAAGTAAATAATATTTTATATCTATTTTGTTTGTTTATATAATGTATTTCTATTCTTTTTTTAGTAACTATTTATATTTTTCTTTTTTCTATGTAGATTCCAATAGAGATGATGCATCTAGTGAGAGTTTATAAGAGATTGAGATTAATGTGACACTCTCTTCTCAAGATCTAGCATTACAATTTTAAGAGAATAATTATGAATGTTTTTATATATTTTGGAATCATTTATATTTGATTAATTGTACATTCAGACATTTGATTCAATATGTACATGGAATGAATATTACAGTTAGATGTTTAATAAATTGATTCAGCATTCACATGTCTCATTGTTAGCTATATTTGTCAAACTTAGGATCTCATGTGTCGATTTTCTTTTTATCCACACTTTCCCCAAAATTTGTGCTTTGTCCCATGATAAGCACTGCTTGCCTGCTCGTAAAACTCTCCCATGATTATGGGTGATTTGTGTTAACTTTATATTTATGTTAATTTCGGTGAGGACAATCGACTGCATATTTGAGGTTTTCTTCCCAATTTATTCCAGGCATGGCTTCATGGCTTACTATAACTTACTAGGTGAATATCTCTTTGAATCCTTCTACTTTCAAGTGATATTTTATGTGTAGTCATCTGATTTATGTAATTTGGTCCACATGTTCTATACATTATTTTATTTATTCAAGCAAAGAAGCAAACCAAGAATTTGACTGAAGTAAGCCTCATGTTTTCTTGATCTCAGTAATATTTTAGTCTGGTCTTGTGAAATTTTACCACGCTTGATTTTTTCCATCTATTATCTCTTTAGGTTTTAGTGAACGCTGCAATGCAAAGTTGGATATACTTGACTCTATTAGCTTTAATTCTATTCAGATAGACAATCAAGCAATCAAATAATCTTATCGAAGTAAACATGTCGTACTCTCTAGGAAAGCGCTCTGAAATATTTCTAATGAATGTGTATTCATGTATTCACTTTGTTAACTCTGTTGCAACCATGGCTCCCCTGCCTCAACACCTCTAGAGTTGGTTCATTGGTTATTCTTTAAACCAAAATCACCTTAAATAATATTCACCTTTATAGTGTACCCATGAGGCTTCATCTTTGGTTACAATATTGTCACTCAATGATGTAGTCTATGCTTTTTGACTTTGGAAAAATATGCAATCTGAATGCAATTAATTATGAATTATGATTTGTTCTTCCTTGGATACTCTATAAATAATATTGTAGAAGGGAAATTAAAGATGGACTTGCTCCAAATAAGGACGTATTATTTGGTTGGGAGTAGAGTGGGCAGTCCAGATCACTGAATCTACCAGGCTTGATGACATCCTCCATGTCTGTGTAACATGTGATCAGTAGATAACATGTTACGTCTCGCAAGATCTAAGTGAGCTGGAATTATCTTTGTTCATCATTTGTTAACTTGACGAGTAGAAATGAAATCAAATGTGTATACTGATATACCTATGCGTATACTGATATACATGTATTTGCATAGTATACTGATTTGAACAAAGTTAAGTAGGCTGTGTTTGGTGACTCTAAATTGTGCCTTTAAGATCTGAATTCAGGAATAAAGATTAAAATTTGAAACAACCCTAATAAAAATAGGGATAATTTTCAACATGGCATAATTTACCATTCCTTGTTTCTAAATAAACTGGTCCCAATTTTCCATGTCAATTGTTATTATGAGAGTATTAAACCACTGCAGTTGATCCAACAACCCATTACCAAAACCTAACAATGGACTCTTCTCTAATATTCTTATCTTCAGGCCACACAATATTGATCCACTATCATATGGACCTTTACATTTACACTCATGGGTTAGAGAAAATATAGATATATAATAGAATGTTGCCTTAAAATGCTTGGGAATGGAAAAAAAGATTAAGAAATGTACCCCAGTGAGTTTTATTATATATCCTTTATTCGCATAGTTAAGGGATGTGAAATAACAAATTAACACCATCCACATTAATTTAAAAGATAATATAATTTATAAATTTGAGGGAAAAGATGTGGTTCTTTTCACCATTCCCTCTTGTTACTTGTATGCTATCGGTCATTAAGGAGTACTTGTGCTGTTAAGGGTCGTAAAAGGCCAAATATCACCTGAGGCAGATCCTAGGATATCCCTGATGGGCAGATGATGCTAAATTTGTTGCTTGTGTTTTTTATTGGTGTCAAATTGTAACCTCAAGCGCAATATAAGGGACTCGCAAGCTTTTGTCCTCACTTAGCCTCAATAATAATTAACCCAAGTCGCTCTTAGAAGCACATTGCATGCATCTTATAAAGAGCTCAAATTTGTAAAGTTCATATGAGAGCTATTTTTCAGATGAATTGTACAGGAATTTCACCATGCCACTTTATTCTTTTCCTTTCTTTGAAGTGACTACACAAAAAGCGCATTAATATTTCTTGTAGTTAGTTAGGATAAACAGGCTGATGCTGGAGAGGTTGCAAGTGAGAATAATAGTAAACCTTTGTAAGGTTCATAAAATTGCATTAACTGTGAGAAACTCGTGCATTTTTTTCCCATAGAGTCAACATTATCAGTCGTTAATTGACTCAAGAAGTAAAAGTTAATATTAGAAATACTTGAAGCTGCTTTTTTTCATCCATTAATTGTATTCAACGCATTAATGGTTGATTCATACCCTCTTCAAAATCTTATTGATTTGATAACATGGTAATTCAATATGGTGCCAAAGTAGGGAGAAGGGTCCTCTGTTTAGATCTAAGTTTCACCACGATATAGCAAATGTATGTGTATAATTCATATAATAAGAATTTTTAGTAGATGTGAGAGAACGCGTTATAGTTAGTTGAATCCTTTTTATAAGCATCACCTTTTTTATAAGGTGGTGACTAATTCCATGTAGTTTGATTTTATAAGGTGTCTGAGTCAAGTCATTCCATGTAGTTTGATTTTTCCATTATGTCTTCATTTGAATTTTTTGAACTTGAAAAATCTATGTTGATAGTTTCTCTTGTTCTAACGGAGCATAACAGAATTTTGTGGAAGAAGAAAGTGATTCCAAAACTTTTTTTTTAATTAGTTCTTTGGAATTTAGCTCAATAATTTAGTTATATCTTCTGCATTATATTTCTATTTTCTATGTTTGCTTGAAGCTATCTTCTTGTACTGTGTGGAAGTAATATTATGCTATTTCAACTAAATGTCTATTTATAAATCCTAATTTTACTATTCATTATTCTTTGTGACATTGCTATCAATGCATTTGCTTTAATATTTCTGGTTTCTACTCTTCATGTCCTCAAGTGTGAGTCTCTATTATCTCACAGTGTGAATAGGTTTGTCGATTGGCATTGAGGGGACGTTATCGACTTTTTCCTCACCTACATAATCTGTTTTACTTGGCCCATACACTGGGTATCCCAGTGGAAACTTAAACTTTTTTTACTGGTGCATTATCATGATGGTCAATAAACTGACTTCTGGACATTTGCATTTGAGCACATTTGCATGTATTTGGTGGTTATTAACGTTAAGATTCTTTTGCAGATCCCAAAGATTTCGAGTTAAGAACACATGAAAATTTATTCTTGGTAGGACCACTTCTCGTATATGCCAGGTTCTCTCCTCCTCAGAGCTTAAAGACAATATTGGTTGATTCAATTTTTGGAATCAACACTTTATTATACATATATTGCAATCAATTATGCTCTCTTTTATCAGTTCCATTTTCCCTCATTTTTTTCTTTTTATTATTTTTTCTTTCATCTTTAGGTGCTATCATAGGAAATATTTTGATTCTAATTTTTATTGTGTACTGTATTTGATTTCGCAGCACCAGGCATGATCAAGAGTTATATCAAATACAACAGAAATTGCCTAAATGAATCTAGTTGAGTTTTGATTTTGAAGATTCTCATCACGTACTTTTAAATAACCTATTATATGACCTTTTATTTTATTTTTGGTTTCTTTTATACTCAGTGTTGATAAATAATTTGTGCCATTCCACTTTTTCCTATTTCTGGTTGTATTAGATGATGCATATGTGTGCTTTGTTGGATTGAAAGTGAAAATTTTGGATGGAAAGAAAATAAATTCCTTAGAAATGAATTGCCAAAAAATTATGGGTTGGAAAACAAGACAAATTTTCCATGGAAAATAAAACCTTCTATCCCACAAAGAAAATATTTTCCTTGAAAACAAGAAAAATTTGGCCAAAAGTGGGAAAATGAGAAAAAAATTTACATGGAAAAAAAAAAGGCTGCAATCAAACAAAACAAGGAAAATAGGTGGAAAATGCCTTTTCCATGGAAAATTTTGGACAATCAAACATACCAGTTGGAAAATAGGAGGAAAAAAGACATTTTCCATGGAAAATCTTTGTCAATCAAACACAACCAATTTTTGTTGTATTTTGGTTGCTATTATAATTTGTTTAATGAGTTTTATACATTCATGAAGGGAATGTGGTAGTTAACTAATGGCACTAAACTAAATGTGTTCTAAAGAATCTAACCTATGAATATCCACTCCATTAACTTATTTTCTTTAAGTGAATACACTAATATACATGATGGATAGGAGTTGGATGCGATGTATTAAAGATGATTGTGACATTGGTAAGTAAAATATATTTTTATATATTTTTTGAATACGAAATGTCTTTATATTTTGTATTTTAATGATTATTTACATATTTTCCCTTTTCTATGTAGATTCCAGTACAGATGAATCATCTACTAAGAGTTGATAAGAGATTGAGGATTACTGTGGTAGTATCTTCACAAGTTTTATTATTACAATTTTAAGATAATAATAATATTTATATTTGATTAATTGTACAAGCTTCAATGATGTAAGTTACATTTTTCAAATAAAAGTTATCTTAGTAACAATTCTACTCTGATGTAATAAATTGAAAATTTATCGTTGTTAAAAATATTATGCAATGAAAATTCACATTGTCACAAAATGATATTTACATGTTATGAAATGGAAAACATGATATATATAAACAATTATAAAATAAATTACGCAACAATTATAGAGCGTTGCACAAATGTTGATGCGACAAATTCTGTGTTGTAAAATAAATTCAACTACAAATACAACTTGTCACATAAACGAATATTCATTGTAACAAAATAATATTTGCAATAATTTTATTTGTTGTAAAATAGAATACATGACATATATAAGTAAAGATAAAATAAATTGAGCAACAACTATACATCGATACGCGACAAACTCTCTGTGTTGCAGAATATATTCAACTTCAAACACAACCTATCATATAAACGAATATCCATTGCCGTCAAATAATATTTGTAACAATTTTATATGTTGTAAAATATAATACGCGACATATATAAATAGTCACAAAATAAATTAGGCAACAACTATACATCGTTGCACAAATGATGATGCGACAAACTCTCTATGTTGCTGAATGAATTTAACTACACACAAAACTTGTTACATAATAAATTATACTACAAACATTGAATATCTTGTAATATATTATGTAACGAAGCAATGTCATTATAAAATAAATTATGCGACAAATATGACCTATTATAAAATGTATATTACTACAAGCATGTTTGATTGCAAAATAGAATAGGTAACAAACGTTATATTTTTAAAATAGTATTCGTAACAAACATTTCTTCTCGCAATTTTTTTTTTGGAATAAACTTTGCGACAAATTGACTTGTTGCCCTTTTAATTTTTCGCGACATCCATGTATTGCAACGACATTATGGCGACAAATATGTTGATGCTATTTCATAATTTTTGCGGCAAACAAAAAATATTGCAAGTTTGCTTATGCGACGAGTGACTAATAGTTGCTGCAGAGGTATAGTTATTGTATACAACACTGTTACTAAAATGATTAAGATGTCAAAACTATGGGTAGGTAAATGGTTCAGTTCCAAAGAAACTTCAGCCAAACAAAGTAGCAATGAGTATATTCAAAATGGAAAATTTGGTTCTATCTTCTAAGTATTGTATCGATAAAGAACTGAAGAGATTGACTCTAGATCTGTTTCAGTCTAATTTATAATCTTCAATTCGAGTTCTCAAATTCATTAACCTGTGCAAAAGGAGTATCCACATATAAAAATTCTTGGTCGCTCTTCATCTCCTCTTCTTTTGTTCTATTTTCTCTCTTTTATTCAACAACCCCTAATCTGACCTATATTAGGTCTTTATATAGTCTTATGCCCCTTCGATTTGTTTTAATTCAAAAAAGACACAAACGCCCCTAGTTTGCAAATTCCACATTTTGAAACTTCTGAAATTCCTCTAATGGCTTTCTCAGTATTTTTTGTCACTCTCGTGCCATCAAGTCAATCTTCAACTACTTCCGATCAACTCCAAATAAGCTCAAATTCTCCATTTTGATCCTTTCAAACAACGTTTTACCCGATCAACTACCTAATACTACATAAGCTTATCAAACAACACTTTTTACCCATCTTCAGGATTTGGTCCGAGTACTCCATGGTAGATTCTCACGCGTTACTCACACTTCAACATATTGTTCTCAATTCTTCTCGCCAATCCTGGGCGATAAAAGCTACCTTTAGCTTCTCTTTCCATGAACTTTGATACTTTGTTAAGTTTAGTGATTGGTATCTAATAGAATAACAACCTAGTCACCCAACTAATCTACTCGTAAAGAAAAGTTGTTAAAGTTGCATGGATGCTTGTTTTCCTTAATTCCGTGTCAAAGGAGCTTAAGCGCTTGTTTTCATGTCGAGATTTATTACAGCGATCTACAATAAAGTAATACTGGAATGCAAATAGATTATGTGCTTCAGTACAATCGGTGGGTCGAATGCATTTTTTTCCATCCAATAGATCATCAAATCTATGGTCAATGGAAATTTAATTACGAGATTCTTCATGTTTTTTTTTATCTTCAATCACTATGAAATATTATTTGTCATGGTCTAGATGATCTTCGTGAACTTTCATTTTTACTTCAAAAAAATAAAACAATTCAAGAATATATAATATTGGGTTAATTGTTCCAAAAAATAATGTACATTTTAGCATGTCATGTATACATCACCAAACTTTAAAATATTTTTAGCTCATCACTGTACAATATAAAAATGTTCTCTATCTATCACTATTGACGATTCTGTCACTTGGATTTAACGAATCTGCCAACATGGCAGATAGATGTCGTTCCAAAAAATACTGTACTTTTTTGCGTGTCACGTATATATAACTAAAATTTAAAATATTTATGAAAATGCTCTACATCTATCACTATTGATGATTCTATCAATTGGGTTTAACGGTTGTGCCAACGTGGCAAACAAATGTCCAAAGTGTCTTCAAATCGCCCAATCAGTAAACACGTGGATGCCAGATATTGAAGTCGCATGTTATGAAACATGTTTTTACTTATATGATAATATGAGATTAATTCCAATTCCCAAATCAATTTCTTTCCCAAACCAGAAAAAACCTAGCCCCACATCGATTGCACATTTCTCCTTCATCTTGGACATAGCTACCCCCACCGGTAGGACAACAAAGGACAAAGAAATTCAAAATGTCGCATATGGAGGAACCACTTGGAGGTAAGTGAATATTTTTTGGTTGCTTGTATTTTTTCATACGTATGCTACATTGGCAGAACCTTTAAACCCAAGTGACGAAATCATCAATTGTGATGAATGGAGAGTATTTTCATATTGTATAATGAGGAGCTAAAAGCATATCAAAATTTAGTGATGTATACAAGACATGCTAAAAAGTACAGTAGTTTTTGGAATAATTAACTCAACATCTGTTTGCCACATTGGCAGAACTTAAAAACAAGTGACGGAATCGTCAATAGTGATAGATGGAGAGTATTTTCATATTGTACAGTGAGAAGGTAGAAATATTTTAAAGTCAAGTGATGTATACGTGACACTCTAAAAGTACAATGATTTTTGAAACAATTAACCCTATAATATATATATTTTCTTGAGTTAAATGTTTCAATAATCACTGAACTTTTAGATGTGTTTTCGATCACTCACTGAACTTTCAAATGTTGCTGTCTATTCACTGAACTTTGAAAAGTTACGCTCCGTTAATCACTCTTTACAATTTTGTAACTACCAATTGACGGAGATATACACATGGCTAACAGAATACCTATGTGGCTCACGGAATGCCCACGTGGCAAGAGTTAAATGTTTCAATAATCACTGAACCTTTATTCGCGTCTTTGATCACTCACTGAACTTTTAAATGTTGCTGTGTGTTCACTGAACTTTAGAAAGTAACGATTTGTTAATCATTCATCATGATTTCGTAACTACCAATGGATGGAAGTGCACACGTGGCTGGCAAAACACCTACGTGGCACATATTTGAGAATAAATTCTGCCAACCAATTGAAGCTATCCATCCATGTTATCAAAGTGGTTTTTCAAATACGATTTATACATGAGAAACATATATTTTTTCTCTAAATTGAAATCCCTCAAAGTATATTTCCTCAAGTTCAATTTCTCCAAATTCTATTCCTACCCTAACCCATTATAACCCGCAACAAAATGACAGCGCTACCCTACAAACCAGCCTAATCGAGAACCACCATTTCGTTTAAAAATCAATAATGTCGTACATGAATGTTCTGTCAATTAGTTTTTTCTTTTTCTTTTTTGTATTATGTACCCAAAAATCTATTTGTATGGAGTTCTTCACTAGGAAACCTAACCCTAAATGTAAAAAATAAAAAAATGTACTTTTCACATTTAGGGTTAGGTTTTCCAGATAAAAACTCCATACAAATAGATTTTTGGGGTAATTGAATCAAATTTGGGGTAATTGAACTTAAGGGATTTTAATATAGGGAAAAATATACGTTTCTCATGTATAAATCGTAATTTGAAAAAGCGATTTGATAACATGGATGGACAGCTTTAATTAGTTGGCAGAATTATCCTCAAATGTGTGCCACGTAGGTGTTTCGTCAGCCATGTGTGCACTTCCGTTCATTGGTAGTTACGAAATCATGAGGAATGATCAACAAATCTTTTCTTTCTAAAGTTCAGTGAGCACGCAACAACATTCAAAACTACAGTAAGTGATTGAAGACGCAAATAAAAGTTCAGTGAGTGATCAAAGACGCGAATAAAAGTTTAATAATTATTGAAACATTTAACTCTTGCCACGTGGACTCTCCGTCAATTGGTAGTTACGGAAATGTGAGGAGTGATTAACGGAGCATAGCTTTTCAAAGTTCAGTGAGTAGATAGCAACATTTGAAAGTTCAGTGAGTGATTGAAGACGCGACTAAAAGTTCAATAATTATTAAAACATTTATTAAATAGAGTACTTACTTGTTTAACTGCACCAATAACATATAATAAAATAAAAATTAAAAGAAAAGATAATATATATATATATATATATATATACACTCAAAAAAACAATTCAAAAATAATATATATATACACACACACACACACACACAAAAGAATTCAAAATATAATAATATATATATACACCATACAAAAAACAATTCAAGAATATAATATTATATATATATATACACACACACACACGCACACACAAGTAACAATATGTACACGCCCCCAGGGGCATAGGCGAATTGGTAAGGCCTGAGGTGACGTGGGAAGAAATCCTCCGGCAACGCAGGTTCGATTCTCGTGTGGGGGCAGCTTTTTACTAAAATATTGTGGAGGTCTGTCCTGGGGGTTGGCCTGTTGGCTCTCTCCCTCAGGTCCCTGCCACTCGTGTACATCACTTGATTTACAATCCACCTGGTCAAGGAGCCTCTGATACAGGTGGGGGGGCTTCACCTTCGGGACTTTTTCTTTATCAGAAGTAACAATATGTACACAAACCAATTGGAGAACATCCGCCAAACATTGTGCCTGCCAAAATTCTTCCGCAATCAATGTCAATAATCTGATAAGGAAAACAATTATATTTTTTCCATATCAATCCAATAGCAA
This sequence comes from Forsythia viridissima, assembly GCA_030279155.1. NCBI lineage: Eukaryota > Viridiplantae > Streptophyta > Magnoliopsida > Lamiales > Oleaceae > Forsythia > Forsythia viridissima. Next base: position 2,870,130 of record CM059039.1, read on the forward strand.
AAAAATCTTACCAAATTTAAATTCTGAAAACCCAAGTACATAAATCAAACACCCATTGTTCTTCTTTATCCATAAATTAGCAAAATCGGTGTTGAATTGATTGGTTGCCCAGACATTGTTCTTCTTCATATTACTATTTTTAACGAAGTGTAAATCTTACCCACCATTGTTCTTCTCCATAAATTACCCACCCATTGTTATTCTTCATATTACTATTTTTAACGAAGTGTAAATCTTATGAAGATCTTTACTTTGTTGCAGTTGATCATTTTTAGACTTTTTAGCCCATTTCCCAGATGAAACTTTAGATTCAACCCATTAAGTCTTTAGTATTTAGGAAAGAGTCCAATCCATTAAGTCTTTGATAGTGTTGGGATCTACTTCTGTTCTTATCCCTGTCTTTCGGATAGTTGGAATAATTGGAGATGACATGAGTTAGCTTTTTACCTATCTATGAGAGGGGTGTGAGAAAAGTCTTCCTAATTATATAGGAATACTGGTGCAATTTGTAAAAGAACAAAGACCCCTAGTAAAACAAGGCTTTAGACTTCTCTGGTAAAACAGAGACCATTTTTTTCGGCCAAAATGTTTGGGTTGCAGAGAAGGGGTAAGGGCTGCTCATTTGAACTCTCTACGCTTGCAAGTAAAAAGTTTGTAAGCTGGAAGAATTGGAGAATTCCTGGCTGCTGCTCTTCAGCCACTGGAACCATTGGCTATAAAGATTTACTTTGTACGTGTTTAGGATTCTGTTTCCGTAATATTCCTTTGGGCATGATAACTACATGAACATATGCTTTTCAACCTACACTCCATTACCTTTGCGTTAGTTGATTCCTTCTTAGTATCCTTTTTGTCATCACTCATGGCATTATTTACAATACTTATCTTCCATACGCATTCTTCGATGTTGTGCCCCAAATGTTTGTAGAATAGGCAGTATTTAGGTGTATCTTCTTACACAATCTTCTGCTAGCATAGTTTCTTTGGCTTTTTGTTGTAATTAAATAGAGTTATAACATTCTTTGGCTTCTTGTTATGAGACATAAAAAAACTCCTGCAGTGAATCATAACATCAATTGTGTATTAGTACGTTACATTTACTTTTCTGTGTACAATTTGCATGATTTTAGTACAAGGAATTGAAGGGTGAAAAATATTTGGCCATAGTCTTTTGGTGAAAGAGAGCTTATGGTTCATTCAGTCTCATTTAATTCCTAAGGAGCGTAACCTTCATAATCTAAAATGTCAGTGATTTTTCTAGTCTTAGCTCTGCTTCCCTAAGTCTTATCCTTGGAAAATTTCTAGTCTGCTAAGAAGTCACTTTTCCTCACTCTATTCGCTTCAATACCACATCTACTAAAATATCAAAAGCAACCAACATGCACCTATTCTAATCAATCTGAAAATTTCGCAGTAATTTAACATTTTGAAACACAAGAACTTCAATATATGTTCTTGCTACAAGGAAAACTAAGGGAGATAACTCTTTACTTGAATGACAACATGTGTTCTTAAGTTGTTAAAATTCAAGACAGAAGCAAAATATTGCAACTTTGCTTCAGGTACAGCTAGCATCAGGTACAAAAAGCAACACACAACAGTGATACAAGCCAGGTTCCATATCGTGAATGTGGTTTTGCATATTGTAGCCTCAGCAAATACGATTAACTTGTAGGCTCATGTATTTGAGGCACATTTTAACTTGCATAGAATATCACTATGGTTGCATGGGATAATGTAATAATTAATCGACTCTGTTGCATTGTAAATAATTACATGTTCACGTCGGGCATAAATTACTTTCATGCCGCTTTTTATTCTTTTAACTTCTTATCTGTTACTTCCTGAAAACTTGTAGGATAATATTATAGAGTACTTTATTATTTCTTCAGGCATCACATTTTCCCATTTAATTACATAATAAAATTATATAATTACGTTGATACATGCTTGCTTGTGATTTTACCTTTTATATATGATTTAAATTTAACTTGGGTTCATTCTAATGGATTCTGCAAAATCGGTAGCAGAACCCTTGTCTGCCTGTGGATTTTTAGGTCAAAATATATAAAAGAATTTTTTTTCTTTGCAAATAATGGCATCTCGAACAAGACCTGGCAAGAAAAAGGGAGTTGTTGCCACATCGTGCGAGCTGACCGTAGAAGTTCCGTCATCAATGACATCATTCAAGGGTTCATTATCCCAAACAACTCCTTAAGATAATTTCTCTACTTCATTGTCCCAAACTACTAATGTTCAGGTTTCTACTCTATTGCCTCAGCCTATTCAGGTTCCTGCCCCATTATCTTAGCCTCAGACTCAAGCTCCATCTCAACGTATTTCATCACATACAACCACATGGGCACCTCAGACCACTCTTAATTCTACCGGTATTAATTTATCTTAATATTTATGATATAAAACTATCTTAATGTATACTTTAAATTGATACTATTTTAATTATTATTAATTTTTTTTATAGAATCTCATTCTTTAAATATCTTATTTTATAAATTCTGATCATTCTTTGAAGAGGAAAGTACGTGGCCCCCTACAAGAGTAAGGGCACTGATGATATCATCACTCCAGCAGGGAAAATATCATTAGATATTTCTAAAAAGTCAGGAAGAGCCATTGGAAATCAGCAAGCACGTTTGGCTAGTGAATGTAGCTACGTAGTTTGATCCTTTGTTTCCCTCCGCTACAAAAGGTGGATCGACATACCTAAAGAAGAGAAAAATACCTTATATGACCGAGTTTTGGTAAGTTAAAAGTAAATTCATGATTTTACAAAATTTTGATGAGTAGTCGTTAGTTTCCTATGTTATTATAAATAATTTATTAATATATATACCCTTTTTTCTTTTTCTTTTTTAAGGAAATATTCAAGCTTGATTTGATAGTAGAACATGTCCTTAAATGTGTAAACGATACTTTAGCAAGGCGATATTGTGATTATCGATGTAGAATGAAAGAAAAATATTTTAATGGAAAATTATTGGATGATGCAATGTGAAGCAAGTAGATTGGGACTGGCTTTGTGAATATTGGTCTACTCCTGAATTTCAGGTAATTCTAATTAAAGAAATTATAATTTTGTAAATGTTTAGAGCAATATAATATAAATATAATGCTAAAATAATGAATATAGTTACAAACCATAATAACAATAATAACAAAATTATAATAAGAGTTAATTACATTAAAATATGAATTAATTGCAGGCACTATCTACATGCAATTTGGCAAGCCACAACTGCATTAAATATAATCATCGTGGTGGATCAAAATCATTTGTTGCACGTTTTGAAGAAAAGGTAATTTTTTCCTTTTCAACTTATAAAAGTAAAGAGATTTATATAAATGAAGTATATTATTTCAAACAGAGAGCAATTATTAAAGACAGCACACGAAGAGAAATATACCTTTATTACGAGACTCATTACAACAAGAACAAATGATGGGTAAATGATGAGGCACGAACAAGATTTGTAAGTATATTGACATTTTATTCTTTTTCATTGACATTTATTATAATTTTTGTACGTAATATATTTTTCCTATTTTCTCTTAACCTCTATATAGGAGAGAATGCTTGAGATTAAAGAGCAACATGTTCCAGAAGAAAGTGAAGCCCCAACTGAATTTGAGATAATGCAAGAGGTTTTAGGAAAATGTAGAGGTTAGATTAGATGAATTGGACATGGTCCAAAACCTGCCTCAAGATACGGTACTTTTGATTTGACATCTATTGATACAGAGTCAATAGCCATTCACGAGCAAATATAGAAGATGGAGTAAGAATTAGTAGATATGCATGTTAAAATATCTCAATTTGAGACATTAATACAGACGATTATATCGGGTCAAGTTGGCACGTCTTCACAACCATCCATGGCATCGCCTACAGACCATATATAGGTGTCACAAATTTACTTATTTATTTGCTTTAATTATTGAGATATCTATTTTCCGTTTTATGGATTGATAGATTCAGTTAGGCATTTAACATTTATTTGTTCTCTTTTATGAGATAATACATTTCCAGACAACAAAGCTTCCTACTTTTATCAATTAATGCATTGGGTATTTCTATGGTTAGGATTGCCGACTATACTTTGAACTATTTATAAACAATTTAACGGCTTTTCTCCAATTGTTGTTGATCGAATTTCAATATTTTGAATTTTTTTACGTATCACACGTTATACACATATGGCTAGAGAACATGCTAGAATCGTATCGTTAGGATAAAGACAGTCCAATTCTCTGGAAAGAGAAACATTGCAACAAGGGGCGATTACTTGTTGGTTTGTTGTCTTGAAGAACTTTCATGACTTAATTTTTAGGTATAGGCGGGTAGCTGATCCCAACATGACATATTTCTTGGTCTCCTCAATCCATGTTCCATAAAATCAATCAATTTTGATGCATCTGAGGCTTGAAAAAATTAACATAGCAATATTTTGGTTTTGGTGCTGCTGTCCTATATGATTATTCCTGGTAGAAACTAAGCCGAGAGATCAGCCTTTGCCAATGGAACCAAATTACAGAGTACTTCTGTAATGTGCATGACTTCTTATCTTGTAGCCCAATGCTTGATTTCAATAATCTAACATTTCAACAATTTATCTTAGTTGTGGATTGAGTACATGCCTAAATATTTTGGGATTATTCTGTCCCTCTTTATTTCCTTATTCATCTCAAGTTCTAATATCAGGTTGGGGTTAATATGCTCCAATTAAATAATTATTATTTGTTCCTACTATGGTTTTTGGTGATATATGTTCTGTTGGTATTGGGTTTTATGCTCAATTTGGATTTTAATTGTCGATTTTTGCTGATGTTGTTGGCATTAGCTGTTGTTATGCTGTTTTTTATAAACATCCTAATGCTAAGGCTGGTTTTGTGCTAAACATTGTAGTTTTATGCTGGTTTTAATAAACATCCTAATGTTGGTTTTTATGCTGGAACAATAATGTTGAGGTGAAAGGATATGGTCAGATAACAATTTCCATCAGTATATTGCTTTAGAAGTAACATAGTAACTAGTGGGGAGATATGGGATGAGCTTGTATCTTCCATCAAACATATTGATGTTATTGAAGATAACCATTTTACTTCAGTTTTGCATACTTTGTAATTGAACAAAATTTGGGCATTGTTAACCATTGTCTCCAGAACTACTGAACCCATGAATTTGCTTGAGCTTTTTGTTGAAATTACGTCTTCTCTTCAAGATTTTGGGTTTTGAGAATCTTGCCATCTTCCTCACATATTTAAATCCTGCATTAGAATATCTAGCTTCATAACGAAGAAAAATTATTGAAGGAAGAAAGAAAAAGGACAGGCTAGCAAAATATATATGCCTGACTGTGCCTACTACATGCAGAATTTATGCATTTGGCCATAAACAACTTCCTCTATTTATACTTTAACTGAGTCTCTTTATACGAGCAGAAACTGCCCATTTCACAACACTCTTTGAAATGCAAAATAGTTCCACTCATACCTCTATTATTTATTTGATGGACATATGCTCAATGTGAACCATTCATTGCAGTTGATTATTAGCTTCTTAATAGCAGTTAGAGAAGTGACCTTGAGGAAATGGAAAGGTCTTACTGATATTACTCGAGCCATTCATTATTATTGTGTTCGAATTTCGGAGAGCATTTTCTTATGCAGCTAAAAAAGCTAAGTGATAATCTCAGCTGAAGTTCATAATAGAGGCCTGGCTATAGGTAAATTATAATTTTCACATCGTGTTCCTTTTGACAAGTGGGATTGGCTGCATTGATATGGCACCTGGTTGTTGATGCCTTTTAGGGAAAATTTTATATTGGCATCTATACATGTGACACTTCTCGTAGGAAGTTGGATATAAGGAATTGCATGGCTTCTCCTGTCCAAAAAACTGAAGGATAGATTTCAAAGAAATTTGTTTTATTTTCATCCGGCAACATTATTGCAATCTATTGTATTTTCTATCTTAATATTCACCAGATAGATAGATTGTCATAGAAACATCTTTCAACTAATTGTTCATTGCCAATAGAATTAGGACCTAGTTTATCATGGTTGACAATCACAAAATGACCCACATCTTCAGCTTCTTTAGGTAAAATATCAAGTTGATTTTAAGTCTTTTCTCCTTGAAGGGAATATTTGAAGGGCTACAATCTGCATCAGTGTGTTGTAGCAGTATTTCACTGTGAAAGCTTAAGCATTATGTACATTGCAGATTAATATATCTTGTTCTTGTCCTTAGTATTTTAATAAGATAGGTAAAAAAGAACTAGCACCAATGATGTTATGTGACTTGGAACATATTCTGGTCCTCTGAGGTCTTCTATAAAGCGGTTGCATATTTTATTCTCGACTTTACACTTGCCTTTTGCAGATATTCGAGTGTAGACCGGTATTTGAAATGGACATATACATATGGATATTATTTAGCCGAGCATGAACATGCCAAGAAGCAGTTCTTTAAGTACCTACAAGGTGTGCATGAAATTGGAAGCTCATACATATTTTGTCTTTTCCTTTTTTTTGCTGTAACATTGTGTTCTTTAAGGGTCTAGTTTGGAACGGCTTCATCAATGTACAGAGAAGAAATTTCAAGATGCTAAGGGTCCATCAACAGACTTTAACAAGTTCGGCACAAAGTTAGCTGGATTAACCAGGTAATTTCATTTATAGCTGTTTCTTCAAGTGAAGTTCTCTGTTTCCTTGATTAGATCCAAATCATAGTGTTTCATGTAAGATTGCGTTCTAGCAGAACTGAGAAGTGTGGAAATTAATACTCCTTCAACATATCATCATTCTAAATTTATATATGCATCCTATGCAAATTCTTAGAAGTGTGTACGAAGCATCCTATGCAAATTCTATGAAAATTATGTTGAAGAAGCTGTATGTGAGGAGAATGGCAATAGATTTACGGATTACTAGAACATATGCTTCAGGTAAGATGGTCGGCATAAAAACAAGCACAAGTAAAAACGTTTTCAAGCTGAGTGCAGATTCAATGGCATCTGATATGGATCAAAATTCTCTCATAATTTGGAACTTTATTTGACTTGTAAAGATACGAAATATTATATGGTTTATATAAGTTTTATTACGAATTGGAATATTCTATATCTTCTATTTTTTTTCTTAATTTAAGCCAAAGCTAAAAATTAAAATAGAAAATTATATCACATTTACCGACTCGAACCATAGTAAGGAAATGTCAACTACACATGTTTATATTCCCTGACTAAAAAAATTCTTGGTTAGCAAAATGAAAAATTTCTCCGACAAACTACTATGGTCAACTAATGTATACTACCACAACTCAAGACTTCCCAGCCAAGTAATATTCATAGCATTTGAGCTTACTTTGTTATAGAATTTGAGTATGACATTCACTTATATTCTATATTCCAATTAGAGTTTTGATCCACACAATTCTTTTTCCTTGTTTATGATGCAGTTCGTTAGCATATATAAGTGAAAAACAGAAAAATTAAAATGGAGAAACTTGAGAAGTTGATTAATTGGAGTAAATGTTGTTCATCACAAATTTTTCAGATTGGAGCATAAGTTGTCTTAACAAATCAAGAATAGAAGAGGGCTGGGGTGCCCTCTCTCAAGAACCCTAGGGATTTTAGCAATAACTATATTTCTCGGCTGATGGTGTCAAAAAAAGGTCGAATAGAAAGAGATGGCTGTGCCTGGCGATCGACGTAATAGAGTTCTTGGAGGCGACGACGAGGAGGAGGACACGACTCTCTTCGAGGAAGAAGGCGTCGAGTTCGCAAAAGAGGACAATATCGATCATTTCGATATACCTCTCCACCTTCATTCCTTAGTAGCTGCTACCGAGTCCGACGACCTCAATGTCCTCCGTCAAGCCCTTGATAATTTTGACGGTAGCATTGATGAACCAGTTGAAGATGGCGACACTCACCTTACCTGTTAGTATGGTAATTTGTCTTGCGTCCAATTTTTATTGGAAAGGGGAGCCAACTTGGAGGCAAAGGACGAAGATGGGGCAAGTCCAATGCATGATGCCTATACGGGAGGATATATAGAAGTTGTCCAAATTCTTCTAAACAGTTCCAATGATCCAAACTATGTTAAAAGAATGCTAGAAACTGTTGATGTGGAAGGTGACACGCCCCTGCACCATGCTGCTAGAGGAGAATACGTGAATGTAATAAGATTGTTGCTAGCTTATGGAGCTTCTCCAACTACAACAAATATGTACATGAAGACTCCAGTGAGCTCACCGATCCTGGAACAAAAGCTAGGAGAATCTTGGAAGAGGCTTCTAGTGCTATATAAGTAAATTCATAATTGGGTAAATTTTTTGAAAAAACCTTTGCCAGTGAATGCAATGGTAGTCAATTAAAATAGATATTTCTTCTCCACATGCTGTGAATTCTCATCGGTTTGTTTTCGAGTGCATACAGAAGTATTAATTTTGGTACTAATTAAGTTTCAGTGTTAGTTCTTGATGCTTGTATCTTATTACGATTTGATTGATCATGCACCATTATTGATCATAGATTATTTGTTTTGGCATTAAAAAAAAATAAGAATCTAGAATAGACTTGTGAGAAATGATGTTTATTACAAAGAATAATAGGCGATAAATGTGGATGTTGTGATTTTTTTCCTACCATCCCTACAAGCAAGAGAAATGACATACATAGGTTTAATTGTTTCCTCAATCCCTAAAATTTTTAGCAACAAATACTCATTGTCGCATTAAATAGATCCTATTGCATCACAAAATCTTTGTTGCAAAAAATAAAAGTTTGTCGCCATAATTTTCCCACCAAAAATATTTAGCGCCATGCTTCCCATCATATTTTTTGCGACAATCTTTATTACTTGTTGCACATTTTGACATTTCACGAAAACATTTTATGTCGTCTTATATTATTTTGGTACTTATTTTTCCACATTTTTTGCGACAAACTATAAAAATGTATCGTGCTAAATCACTTATTGCAACAAATTTATGTATGTCGCAAAATATATTGTCGCGAAATATAGATTTTGTAGTAGTGAGTCGACCCTTCCAATAAAGGGGTCAACCACCCTCCAACCCTACTTTTTAGCTATTCGCTCATGTTATCCTTTTTGGACCGCCGTTTACCTCTCGGGCCACATTTTTGAGTTGTAAACCCCCGTTGGCACTGGTTGAGTATGCTGATTTCAACTACAATGCAAAATACTATGATATGCAAGATATTTGTTAATGATAATCTGTGGCAATTATATGTTATTACTGTGAAACTTGGTGATCATTTATGAGCGTTGATGGGAGCTGATTGATTTCTCTAACCATAGTTATATGCATTAGCATTCATATTGAGCATATCGATATTGTGATAAGTGTGAATCCCATTATAGTGTACCGTACTTAATTTTGCTCCAGATATATACACTTGCTGGAGGCACCCGATGGTCATTAAGGGCGGCTGGCAAAATGATGTTGGAGGTTTGGAGTCGAGATATACGGGTGGTGTCGTAGGTCCCTTGGTGGCCTATGGGCTGGGTAGCGACATGTCAAGCACCGTATATGGTAGGCCATTCCTAATTATTATATTATAATCCTATTGGTGTAGTCTCCATAGTCGTGTTTGAGACTATGACGAACACACATGCATCGATAGATGGTGTGCACTTATTATTAACCATATTGTGATTGAGCTCATACGGTACACTATAATGTGGGATTTTGGACCCATGTGTGATTGACATTTTATTAGACATTATCATATCATCATATTTATCGAATGTTATTGTTCATATGTCGTATTTTGTACTCTAGATGCCAATGAGATATACTGAAGAGATATACAGTACTAGGCATGCCGAGATTTCTACTGACAATACTACTATACGTGCCATTTGGACTAGGCAGCATTTACAAATTTTTATACAATGTTGGATGAAGAAGAAGAACTAGAGACGATATAGACATCTTGGACTATACTTAACACTATAATAAAAGTTTATGACTATTTTACTGGCCACTTCATTTACTTGATGAGGGAGATTTCCTTTTGTTTACTATTTTAATCTGTATATATTAATTTGGTAGGTAGTGTAAATGTATGTATAGAATAAGTTTTCCACCTATCGCCGATTGTCTCGTCAATTCTTTAGAATTGATAGATATTCTTTTGTTATTTTGATATTATAAATACTTGGCGGCGCAGTACTAGTTGTAAAAAAAATTGACTATATATCAGAGCGGTGGATATTACCTTTTACTTTCGTTGTTTAAATTAAATTTTATTACTGACTTTAGTAAAATATCTTTATATAAATATGAGCTAAAATTCGATTATATATTCAAAAAGAAAAATAAAAACTCTTTTGGAATGTGTGCCCAGAGTTAGAGATTGACAGTAATTAGAGTGGTATCTAAGACATGTTTAAATATTTTATAAGGTAAGGTGTTACAGTTTAAGTGGTATCGGAGCCTAGGTTTAAATAACATCATGTAGACTCGACCAGTATGGCCTTTAGTCGGAGAAAGAATCGGCATGTTGTATGTATCTTATTGGTTTTATTAACTTATGTGAAACATAATGTGATTTAATTTTGTATATTACTTGTCCGATGCCTAATACATCTAGCTATATGCAGAAATTAAAACCATAAACAATTAATTTGATGCAGTGTTATATACTTAGGAGCATTATACATAGGTCAAAATGGCTGAAGTAAACGAATCTGCAACAAGTGGAAATAATCGTGAAGCCATGGTCGAACGTCTTGTGCCTTAATATAAACGCAATCTCAACAACTACTTCAACATGTCCAACCTCACCAAGCCCCAAGAACTAACGAAAATGCCGGGGAAAGGTTTAGGAAACTGAATCCACTGGTTTTTGAGGGAAGCATTGACCCAATGAAAGCTGAGGAGTGGCTAATAACAATAGAAATTATGTTCAAGTACAGTCGGGTCTCGAATACCAAGAAAGTCAACTGTGTCTCATTTATGTTAAGAGATAGTGCTGGGTTTTGGTGGGACAAATGCATTGAGCAAGTGACAACAATGACTTGGACTCAATTAAAGGAAATTTTTTTGAACAAACATTTCACCACAGCAGCTAGACAATAGAAACAGAACGAGTTTATTCAGCTTAAGAAATGCATGTTGTCAGTCGGGGAATATATTCAAAAATTTGAAGAATTGTCCCATTTTTTCCCTCATATCGTTGTTACGGATGAACATAAGATTGAACGTTTTCTAGAAAAGCTTAGAGCCGATCTTTATCGGGATATAAAGATCGTAGGCATTCAAGGAATGACTTTTGCATCCATTGCAGGACAAGCTCTAAGAGCAAAACAGGCAGAAAATCGAATTGTCCAGGCTAGAAAACAACATTAGCCAATTTTTTTATAGAGGCTCGTGTGGCAGGGAGATGGTGGTAATTCTTTTGGAAGGGGAGCCCACTCGAGCTAGGAATGAGACTTGACCGCTAGTGAATAATAATATGTAAAAAAGGCCCCGTATAAAAAATCAGGTGATTAATCGAACCATATGCCCGAGATGTAACAAGCCTCATTTTGGCACGTGTATAACATGCTTTAATTTCTGAAAGCTAGGTCATATGGCTCGTGTGTGTTCAGAAAAGCCAAAGAATACGGGAAACCGTGCTGTTTCTAGAATATATGCTCTTGATGGTAATGTAAACGACAAAAATTCAGTTGTTATTTCAGGTGACCTTCTAATAGCTTGAAATCCTGCATGTACTTTATTTGATATTGGAGCTTCGCATTTTTTTATATCTACTAAAATTGTTAGAATGGCCAACTTGCCTACTAGTACTTTAAGATCTGAATTATACGTCCTTATACCTTTAGGACCGACATTGCGAGCCAATAAGATAGTGCCAAATTTTCAGGTAAAAATTAATTCTTACTCTTTTTTGGTGGATCTTATACTTTTAGAAATGAGAGATTTTGAAGTTATTCTGGGTATGGATTGGTTGTTGAGATACCATGCAAAATTGGACTGTTTGAGGAAATATACCATTTCAGTTATGTGGTAATAAGGTAATAGTTTATCAGGTAATTAACAAACCCTTATCTACCATAATTATGTCTACACATCAAGTTCAAAAGATGTTACGCTATGGACGAACATCGTTCCTAGCGAGTCTTCATAAGGTAGAAACAAAGTCAGAAGCATTATTAAATAAGATCATCATAGTTGTCGTCTAGCCTGGTAAGTGCAAGGGTGATATTTTATTGCTCAGGGGGTCATTTTCTACTATTTTATTAAAATAAAATACTTCAAAAGGACAAAAGTATCTTTTTCTGAAGGAGGAGCTAACTTCTGACTTTTTCGAAATGAACTAACCAATCCCCTATTTAAAGAAGGAACCAGGGGCTTGATCGCAATAATAAATTTTTCGTAACTATATTTTTGACCTAGGGTAAAAATAGTAATTATTAAATTCAAAAAACCTTTAAAAATCAATCTTTTCAATAGTACCCTGGAGTTGATCAAATAAATCATCTATCTAAGGAAGATGGTACTTATTCTTAATAGTTACCTTATTTAATTCTCGATAATCAATATACATAAGCAAAGTTCCGTCCTTCTTCTTAACAAATAAGACCAGAGCACCTCACGAAGAAAAACTCGGACAAAAAAACCCTTGATCCAACAGTTCTTGCAATTGTAAATTCAATTCCTTAAGTTCTGTTGGTGCCATTCGATAAGAGATTTTGGATATAGGCCGTGTTCCGATATCTAGATCTATAGTGAACTCTATCTGTCGGTTTGGTGGTAAACCAGGCAATTTTTAGGAGAAAACATCAGGGAAATCTTGAGTATGGAATCTCATTTAATGACGCTTCTGATTTTGTTTCTACCTTGTGAAGATTCGCCAGAGACGCTGTCCGTCTGTAGCATAACATTTTTTGAACTTGATGAGCAGACATAATTATGGTAGGTAGAGATTTGTTCATTACCTGATAAATTATTACCTTATAACCAGGTAATTGAAAAGTCACTTCTTTCCTCAAGCAATCTAATTTTGCATGGTATCTCAGCAACCAATCCATACCCAAAATAACTTCAAAGTCTCTAATTTCTAAAATTATAAGATTCGCCGAAAAAGACCAAGAAATTTCTTATGTTATGACACGACCCGTGCCGAGCAATATCTTATATACCCGAGACGTGACGTGTGCTGATGGTGAATACCAACCATAAGTTGGACCCACCACCAAGGCTACTACAATCACAACTCATTATTACTTATTTTTAAGAAAATTTCGACATTATCTCCCATGTAATTTGGACTAACCAACCTGAAATAAAATATCACATATCCCAATAAACTGATTCATAACAAAATGGGACCATTTGCCCATCCAATATCCATAACAAAACAACATAGAAGAGACTAGCTGAATCATAAAACTTTATTATTTAATTAACATAAAATGTACATACGGATACAAAAATATATTGTGAGCCCCCCTAACTATTTACATGTCATGCAAAATGATATCAAAAAATGAACATGCGTCCCAAAACAATGACTACATGTTTTATGAAATGAGTCATACTAAATAACTCTGTTGTGTGGCTCCGACTTCAAACTCAACAGCCTTATATCCAAAAGCAGCCCAGAAACTCGACCGCTACCTGATAAAAAAAATCATTGTTGGAAAATAAATGAGTTGATAGGCTCAGTGAGTGGATATTTTCGAAAATAATTATACTCTTTTCATTTATAGATACTATCGAAAACGAGCTCACGTCACTTAACAATTCACAATAACTTCAACAAGTAATATCAGCTCATAATCATAGAATATTCATCAACTAAAATATATATCATCATTTCATCATATCCTCATATCACTATACAATAGAAAATCTCATCAAAATGTACTCTTTTTGTATAATCTCATCATGCATGCACATACTGCCTCAAAGGGCTAAGTTTTCTAGTATACGGCCAAGACCCCTTAGTGTATATGATACACGGTCAAGACCCCTTAGTGTACTAATACACGGCCAAGACCCCTCAGTGTACTAATACACGGCCAAGACCCCTCAGTATACTAGAATAACCAATGAATTCACCGGGTACTTTTATGGATTTAAACATCATCTCAATTCACATTTAATTTCATAATAGGCAATTTCACAGTTATAAGAAATCACGTAATTTAATATTTAGTAATCTAATATCTTATAATTGAAATCTAAATTTTTTAAAATATATTTTTCCACTCACAGAGTATCTACTGAAGACTAACTCGGCTGATAGACTGTCTCGATATTTGAGTTACTTCCTGAGATAACAATAGAATTATCCAAATCAAAACTCACTTATAATTTTCCTTCTTGAAAATCCAATAATTCAAGCAAGGAATTGAACTGCTAATTCTTAACCCACTATAAACACACAATTAAACCAATTCTTAAAATCGAAGTTTCTCTTCTTACCTCGTATCGTAGCCAAAGCCGGAAATTAAATTCTTCAAACTTAATATTTCATATTACTTCTCCCACTTTCCAAATTTTTCTCCTTGAATTCCAATTTCGTTATACCAGATTTAATGTAAGTTATGAAGAGAGAAAGAAACTAATGGCCGCTGTTGATTCTTTGCTGAAGAGATAAGAAATGATATCAAAAAGATAATGAATGATTAATATACATATCTCCACCGCCTGACTTTTCTATGTGCAACCTTTTTTTTTTGTTTTTTTTTTTTTTTGTTTTATATCTTGGCTTGAGATTGTTGACCATGAAATTCTTGGTTTGACTGAATTATCACAAACTCATCCCCTTCAAAAAATTTCATCCTCGAAATTCAACTGGTTATGCACTAAAGAGCTGTGGATACTTTGAACGCGTTTGATCTTCATTTGCCCACGTAGCCTCTTCTATTGCGTGATTTCTCCACAACACTTTAACCATTGCTATAGTTTTACTCTATAGTACTTGTTCTTTCCTATCTAATATTCCAACTGGCTTTTCTTCATATGTAAGATTTTCTTTCAATTCAACTGGTTGCGATTCCAACACATGAGACGGATCTGGAATATATTTACGCAGCATAGAAACATGAAACACATCATGAATTCTAGATAACTCAGTTGGCAAGGCTAAACGATAAGCAACTGGGCCAATGCGCTCAATGATCTCATATGGGCCGATATATCTTGGACTCAATTTTCCCTTCCTACCAAATCTGAGAACACCTTTCCATGGAGATAATCGTAGAAAAACTCTATCTCCAACTTCAAATTCAAGATTTCTTCTACGTTTGTCTGCGTAATTTTTCTGTCTGTCTTGAGCCGTCTTTAGCTTTTCTTTGATTAGTTTCACTTTCTCAGTAGTAATATGAACAAGTTCAGGGCCTAACAGTTTTCTTTCACCAACCTCATCCCAACAAACTGGAGCTCTACACTTTCTACCATATAGTGCTTCAAAAGGAGCCATTTCTATACTAGAATGATAACTGTTATTATATGCAAATTCCATTAAGGATAGATGAGTATCCCAATTTCCTTTAAACTGAAGAACACAGGCCCGTAACATATCTTCTAAAGTCTGTATAGTCCTTTCTGATTGGCCATCTGTCTGTGGGTGAAAAGCTGTACTAAAATGTAGTCTAGTACCCATGGCTTTATTCAAACTAGGCCAGAATTTAGAAGTGAAATGCGAATCTCTGTCTGAAACAATAGATACTAGTGCTCCATATAAACTGATCACCTCATCCTCATATATTTTCTCCAACTTATCCAATAAATATGTAACTTTAATCGACAAAAATCTGGCAGTTTTTGTCAATCTGTCAACCACAATCCATATACCATCATAACCATTCTGAGTACGAGGAAGCCCAAATAAGAAATCCATAGTGATGTGCTCCCATTTCCACTCAGGAATAGGCAATGTTTGTAAGAGTCCAGCTGTTCTTTGACGATCTGGTTTCACTTGTTGACAAATAAGACATCTGGATACAAACTCAGCTATTTTTCTCTTCATTCCGTGCCACCAATAATGTTCCTTAAGTATACGATACATTTTAGTACTACCTGGATGCATTGCATAAGCTGAAATATGTGCCTCTTCTAGAATTTCTATATTTAACTTTGAGTCGTTTGGAACACATAGTCTATTTCCTATAACCAAAGCTCCGTCATCTCGAATAGTATAATCTGCGTGTTTACCGTTACTAACTTCTTCTTTCAATTTACTTAATATTGGATCTTGAGTCCGAGCTTCTCTAACTTTGTCAATCAAAGTAGGTCTCACTCGAAAATTAGCAAATAATGCTCCCAAACTGGTCACTGATAGTTGAGCATTCCAAACTTTGAATTCACTGAATAAGGAATAGCAAATTGCATTAGTCTGATTCGTAGAACTAGACGTCTTTCTAGTGAGAGCATCAGCAACTACATTGGCCTTTCCTGGATGATATTCTATTCTGCAGTCATAATCTTTTATTAGCTCAAACCATCTCCTCTGCCTCAGATTCAACTCTTTCTGATCAAAGATATACTTTAAGCCTTTATGGTCTGTAAAAATTTGACACCTCTCACCATACAGATAATGTCTCCAAATTTTCAATGCTAAAATAACTGCGGCCAGCTCTAGATCATGTGTAGGATAATTCAGATCATGTTTCTTTAACTGTCTAGAGGCATAAGATATGACCTTCCCATTCTGCATCAAAACACAACCCAAACCTTGACGTGAAGCATCACTGTAAATCACAAATTCCTCACCAGGAGATGGAAGAGTAAGCACTGGAGCAGTAACTAATCGATGTTTCAATTCTTGGAAACTCTTTTCACATTCTTCAGTCCACACAAATTTAACATTCTTTCTAGTCAGACTGGTAGAAGAAAGAGCAATTTTGGAAAAGCCTTCAACAAAACGACGGTAGTACCCTGCTAGGCCAAGAAAACTATGTACTTCTGTCACATTAGTAAGTCTTTTCCATTTTACCACTGCTTCAGTTTTATGTGGGTCTACATAAATTCCCTCTGCTGATATAACATGCCTTAAAAATATCACTTTGTCGAGCCAAAATTCACATTTACTGAATTTAGCATATAATTGTGTATCTCGCAAGACTTGTAATATGATCCCAAGATGTTCGGTATGCTCTTCCTGATTTCGAGAATATACTAGTATATCATCAATAAATACAATCACAAATCTATCAAGATACGGATGAAACACTCTGTTCATTAGATCCATAAATGCTGCTGGGGCATTGGTTAACCCAAACGGCATTACAAGAAACTCGTAATGGCCATACCGTGTTCTAAATGCATTTTTTGGTACATCCCCATCCTTGATTTTTAGCTGATGATATCCTGAACGCAAATCGATCTTTGAAAATACTATAGCACCCCGAAGCTGATCAAATAGATCATCAATACGTGGTAAAGGATATTTATTATGGATTGTCACTTTATTCAACTGTCGGTAGTCTATACACAATCGCATGGTGCCGTCTTTCTTCTTTACAAAAATAACTGGTGCTCCCCACGGAGATACACTAGGTTTGATAAAACCTTTGTCTACCAATTCCTGTAACTGAACTTTTAACTCTTTCAATTCTGATGGAGCCATTCTATAAGGTGCTTGTGAAATAGGTGCAGTTCCTGGAATTAGGTCAATAGTAAACTCAAGTTCTCTGTCTGGGGGTAGACCCGGCAATTCTTCTGGAAATACCTCAGGAAATTCTAGGACAATTGGGATGTCTTCGAGTTTTATCTTATTAACATCCGTATCAATTACATGAGCTAAATACGCATAACAACCTTTCTTGAGTAATCTTCTAGCGTCAATAGCAGATATCATACAAGATGGAAAAATTCTACGCTGTCCACTAAATATAACGTCAGGTTGTTCTGATCGTCTAAACACAACCTCTTTACGAAAACAATCAACAGAAGCACGATTTGCAACTAAGAAGTCCATGCCCAAGATAACATCAAAATCATGGATAGCAAGAGGTATTAAATTTGCTTTGAACTCCTGATCATTCACTTTGATCCCACAATCTCAACATACATTCTTAGCTAAAAGAGATTCTCCTACTGGTGTGCCCACTACCAAACTATTATCTAAAAGTTCTAACTCTTGATTCGCATTTATGGCAAGTGCAATTGAAATAAAAGAGTTTGTAGATCCAGGATCAATTTGAAATACGAGCATCTCTATCAAAAATAGATAACATACCCATAATTACATCTGGTGACTCTTCTGCTGCCTGTTGTGTCATAGCAAAAACTCTTGCCCGATTCTTTGGACGTCCTACTTGGCCTTTCAGTTTTATTCCGCTACTACTTGCTATATTGGACTGAATTCCACTGTTTGTGCCTGCTTTATTAGTCAAAGCATCTCCTTGGATCTGATCTTGTCTTGTATTACCCACACTTTGTTGGGGAAATATCCTTGGTGATATGCCACTCTCCTGTACTAGAAAACTGGGCAATTTTTTTGTATGTGTCCCGCTTGGCCACAATGATAACATACATCAAACCCCTTGAACTTTAAACATTCGCCCAAGTGAAATTTTCCACAAAACCTGCAATGAGGAAATTTTGTGCTGTTGGAACTCTCTCTATATCTCGGAGTGAATGGTCTCTGGGAGAAACTCGGAGTAGGAGGATGGTTACTCCTAGATTGCTATATCGTATTTTGGCTAAATCTAGAGCCTTGACTTCCTCGTGATCTGGGCTTGAACTGGCTTGAAGTAGAAACACCAGGTCGAAATCCTCTATTATTCCTCTGAGGTGGTCTGTAGTTAGAAGTTTCTGTCCATATCTGATTACCGCTAGCTCTGGATTTTAGCTGTTCTTTATCAGTTTGTTTATCTGACATACTTTTCTCCACTCTCAAAGTCGATTATACTAATTTGCCAAATTCACTCCAACCCGCTGCAGTCACTGATGATCTGATCTCTTCTCTTAGACCATCTTCAAAACGTCTGCATTTGTCAATTTCATTACCAACCAGGACTTGTGCATATTTTGAAAGCTTAAT
This sequence comes from Forsythia viridissima, assembly GCA_030279155.1. Lineage (NCBI taxonomy): Eukaryota > Viridiplantae > Streptophyta > Magnoliopsida > Lamiales > Oleaceae > Forsythia > Forsythia viridissima. Next base: position 2,889,185 of record CM059039.1, read on the forward strand.
AAATTTCTTCTGATATTCTGCAACAGTTGAAAACCCCTGTACTAGCCTCAAGAACTCATCCTATTTAGTATCTTTAAAAGAACGGGGGTAGTAAGCATCATAAAAAGTTCGCCTGAAATCTGCCCAAGTTATAATAGAAGGGTCTAGATATTTGTTCTGCACTAACTGCCACCAATCGTATGCTCCATCTTCTAACAAAAAAGTGGCGAGACATAGTTTTCTATCATCTGGGCAACCCATCACATCAAAAACTCTCTCCACTTTTATCATCCAGGCCTCGGCAACTGCAGGATCAGCTGTGCCTGTAAAAACTTTGGCCCCTAACTTTGTTGCCCTCTCAATGCTAAAATTTCTATCTATATTACGCATAGTCGAAACAACTGCAGTAGCAATCCTTTCAACATCGATTGGGTCATTTTCAACCACATTTCTCTGTCTCAAATGTTCAGGTGGCTGATGAACTGATTTGTCATCATCTCCAAGATTATCTCTATCAGGAGCAATATGAGCCTGGGGCAAAATATCTTGGAGCTTGCAAGTTCTACCACCACGACGCATGACTCACCTACATGATATGTATGATATGCTAGATGTCAGAATACGTATGTCATGCAAGCAAGCCTATAAACTCTGAACCATGCTCTGATACCAATCTGACACGACCCGTCCCAAGCAATATCTTATATACTCGAGACATGACGTGCGCCGATGGTGAATACCAACTATAAGTTGGACCCACCACCAAGGCTACTACACTCACAACTCATTATTACTTATTTTTAAGAAAATTTCGACATTATCTCCCCTGTAATTTGGACTAACCAACCTGAAATAAAATATCACATATCCCAATAAACTGATTCATAACTAAATGAGACCATTTGCCCATCCAATATCCATAACAAAACAACACATAAGAGACTAGCCGAATCATAAAACTTTTATTATTTAATTAACATAAAATATACATACGGATACAAAAATATATTGTGAGCCCACCTAACTATTTACATGTCATGCAAAATGATATCCAAAAATGAACAGGCATCCCAAAACAATGACTACATGTTCTATGAAGTGAGTCATACTAAATAACTCTGTCGTGTGGCTCCGACTTCGAACTCAACAGCCTTATATCCAAAAACAGCTCAGAAACTCAACCGCTACCTGATAAGAAAATTCATTGTTGGAAAATAAATGAGTTGATAGGCTCAGTGAGTGGATATTTTCAAAAATAATTATACTCTTTTCATTTATAGATACTATCGAAAATGAGCTCACGTCACTTAACAATTCACAATAACTTCAACAAGTAATATCAGCTCATAATCGTAGAATATTCATCAACTAAAATATATATCATCATTTCATCATATCCTCATATCACACTATAATAGAAAGTCTCATCAAAATGTACTCTTTTTGTATAATCTCATCATGCATGCACATACTGCCTCAAAGGGCTAAGCTTTCTAGTATACGGCAAAGACCCCTCAGTGTATATGATACACGGTCAAGACCCCTTAGTGTACTAATACACGGCCAAGACCCCTCAATATACTAGAATAACTAATGAATTCACCGGGTACTTTTATGGATTTAAACATCATCTCAATTCACATTTAATTTCATAATAGGCAATTTCACAATTATAAGAAATCACGTAATTTAATATTTAGTAATATAATATCTTATAATTGAAATCTAAATTTTCTAAAATATATTTTTCCACTCACAGAGTATCTACTGAAGACTAACTCGGCTGATAGACTGTCCCGATATTTGAGTCACTTCCTGAGATTACAATAGAATTATCCAAATCAAAACTCACTTGTAATTTTCCTTCTTGAAAATCCAATAATTCAAGCAAGGAATTGAACTGCTAATTCTTAACCCACTATAAACACACAATTAAACCAATTCTTAAAATCGAAGTTTCTCTTCTTACCTCGTATCATAGCCAAAGCCGGAAATTAAATTCTTCAAACATAATATTTCATATTATTTCTCCCACTTTCCAATTTTTCTCCTTGAATTCCAATTTCTTTATACCAGATTTAATGTAAGTTATGAAGAGAGAAAGAAACTAATGGCCGCTGTTGATTCTTTGCTGAAGAGATAAGAAATGATATCAAAAAGATAATGAATGATTAATATACATATCTCCACCGCCTGACTTTTCTATGTGCAGCCTTTTTTTTTTATTTTATATCTTGGCTTGAGATTGTTGACCATGAAATTCTTGGTTTGACTGAATTATCACATGTTATACCTAATTCTTACCTTGATGGTAAATAAAAAATAATATGGATATACGTCCAATTTCAATGTTGCTGAAAAATAAGCTTATAAGCTGATTTTTTTTTTATCCCATTTCACATCTTCTTTCATTTTTCTCTTAACCTATCTCAAATTCATCTTCCAAATACTTCATTTTCATCATTTGCAACTTGATTTAGTGTGCCCAACACATTACAAGTAAGTTTACTCCACAAGTTCCTTACTTCTTTATGGAATTTTAACGTTTTTGTTGAAAGAAACCTATTCATAATCTAAATTATACATTTTTTTTGTCTTTTTCTTACAACCTTATAGTTAATATTCATTGCATATTAGCACATTTCTATTTTCAAGATTATTAGGATAATTTTAATGAAGAAGAACAAGGTTCAAATTTGAATTTCAAACTCGACTCATTTGTTACATGTTTACTTTTAGCCTAAATTATCTTAAGAAATCTTCAATTCTAGTGTTAAAGAATGCTCTTGTACCCAAAAATTGGAATTTCTACAAAATTTTATTTCTCTCTCCTACTATACAGTGCAAAATACTATTATTGATATTTTTTTTTGCAGTGTAACATGCCACCAAGAGAGTGGAGGTCTGCCCATACTTTCAGTTCTATATCTAATGCTGAGGCCGAGCGTCGTATAAAAATACGATACGAGCCTAATAGAGATATCCTAAATTTTCCTTAGGATCAGTTATGGAGGAGATTCTATTCTTTTAAGGATGTGGGCATTTTTTCGGGTTGGGTGATCAGTTTTGGATGTTTTGGTAAAATTGGGTTTAGATACGATGATCATTTTAGGGCATTCGGATGGTATCAATTTGACATTGAGAGTGGGTTATTAACCTCATATAGTACATGTGTTCTATTCTAATCTTGATAGTGGCATCTATGATGAAGATACTACAATTATTGGTTATTTTGAAGATTGATTTAACACATGTAGTGGGGACTGATCTTGAGGTGTCTAGATAAGTACTTACTAAGTTTTTCGGTATTCCTGATCGTGGTATGGTATATGTTTCCTCATCCAATAAACTAGAGGCTTTTTGGGTTGTGTACAAAAAAAAATGATAGGTTGAATGAGGATAGCTTGAACATCAATAATTTGGGTTTAGACGAGCGAATTTGGCCTCTTATACTAAGTCATGTGATTAAGTTTAGTGCAAGCAGGCATGCTCAAATTACACTAGATGATTTATATTTTATGTGGAAGATTATGCCCCAAGACCCACCTAATATTTGTCATGCCAAGATTACTCACATGATAACTATAGCCTGTAATGAAGGCAGCCATAACATCGCCTACGGGATGGTTATTAGTCATATTTTATGGCAGAATATAGATCGAGCATGTATTATTGGGTTTACAGAACTAAAGTCACCATCAAGCACACACTTAGGCCAGCCTACACTTCGTAAATTAAATTGCGTAAAAAGACAGGAGATGTGGCATAGATCGAAAGTGCATCCTGCAGAGTCATCACACAATGAAGAGAGTAAAGAGGAGAAAGAAGAAGAATGTGACGGGGATGGCATTCATATGACGGACATTCCAGAAGTATACACATTCGCTCTGGGCGAGACATCATTAGTACCTTCCTACATCGACTCCTTCAACTAGGTAATGTCCCAATTGACACTCATATCCAGCCAAATAAGTGATTTATCTGGCCGAATGGATCAGATGGAGGGGAGACAACTTGGAGAAAAAGAAGAGATGATGCAATTTTATGTTCGTATGGAAGAGAGGCATCTTAGAGAAAAATATGAGCGGACGAAATTTTATGCTCGATTATATGGTTATTTTTTCCCTCACCAGGGTTAGATTACCCATGTTTCCCTCTTTTTGATATTCAAGAGAAATTTATTTGACTTATGTATAATGCTCTATTGTATATATCAACTACATCAAGTTAATTATTTATGTTTTTAATTTCTGCGTATAATCAAACATGTAATTTACAAATTTAAATCACATTCTACTAAAATAAGTTAATAAAACAATAAAATACATACCAATATGCCGACTCCATCTCCGACTGACGACCATATGTGTCAAGTCTACAAGATGTTATCTAAACTAAGCTCTGATACAAGTTAAACTTTCATGCTCTAATTCCATGCACGCACCCCAAAGTACTAGTTTTTTATTCACATAAATATATTTTATTAAAGCCATTAATAAACTTAAATATAAATAGCAGAAGCAAAATATGGTATTTGCCACTATGACATATTTATTCAAAAAGATTTTCTTTACAACCGGTAGTTGCACCACCATATATTTACAATTAAAACAAAAACAAAAAAATATGTGTCATCCTGAAAAATTGACAAGACAATCAGCGGTGGGGTGGCATCCAAACTATTTTCAAATCAGTAATGTACATACGTCTACACATCTACTAAGTTACTATTTACAAGCTATGACAGTAAAAGAAAATCAAACAAAAAGGTAAACCATTCTATTTCCATCTCCTTGTGGATGGAATGACCCGTGAAGGAATCGAACACATTCATCATTGTAACAAAATAATCTATAACTCACTCCCCATCCTCATCTAGTAGTGTATAAAATTGGGTATAGTGCTCATTGGTCCAAACAACACGTATGGTCGAGCCATCGGATGAGAGCTCGGCACGCCTGTATATATGAAGCTCTTCAGTGTGTCTTATGGCCATCTACAGTACAAAATACAATTTTCCATAAATATGATGATATATAAATTCCTTGTGAAATCTCAATCACACATGGTCTCAAATCACACATTATACTTAATAACAACATGGCCAATAATAAGCGCGGACCATCTATCGATGACCGTGCTTCGGTCATGGTCTCAAACATGATTCAAGAGGCTACACCAGTAGGAATATCACAATTAGGCTTGGCCTACCATAAACAGTGCTCAACATGCCGCTATGAAGTCCCTAGGCCACCAAGGGACCTAGGACACCGCTAGTATATCTCAACTCCAGGCCCCCAACACCTTTTTGTCGGCCATCCTTAATGACCGTTGGAGGTCTCAAGCAAGTATATATATCCAGAATGAAGTTAAGTATGGTACAACTATAACATGATTAACAATTGTCACAATATCAATATGCTCAATATGAATTCCAATGCGTATAAATCAGTTTAGAGAGTTCGACCGACTTCCATCTATACTCATAAGAGATCACCAAATTTTACAGTGATAACATATAATCGCAATAGATCATCATTGACAAATATCTTGCATATCATAGTATTTTGCACTTATCAATATGGTCAATATGAATGCCAACGCATATAACTCAGGTTAGGGAGTTCGACCAACTTCTATCAATACTCATAAGGGATCACCAAGTTTCACAGCGATAACATATAATTGCAACAGATCATCATTGACAAATATCTTGCATATCATAGTGTTTTTGCATTGTAGGTGAAATCATCATAATTACTTTGGTTGTAGACTATGGTGTTTGGATCTATTTTAAAGAAAATGTTTCGTTGTTAGTAAATCTTAATAAATAACTCATTTCGGCTCATATGCCTCAACTATAGCCCATAGGGTTTAACAACTAAAAAAGGGATCCCATGAGGTATAATGAGGCTTGGGGTCGACCATCTTTACCTAGGGACCGACCCCAAGAAGGGATAAAAGAGTAGAGAAGGAGGGAGAGAGGGTCGACCTCATCATGGTTAGGGGTCGGGTCAATCCCTTACATAACTATCAGGGGCTCGACCCCCTAGCCTCGTGAGGTCGACTCCTTGACAAAAACAAAAAGCATGGGGCATCGTCTAGCCTTGTAAACTGTACATGGGGTGATATTTTATTGCCCAGAGTTCATTTTCTACTATTTTATTAAAATAAAATTGCTTAAAAAAGGACAAAAGTTCCTTTTCCTAAAGGATGAGCTAGCTTATAACTTTTTCAAAATGAACTAACCACTATCCTATTTATAAGAGGAACTAGGGCTTGATCACAATAATAAATTTTTCATAACTATATTTTTGACCTAGGGTAAAAATTACAATTATTAAATTCTTATTTTTCTTTAATAAAAAAAAATTAAAAAATCAATCTTTCCAATAAAATTCCTACAAATTCTTAGAAAGCTCCTAAAAGTTACCAGAAAAATCTAGGAAGTTACAATCATATTAATTCTTATATAGTCTAAAAACTCACCCTCCAAATATTCTCTACATCAATCAGGTCTAAATTCTAGAATATTTTTCCCAATTTGACTTTCTATATTTTTCTTGAATTTCTTGAACTTTTCAAGGGCTTCACGCTTGATTTTCATCAAGTAGATGAAACCATATCTAGAATGGAAATTATAAACGTGATGAAAGAGCATCCATAGACATAAGTACAATATACAAAATGTCTGCAGCTCTAACTCCTTTTTGAAAAAGGAGAGTTTTTGTCATTTTTCCCAACAGGCATGTTTCAAACTTATCAAATGATTCACAATCATTTGAATCCAAGTATCAATCTTTATGTAACCTGGTGATGCATCTTTTTTTCATTTATATGACCGAGTCTGTAATGCCAATGATACGAGTTGTTAGTTTTATCGCTTTTATGCCTTGTAGTTCCCTTTCTAATGCTCTTTATTTCCACAGTGAAAACACAGATCATCAGACTTGAATTTGTCTTTTGTCTGCTTTAAGTATTTTTTGGTAGATTTGGCCTTCTTAGATCCTTTTTGAAAGGTGTTTTTTTATTTCCTCTTAGTGCCCAGGTGTCAATGTCCAAGATTTTCCCTTTTTCTTTGTTTATATTGTGCTCAATAGTTTTTCAGCATGTTTAGCAGCTCAGGTGGGTACACTAAATCTTATTTATGTTGAAGTTTAACACTCAGCTCATGGTCCATGGTAAAACCCAACTGGTTTAATTTTTCAATAAAACCAATTATCTTCAGCACATGTGCACTGACTGAAGATCATTCTACCATCATCCATTTGAATAACTTTTTGGAAGTCTCGTACCGTTCAATTCGTGATTGTTCATCATTCAACTCCTTGAGATGATATATATAATGGTATAGGCATCCACACCTCCGTGCTGCCTTTGTAACTCAAGTGACATAGCTACAAGCATCACACATGTCGCAGTATTATCGTCATAATTGTGTTTGTTATAAGTCTGCACATTATCCAGCATAGCCTCCTCAGTAGGAGCTTCTGGCATTGGCTGCTCAATGACATGTACAATTTTTCATGCTTGAGAATACTTCTGAGATTGTGAAGTTCTCAAATTGAGGCGCCAGTCTGAAAAATTTGGCCAAGTTATTTTGTTGGCATCTAGTATTCTTCTCAAACTCATATGGTTACTCACAATTCAATATTTAAATAACAAGATAGAACAATTATTTAAAATACAAAAAATTAATTTAACATGGACTTCTATTAAATTAATTATACTCTCACTGTTTTAATTGAATTAATAACCTTAAAACATTAATTAATAGAACCGATTAGATTCCCAGTGGGATGAGATCATTTTTCTTTTATAGAACCTTGAACGACTCAATAAGTCCTAATAAAATACCCAGATAGATACTCATATCAATCACATCTCTATGTGACTCATAGATCATCTAGTAGACAACTTATTGTCGCACACATATAATTGATTGTGCCTTAACATGAATAAATTAACCATACAACCAATCACATGGGTCGAATCCATTATCACCCATGACACACCTATTTTAATATCTAATATTAAAAATATAATAATTTTTAAATTTACAGTGTTGACAATGACAATTTAAACTTTTTAGATATTTCAGAATAGACCAGGCGGAATTAAATAATTAATCTAACTAATGAATTTACAATAATAAAATTAAGCAATTAATCTAATTGATCAATTAATTTTCTTAATAAATGGGATTTTTCAAATTTTATTTTATCTCCCAATTTAAAGTCATACTTGATAAAATTAATATATGATCAAATTTGCAATTTTATAAAATAAAAGGTCAAAAATTAATCCGGTCCAAAATTCAAAATATGATTTAAAAAGAATTTTAGTCAATATTGAATATTTGACCAGCATTAAAATTTTAATAATTACAAATTTACCAAAAAATTAAAATTGCATTTAAGACCATGCTTTCCTTATAAAATTTGAGGACTTGTTGTGCAATTTCAAAAATTACACAAACAGTCCCTTTGAATTTTAAAATTAGTGGGTTCTTTCTGTACCATTTGTGAAATTGCATAGGAGGCTAATTTTAATTTTTAAAGAGTAGGCCTTATGCATAAGAGGCCCTTTTAACACTTTTAAAATAGGGGGCTTCCCATGCATTTTTCAAAATTGTATGGGAGGCCCTGTCCCCCAAAAAATTAGGGTTTCGACCTAGCGGCGCTGGCATAATTCGGTGCTACAGCCCAATTGACAGTAGTGGCTCTGTTGGTGTCCTGTTCTGAACAAACCCAAATCTAATTCAGGTTTTTCTTTCAAAAATTCACAATTTTATTTTATTATCAAAACTCAAATTAAATTAATATATCATTAACAATTATTGTTCGATTCATCAAAGATGTCTAACAAACTCTAGAAAGTAACGAGGTAGGTTCTGGTACCATTATAAGGAATTGACGTATAACACACAAACGAATAACAATAAAATTTACATCAATAGATAGCTTGCCGTATTTGCTTCAGGTTTTGAAACTAGTCAAACATTCATAAAAGACTTCTAAATTGTGCTACCAAAACTAATTTTTACTCATCCGATGCTCGACCGACGTGTGTGTGCGCGCATAGTCAATCCAATTACCATAAGTCTTTATGTTGGTTATATTCCGTCCCTCAATAGTCAAATATTTCCTTTCTCTCTTGTGAGACTGCACACCTCCATCTTATATTAAATCTCTCACCCGTGGTGTTCATTCTAAAGTTTTTCTCATTCCACTTATTCTTTTCTCATTCAAGTTGGGTTGGGTCTAACTTATGGAGTAACTATCTAGATATGTGATGATTTTCCATATATTTGAATGTCCCAACCTTCAAGCTTTTACGAAGCAAGTGAAACCCACTAGTTGTCTAGATCCCCAGATTTAGTGTCCAAAACTCAGTTAGGCTTTCAGTGCGTCTTCTGTTTCATGCATATGATTTTATTCACTTTATCTTATTTTTTTAATTACTTTTTTTCCCACTTGTGGGTAGCTATTTCGCACAAAAATTGGTGATACCAACGCCAGACCGCTTCTTCCTACTTTTTTTTCTCTTTAATGTCCTCATTGAGATCTTTTATAGGATAGCTTTCACCCATGACGACATGCCATCTTTTTCCTTTTTTTCCATGACTGGTGCAATGCATTTTATTTGAACGAGTAGTTGGGGATCAGACCCCTAGCATACAATCAATGTTTAGATTTCACCTGGTAGCCAAAGACACTCCATATAATTATTAACATGCATAGAATTAACACCGTTCTAAATAGCTCCCAACAGTGGATCAACCACCCCAAGCTATCATTTCAATTAGTTAAGCAATTGAGTTTTTTTTTCACTTGGTGATCTTGGTCGTAACAACCTAGGTTGACAATTTTATCATCATATTCTCTCAATTTAACCAACCAAAAGTGATGATCTTCAGGACTTCTGTGCTCACAATTAATAACACTCACATGGATAAGCATAAAAAAAATATAAACACAAGTAGCACAACTTAGTCATATTTCATTAATCATGAGCAGTTTCAAATAAACATCTTTATCATCTGGCAAGGCTATCCAACTAACACACAAACACACAAGTGATACGCAAATATTTTTGATTTTTGATTTTTTTTTTAACTCATAATATAAACAGCACACACAAACTGACAAACATAATAAAAATAATAAAGTCATGAACAGTAAACCCCAAACTTAAAGTACACATTGTCCTCAATATGAGCAAAAGAGACAAAGAAAAGAGTTTGCTAGACTCTCTGTAGAGTGGAGGTTCAATCTAGTTGCCATATGTTTAGATCTCATTGGGAGGTAGTATTCCTTGTTCTTGTGCGGCATGGTGTACCTTTAGAGTTTTTATAAGGCATAAACCAAACAATATAGAGCAATATGGAAGGAACACAAATCTGGGTCATGATGACCTAGACAAAAACTGTTCACTAATCCTACAAAATTAAAACGTAAAAATGTAATCCTACACTAAAGAGATAAATGATAGAAAATTGGGTTACTTCCCAATGAGCGCTTGTTTAAAGTCATTAGCTCGACTTTATTGCAATAATCATTCAGAGTGGCTTGAATCGGGCTTTAGACGACTTGCATTGTTGACACTTTTCAGCTTTGTATGATTTTTCTTTCACCTTCTAAACTTTTGTTTTCTTGTTTTCATCAAATTTTGCTCCACTAACTTTGCTTGTGGCCTGGGCTCTTCATCTTTATTTCAGGTGTGTATATTTCATCACCACTTATTTTCACCACTTTTCGATCCTTGGACAATCTTTTAGATTGGATGGTTGCGTGAGTGAGGTGAACACGTTGAACTTGGTTTGTTCATCCTGCACCCTCAAGATTAGTTCACATTTCTCTACATCGATTAGGGCTCGACTTGTTTCTAGGAACGGTCGGTCCAAAATCAATGGCATATCCTTGTCTTCTTCAATATGCAAAATGATAAAATCCATCGAGAATATGAATTTTCCAACTTTGATGAGCACATCATCAACCACACCTCACAGATGTTTGATCGATCTGTCAACTAGCTGAAGTGATATAGTAGTTTCTTTGGTCTTCCCCAAACCTAATTTCTTGTAAATAGAGAGGGGCATCAAGTTAACACTTGCACCTAAATTACATAATGCATTAAAGTTTATAAATTTGCTAATTGTGCAAGGAATTTTGAAACTCCCGAGATCTTCTAACTTAGGATGTAGCTTTTTCTAAAGAATTGCACTACACTACTCAGTTAAACAAAATGTTTCATGATCCTCCAACTTTATTTTCTTTGATAACATCTTCTTCATGAACTTCAAGTATACTCGCATTTGAGCTAATGCTTTGACGAAGGGATTGTTGATGTGTAGTTTCTTGAAAATTTCATCTAGCTAAGTTTTCTTGAGCCTATCAGAAAACAGGATGGGTAGTACGTAAGGTTTGACTGCTACCTTCGCTTGTGGAATGTCTGATTCTTTTTGTTGAATTGCATTTTCTACTTGTTTAGACCGTTCTATTTGTTCCTCATCTATAGTAGGCACATTATCCTTAACTGTAACTGATCTTTTTATTAATATTTCAGGCAAATGAACTCCACTACAAGTTTTAATAGCATTCAATTGGTCTTTTGGGTTGGTCTTAGTGTTACTTGGCAGTGTCCTAAATAGTATGTCTTGCATCATTTTCGCCAACTGACCAACCTGTTTCTCAAGGGTTTGTACCGATGCTTGCGTATCAGTCTTTTACATGAAAGCTTCAGTTTTCATCATAAATCTTTTAGTTTCATCTATGAAAGCATGTGACTTATGAACATACTGCGTAGTGCTATTTGCTAGCTGCTCCACTATACTATTTTATTTGTTGTTGTGGTCTTATGGCAGTGTTTTAGTTTCCACCCCAAGAGAAGTTTGGGTAGTTCCTCTAGCCAAGATTGTAAATAGAGGAATAAGGATTAGTCTATTGTCTTGGCTGGTTTTGCACATAACTTACGGGTTCCATCGAAGGGTCATCTATTTGTGCAATCAGGAATTGATAAGTAAAGTGATTAGTTCTACAGTTTTCACAAACCACACTCTACACCTATACTTCTTTAACTGTCTGACCTGATGTAAACTCCTCAAATTTCTTGGTCATTACAGCCATCTAAGCTGATAAAGCTGTAAACACATCAAGTTCATAAACTCCTGCTACTTTCTTGTGGACTACTCGACTAGCTGATGTAAATAAAGCACTGGTAGATGACAACCTTTCAAGCAATTTATAGATTTCGCTAGAAGTTTTGATTGTTATTAATCCTTTTGTAGCTGCATCAAGAATAATTCTACTTGCTGGAGTTAGCCCACCGTAGAAGTTTTTTATCTGATAGAATTTATTCGACCCATGTGTTGGACACCTTCGCAGTAGACCCTTGAACCTCTCCTAAGCTTCATACAAAGTTTATCTGTCATATTGAGCATACGTGGTGATGTCTTGTAATAAATTGGCAGCTTTAGCTGGTGGATAATACTTTTGATGTCTTGTAATAAATTGGCAGCTTTAGTTGGTGGATAATACTTAGTCAGAAATTTTTGAGCCAAATCATCCCAACTAGTAATGCTTCTGGCTGGAAAAGATGATAGCCAGTCATGACCTGCTCATTTCAAAGTATGTATAAAGAGTCTCATCTTCACTACATCGTTTGATACTCACTGATACGAGGCTGAATCACATAATTCCAGAAACTTTGATACATGTGCATGATGGTCTTCATCTACTGTCCCGTTGAACACACATATATTCCTTATCATACCCATGATATTCGGCCTGAGCTGAAAATTTTCCCATCCAAAATTAGAAAGTACTATACTAGACTAACTGCAAGGATGCGGTAGAACCATGAGCTCTCCAAATGGACGATCATCGTCATTAATTACTAGTGCAGGTAGAGCTGCCACTATTGCTGGCGTTCCTCCCGAAGCTGAATATGTGGATCTGCTGGGTCTTCATTGCTTAGATTGTGTCCATTTCTTGGTAGATTGGCCATTGTGATTCATTGTTTTTTGTTGTGTTCCTTGCTTCTTCGTTTGAAAGTGTGTTCAATCTCAAAGTCGAAATGTTCAAGATTGTCACCTGTGAACAACGAACACCTATTTTTTGTTATAAGAAACAAAATAAAAAAATCAAACAAAAGTAGAAGTAATCTAAATCAATATCAAATAAAGAAATAGTCCCTGACAACAACGCCAAAAACTATTTTCTTTAAAATCGCAAGTATACGATATCAATTTAACAAGTAGTAAAATGGATCTAATGAGTTTGAATTATCATTCCCACGAATACTATTTTATTTGAATACTAAATTAACTAATTCTACCCCGTATTGATGAAAATAAATTTATGGCAAAGTGTTGATTTATACTATAATTAATTGAGGAAGAGAAAACAATTAAACAAGTAAATATGATGATTAAACTATCGAGACTCACAGTTTCACCATAGTTATCACCTCTAATTTCATTTTAAGTTGTCTCAGACCCTGGAGATCAGCTGCATACATCCGTGATTCCTCAAGCAAATTTGGAAAGTGGGGTCCAAGAGGTAAGATGTGTATCTTTATAAGATACTCAGACCAATCCAAAGAATGTGTTCATAGGTGAAAATCATAATGTGACTATAACTAAGATAGAGTCATGCGATGTTATATTCCTTGAAAATGATTTTCCTAGCATGGAGAGAAATTAAAAAGGGAGAACTTCAATTTGATTTAGATGATAGAGCTGTCTTCGATGAATCAGTTGAGGTGCAAAAAGAGGCACTTCCACCTTCTGATCCAAATGGAAGCAATTTGTCTCCAAGTGACAGGGTCACGATGAAGCTTCCACTTTGTAAGAGTACTAGAAAAAATAAGCCTAAACATTATTTTGAAATTGAAAGATAAGTTTTTCTAGTATCTCTAGAAGACGATAAAGAGCATAAATTTGTTCATGAAGTTCTATTAGGCCTTGAAAAGGAAAAGTGAAAAAAGAAATGGAAGATGAGATGAAGTCTATGAAATCAATCAAGTCTAGGACTTTGTTGATCTTCTGTCTAGTTGAAAAGTCATTGGGCACAAATTGGTTTTCAAGACAAATCAAATGGTTGATGGGTCTCTAGAGAAGTATAATACTCGCTTGGTGGCAAAATGTTATACCCAACAAGAAGGTATAGATTATGAAGAAACTTTTTAACCAATAGTGAGATTAACTTCTGTTCTCCTACTCTTAGCCATAGTGGTACGTTTAAATTTAGAATTACATCAAATGGACGTAAAGAATTATTTTTTTGATGGAGAATTAGATGAAGTCTACATGCAACAACTAGTAGATTTCATTGAAAAAGGCAAAGAGAATAAAAATTGTGAATTGCAATGATCAATATATGGCCTAAAATAGTCTTCGATACATTGGTTCTTAAGATTTGACAAGGTTGTAATCTTATACAACTTCGTTATGCTGGATAAAGATCATTGTATTTATTTGAAAGGCTCCAATGGAAGATTTGTAATTTTATCTCTTTACGTAGATGATATCTTATTGGCTAGGAATGATAAGGAGTATGTTGAGACTGTTAAGAAATGGTTGTCTTCAAATTTTGAAATGAAGGACATGGGTGATCAAATTATTTACTTGGTATTAAAATCTATAGAGATCATTCTAAGAGACTTCATTCTCTGTCAAAAGCGTCATTTATATGGAAGGTTCTTCAACATTTCAAAATAGAGAATTACAACCCGATTGATACTCATATATCTAAAGGAGAAACTCTAAGTCTACGTGTGACCCTAAGATTCTTGAAGAAAAAAGAAGAAATGTCTAGATTACCATACTCCAGTATTGTTGGGAGTTTGATGTACGCCATGATGTGTACTTGTCCTGACATTTGTTATAGTGTTGGTCTGGTTAGCAGGTATCAGTCTAATCCTAGAACAAGACACTGGAAAACAGTCAAGAGAATATTGAGCTAGGGTACTGCTGAGTATTCCATATGTTATCAAAGAAATTATTTGTGCTTAAAGAGATACACATGCTAATTGTAGTGGAGACCTAGATGAGTTCAAGTCAACTTATGAATATGTAGTATTGCTTAATAATGGCACCATCTCTTGGAGTAGTAAGAAACATACATGCATTTTCTTTGCTACAATGGAGGCAAAATTTCTGGTTTGTGTTTCAGCGGTACATGAAGTTGTTTGGTTAAAAAGATGCTTTCAGCATCTAAGAGTCCCACATATCACATCATAACCAAATACATTGATAAAAAATATAATTTTGTAAGAGACATCATATCAAAGAAATAAGTGACTTTGTAGTACATTTCTACGAATAATATGGTAGCTGATCCATTTACTAAACTGATAGCTGGAGATGTCTTTGTGACTTATGTTAAATCTCTAGAATTGTCTAGAATTTAGTTATCTATCATGTAAACTCTTGAATGTCCATTAGTTAACAATTATTTGAGTTCATACATTGTGTGTAGTCTATTGTTGTGATTACTAGATGATTGATTTATATGCACACAAAGTATGTCAAACAGGTTGAGATTGGCTCACTCACACGAGAAATTGACTAAGACAATTTTAGGTTGTGCTGGGATGAGATGAAGTGATCATTTTGTGTACATGATCTGGTTGCCTTGATAAGGTATCGAGATGAGATTACTATAAGTAATCGAAATGGATTCCACTATCCATTAGAGCTATTTAGTAGCCAGATTGAGTTCTTGATTGAGTTTTCTTTGAAGAATAAATATAAGGAGAATATAAGTTAGGTATCGAGAATACCCGAACTAAGATCTATACGGTGTGTTTTAATTTACAGAATATGACATGTACCTTCAAAAGAAGAGAAAACATTGTAGCACATGTGCTTTTACGACTGATATGAGGTAAATGAGTGAATGGATCTATGCTTTCTCATTGTATGATACCCTGAGGTTTATATAACATCATATATACCTTTTTGACCTTTGACTGTTTATCAAGATTTTATTTCAGTATTGCTACTTTAGCATGTTGCCAATAACTATGATTGATTCGGTTTGATATAGACATGTCTAAGAAAGCAATCGATTAAAGTTGAAGGATTCGAGTAGGAAATGAAAACCATTTGGACCAAAGTTTCTATTTGTATTCACTGGCCGGATAATTGTGTTAACCATGTGGGGTTTAGAATACAATTATGAATACAAGAATACATTATCGAGTTCAAGTATGTTCCATAAAATATTTGAGAGATTGGAAATACTTGAATTAGTGTTGGAAAATGATTTGGAGTATAGCGAGAAATATATCTCCTCTAGTATAGCTTCTATATATCTCTAATAGGTGTATGTCGTTGTGTAAATAAACTAGTTGGTTGCACCATCTATTTACTAGTATGATCTTTAAGATATTGAGATAAATCTAATTGATATTATATTATATTCAGTTCAAGCATATATCACTCATCTTAGAGAATAAGTATAATCAAGGAAAATCTGAACTCTTTGTACAAGGAAAATATGAATCTTGCAGTGCACCAGCTGGCTTGTGAGTTGGAGAGATAACTCAACTCCTAATAAGATGAAAAAAATTTATTGGCGCAACGAATGAATACTAACTGGATGTCTTTGAATGAGAGTACATCATTTTCACCATAGAGCGACAAGTCAGAAAATAAAAACTTAAGATAAATTTATTTATAGGTGAGGATGAAACTTGGTATGATATATTGGATGAAAGAAATGAATAGAAGAGAGAATTTGCTGGAATGATCTTTATTGATATGTGAGTGAAAATATATAGAGTTAGATAACTTTCTCTACAAGACTATCCCTTTAGAGTTACATAACTTTCTCTACAAGACAATCCCTTCCTATAATTAAGCTATCACTACTACAATTCAGCAATCTTCTATGAATACTAACTATAATCAAGGAATACATAAGGAAAACAAATATGTACTATTAATGAAAGATTTGACTTTTCAACACTCCCCATCAAGTTGTAAAGTCAATGTCTTACACTCCCAACTTCTGAGCCATAGGCATGAAAACCTCCTTCCCCAAAGCTTTGGTCAAAACGTCAGCTAGCTGATTTGCAAAACTCACAAACTTTGTCACCACATAACCATCTTGAATCTTGTCTCTTATATAATGACAATCAATCTCTATGTACCGTGTACGTTCATGTAAAACAAGATTTGCTGCTATGTGTAATGCAGCCTTATTGTCACAATACAGCAATGCAGCCTCTTGATGCAAAACCCCCAAGTCTCTGAGTAAATAACGAAGCCAAGTCAATTCACAACAAGCACATGTCATTGCACGATACTTTGCTTCGACTGAAGAAAGAGAGACTATTTTCTAGTGTTTCGACCTCCATGAAATCAACGAGGAGCCTAAAAATACACAGTACCTTGTAGTAGATCTTCTCGTAAGTGGGCATCCTGCCCAATCCGAGTCACATTAGGCCCGCAATCGAAGATCACTGGTTGAGGAGAATAAGAGGCCTTGGCCAAGCGCAGATTTCAAATAGCACACAACTCGTAAAGCTGCTTTCCAATGATCCTTTCGAGGTTGGTGCATAAACCTGCTCAATATATGGACATAATACGTAATATCCGGCCTTGAGACTGTGAGATATATTAATCTCCAAACTAATCGCCTATTATTTCTTGGATCTTTGAATGGCTCACTCTTATCAGACAGTTTTAAACCATGTTTCATGGGAGTATCGATTGGAGCTGCCCCTAATAACTCTACATCCTTAATGATTTCCAATGCATACTTTCATTGAGAAATAAAAATGCCATTCCTAGATGCAAAAATCTCAATACCAAGAAAATACTTCAAGTCACCAAGATCTTTAAGGCAAAATTTATTATGCAAGAATGTTTTGATATCAGTTATACTCACAGGATCATTGCCAATAATTAAAATGTCGTCAACATATATCAAAAGTCTAATAGCCCAAATTTTTTTTATGCTAGATTATTCATTATGATTTTTAGTTATGCTTTGAATATTAGGTGCCACTAAATTTCCTATGCTAGTTTAGTAAATATTTTGGATGTCAAGAGACCTAAAATTTATATGTCAATATTAAGCTCGTTTTGAAGCTCGTATTAAATTACGTATATTTAGCTCAAGAAAAAGATTATTCGATTAAATTAGATCCTAGATATGGTCGTCAAAGTAAATTGATAAGAAAATTAATTAGGTTCATTATATTTTATAACCAAATAAGTTAATGGTTTTGATTTCTTTATAATTAAGAACTTAATTATAGTCATTATATATATTATATAACAAATAAACTAATGCTTTTGGTTTCTTTACGAGTAAGAAAGTTATATATATATATATATATATATATATATATATATATATATATATATATATATATATATATATATATATATATATTGGTAAAGATAAACATTCATATTTTATCAAAATTTCAAAAGATAAGTCTGCAGTGGACAAGTCGGTTGGATGAAATCCTTATCATAAATTATCATTGTAATTGTCGTATATATAAATGCCTTTGCCATTACATATTTTTAGTTACCATGAAAGGAAAATCTAGTAGACAGTTGGTTCGTAGAGTTTTTCATATTTTTAAGCACGTTACTTCAGATTATTAAGGTAAGATATTATCCAATGCTCAAGTGATAGGATTTTCATGAAAATATCTTAAGCTTAAGTTTTGCATGCAAACCATAATATGGAAATTTGGTGGACAAGTCCACCGAGATAGATATCTATACATGTTTTTAGGACAAGTCCTAAAGGTGCCGGCAAGCCGGAATATGAAAGTATGTGTTTAATTGCTTTTCTTTCGCTTTGAAGTTAACATGTTAAATCCGAGCATGATGTCTTACTGAGTATTTCTTATACTCATATTGTTCATATTAATTTTTTCAGATACCTGATCGCTAGGTTGGCTGGAGTTGGTCGAGGTGCTCAACGTTGGATTTTGAACGAATTATAACGTTACAAAAGTTTCTTTTTGTAAGTTTTTCCAAAGCCTATAGCTCACTAGGTAAATATGTATGGTGTTTAATATATGCTAAAGGATGATAAAAAAATGTTAAGTTTGTACTTTAAAAGTAAGTTTTATTGTATATGTTGTTTTTCTTACACATGAGGGTAATGGTTTAGAATATTTTGTTAGAGAACTTAAGAAGTCTAGAAGCTGGACAGTTTCATGACCAACTTCCAAATACCATCACGGACTCCACAAAAATGTGTTTGAGACTCTCAAAATATGTATACGTCCGTATCTGAGTTTTCTTTACGTAACTATAAAGACTCCATTGATTCGATGTGTGTAACATGAGATATGAATAGTTTAGCGTCGAAGTGTCGAACATAAATCTTGACACTGCTTAGTATGGTCACCTCACGGTTTTCACTCAATCTTCCCCTTAGGATGATTTTATAAAATTTTCATATTTTACTGGATAAAACTAGATTTAATTATCTTTATAATCCCACAAATTTCACGGAAAAAGGATTTGAAATGTATTTTATAAAAATCTTCAAAGTGACTGCACCTGAAAACAGCAACTGCACTAGTTCCGTGTGTTTGGGGTGAACGTTGAGGTCTTTACATCTATTTTCTTGTCATGAAATTTTATAGAATTGTTGTATAAGGATTTATCTTTCATTAGGCACTAGATTTACTATTTTCTAATATGTATAAAATTTTATACATATTTTCTTATCAGTAAGGCGCAAACTGAATATGTGTAGCAACCAAGCATCTTTCAAAAGTTTATTATAAATAGGTCGGGCGTCGATAACTTTTCAAACTTGGCATATCATTAGTATATTAATCAATAGTGCTGCTCTCAAAATTTTACAACTTGACAATACAATTTAGCTATTAAACAAAATTTCTTTTATTTAGTCAAAATTTTCGAGAATTCTAAATCCTGAATTTAAGTAACTCTTGACACCCGAAAGTTAAGTTTCGGGGCGTCACAAAAAAAAGCAGTAAAGGACTTGCCTTGCTTCTTGATGAACATAGAGTAGTCATCTTTTGATTGTACATACCCAGCTGAACGAATGGCCTTGGAGAATTTAGCAAACCATTGATAAGATGCCTGTTTCAACCCATATAATGACTTGTGGAGGTGACAAACCAAGTGTTCATCTCCTATCGCCGAAGCCCTGGCGGCGGAGACATGTAGATTTCTTCGTGGAGGTCACCATGGAGAAATGCATTATTAACGTCGAGTTGATGAAGGGACCAACCACAGACAGTGTTGTGCGATTTAAAATTCCGCAAGTGAACGGATCATTTACAAGTAATATAATGATGTGTAGAGTGTCGAACCCACGATGACCAGATATTAATTTAACTAATTAATTTAAAAACTTAAATTTTAACAATAAAAAGAAACACAGATTTGATTTGGATTTGTTATTCTAAACTATTCTAATTAACTCTAAATTATCAAACAATTAAAATAACTTTGTGAGAACGAATTCGGATTATACCAATACTAGGATTTGCGAATCCACCTACATGTTCTTTAATTAATTATCCGTTTAATTGCTTTAGCTCTTAATTATATTGGATTGAAAATTGGTGTTCCTAAAATAATCAAAAGCCTCTCTCGATGGTCAATCAATTCTATACGATATGTGAACCTAATTATCTCTAATTAAGCTTCGAACATAAACATATGTATTAAAATCTCAAGAACACGTAAATGGATTTCACAGAGCATAATAGTAATCTCTATCTATTATTGGACCCTGTGTTATTCAATACCACGTGCTTAATCTATATTGAATCTCTCGGCTTCAATATAGATCACAATAGATTCTAATGGTGATCAGGCATTGAAATAATAAAAATAAAGAATAATCAACCCAAAAGCAATTAATTACTAAAATAGAAAAACTTCTAATTAATTAAACATGAGGTTTCATCGTTCATCCTAGAAATAAATAAATTAGCCGAACATGATTATGTAAAATAATACAAGAATTGTATTAATTATGTTCCGGCGAAAGAAAACGAAGAAAGAATGGATAAAACCCGTGACTCTGGCTGAAGAATCTTCAATCCCGTGCCTTGATCTTCGATTCTCTCCTTGTATCTTCTTTCCAAAATTCGTCTCCCTCGTTCTGGCTATTATCTGCCTTATTTATGATGTTCTCCAACCCTCTAAGACGTGTGTTTAAGTTGTTGTTTTATCTTGGAGTTGTAGAGTTCTAATCCCATCAGAAAACTGCCAAAACGGGTGCCCGTTATACCCATGCGATCGCAATGTTTAGAACCTGGCGATCGTATGGTTCTATGATTTCAGGTTCTGCAGTTGAAAATGACTTCTTGCGATCGCATCATTGGATAACCATGCGATCGCATGGTTATCTTGAACGCATTCTTGATTTTCTTCCTTTAATAGTTACATGCCAAGTCCTTCAAGTCTCTTTATCTTTGCAATTGCATCCTTTTTTCTTCTGTTTGCGCTCTTTCTCGTCTTTTCATCAGATTGATACTTGAATTTGATTATTTCCTAAAATAATAAGAAAACAACATGCAATTAAACTGAAAATAAATAGAAGTACTCATAATCATCCATTTTTGTGAGCCCAGATAAGTACGAAATTGTACTTATCAGGCAGCAGCCAAAGCCAATAAACAACAAATAGAGATGATCTTGGCTGTTGGAGAAAAAGTATCCTGATAATCAACTCTCTCTAATTGAGTGAACCCTTTTGCCACAAGTCGCACTTTGTACTGCTCAATTGATCCATCAGACTTATGCTTTGTCTTGTAAACCCAATGACAACCAATAAGAATTTTGCAAGTCGGAAGAGGAGTGAGAGACCAAGTACCATTTGCTTGGAGAGCTTGCAATTCGGAATACATTGCCTCTTGCCACTCAGGGTGAGCAACGGCCTCCAAATAAGAACTAGGTTCTGTGACATTACTGATTTGAGCAACAAAAGATCGATATGCAGGCTTATATCTATAATATGAAACATAATTGACCAGTGGATAGAGTGTACCTTTTGTTAGACCTGTCATGAAGGAAGCCGATTGGTAAGAGCAAATGTTGGAGTAGACATAATCATTGAGCTTGACCGGTAGAGCGGTCTGGAAGTTGGAACAACGGAGTGGTTCGGGTGATAGAGTAGGGGGTTCGGGCGAAAGAGATATGTCGAATAAGAGAAGAGATTGGTCAGGAAGTGGGTTGGGTGATGTTTCTAGCACCAGAGATGGTGGGTCAGAGGTTGCCAGTTCGATGGTGGAAAAAGGTGATGGGTCGGAGATATTTAGTGGTGTAGAAGTCTTTTGTCATCGTGCATAAGTACGGATGGTGGTTGGGTGGGGGGAGAACGGTGGTGCGAGTTAAGGTGAGTGAGAAGATAAAGTGACTGAGTCAATAGGTGAAATAGTATCATGGGTTAGCAATAGAATTGGGCAAGAATAATGGTCTAACAGAGGTGCAGTAGAATTAGGCTTGACATATGTATATGGAAAAGTATTTTCATGAAATTTCACATCCCGGCTAGTAAAAACGTTTTTGGTCGATAAATCGAATAATTTGTATGCTTTTTGACTGATGGCTTATTTGCACAAATGGTCACTGACTTTTGCACTTACTGCGGATTGAGGACCCATCTTTTCATTTTTGGCAGTTTAACCCCTATTTCAAATGTTTTTGGCAGAAATGGTCCTTTTCAACAATTTCCATCCAAATACTGTGAAATTTGACGGTGGAAGAATTTTTTATTTATAAAAAGCTTATTTGCACAAATGGTCCCTGACTTTTGTAAAGAAAAATTTGCAGTAAAAGTCCCTAATATTTTAGAAAGTGTTGAAAAGTCCCATAACCTTCTAATCCTAACACATATGACCCTAAACTTTTTTGACAATTTTACCCCTAATTTAAATAAATTAAAAATAACTCACAAACCTATTCAAAAATACAAATAAGTCCTAAATGTTTTTATTTTTTTACAGATTTACACTTAAAATAATAAAAAGTGTGTCATCAAGTCCCAAAACTTTTAATTTTGTTCACCAAAATGATATTTAAAATGTATTTGATTAAAATTAGATTTTTTAGTAAAAGTGATTGAAAAATTGTGTGACCATAAAATGTGTGGTTAAAATTAATTGTTGACTTTGACTTTAGTTTTTTAACAAAATCAAAATTGAAAACAAACAGGCTCTTAGAGTCTCTGCAGATTTTGTCCAGTGGTCTATTAATTAACAAAAAAACTATACACATGATCAAAATTTGACTAATTTAAAATTTTAATTTATTTTTCATATCAATTACTAGAGGTGGCAAGATGGGTCAGCCCAGATAGCCTGGTCTCTATGCTGGGCTGGTCCAATAAAAAGTTGATTCAATAAAAATTAGGTTAATTTAGTCCGGTACAACTAGCCAATCAGGCTGGCCTGATAATTTTTTTTTTGCCGAAGTCCCTACCCCACACTTCAAATACCCCACCCCTGGCTGCCACATTTCACGGAGAGGGGAGAGGATGGGTGGGGTGTTTGAAGTGTGGGATAGGGATTTGGACCAAAAAAAAATTATCGGACCAGCCCGGTTGACTAGTTTTATCGGACTAAATTGACCTAATTTTTATTTAATCAATTTTTTATTAGACCAGCCCAGCCCAGAGACCGGGCTATCTGGGCTGGCCCATTTTACCACCTCTAGTAATTGATATGAAAAATAAATTAAAATTTTAAATTGGTCAAATTTTGATCATGAGTATAATTTTTTTGTTAATTAATAGACCACTGGACAAAATCTGTAGAGACTCTAAGAGCCCGTTTATTTTCAATTTTGATTTTGTTAAAAAGTTAAAGTTAAAGTCAACAATTAATTTTAACCATGCATTTTATGGTCCCACAATTTTTCAATTACTTTTACTAAAATATCTGATTTTAATCAAACACATTTTAAATATCATTTTGGTGAACAAAATTAAAAGTTTTGGGACTTGATGACACACTTTTTATTATTTTAAGTGTAAATCTGTAAAAAAATAAAAAGATTTAGGACTTATTTGTATTTTTAAAAAGGTTTGTGAGTTATTTTTAATTTATTTAAGTTAGGGGTAAAATTGTCAAAAAGTTTAGGGTCATATGTGTTAGGATTAGAAGGTTATGGGACTTTTCAACACTTTTTAAAATATTAGGGACTTTTGCTGCAAATTTTTCTTTACAAAAGTCAGGGACCATTTGTGCAAATAAGTCTTTTATAAATAAAAAATTCTTCCACCGTCAAATTTCATGATATTTGGATGGAAATTGTTGAAAAGGACCATTTCTGCCAAAAACATTTGAAATAGGGGTTAAACTGCCAAAAATGAAAAGATGGGTCCTCAACCCGCAGTAAGTGCAAAAGTCAGGGACCATTTGTGCAAATTGGGCAAGAATAATGGTCTAACAGAGGTGTAGTAGAATTGGGCTTGACATATGTATATGGAAAAGTATTTTCATGAAATTTCACATCCCGGCTAGTAAAAACGTTTTTGGTCGATAAATCGAATAATTTGTATGCTTTTTGACTGATGGGATAGCCGATGAAGATGGAAGGCAGGGTACGATGATCTAATTTGTGAGAAGTGTGAACGTTAGTTGTATAAGCAAGACAACCAAACACACGGAGATGAGAGTAAGAGGGCAGTTTTGAATAAAGAAGTTCGAAAGGAGTATTGAAAGAGAGAACTGGAGAAGGTAACTGATTGATGATGTGGACAACGGTAAGAGTACATTCTCCCCAAAATTGTGAAGGGAGTTGAGCACGAAATTTTAACACACGAGCCACTTATAAGATGTGACGATGTTTGCGTTCCACAACCCCATTTTGTTGAGGCATGTAAACACAAGAATGTTGAAAAATGACACCATTATCTTGGAAAAAAGAACGAAGTGAGATAAATTTCCCACCATTGTCACTTCGAAAAGTTTTAATGCAAGATTCTAATTGAGTGAAAACATAACTGAAGAAGCATTTTAAAAGTGAATGTGCTTCATCTATGTGACGCATTAAAAATATCCATGTGAAACGTGTATAATCATCAACAATGGTAAGAAAATTATTAGCACCAAAAAGAGAAGGGTGTCGATAACGACCCCAAATATCATAATGTATAATATCGAATGGTTTTGTAGATGAAATAGTACTAGTACCGAAAGGTAAACGACTCTGCTTAGCAAAAGGACATACATGGCAAGCATTATTTGACTTAACAGAAAAATTTAAAAAGTTCTTTAGCAATGTAACTTAAGCGAGATGGTGATAAATGGCCTATGCGACTATGCCAGAGGTCGGTGGATGAAATGGTGAGGTTGTAGGCTTGTCGGTTTGTTGATGAGGAATGGTTGGTCAAAGATTTATTCGTCGCTAGTGCCACCAAATAGTATAGTTCGTCATGTTGTTTAGCCAAACCAATCGTCCTCCTCGTAGCCAGATCCTGTAAAATACACCAATGAGGGAACAACGTCACTGAACAGCTTAGACCTCTTGTCAAACGACTAACTGATATCAAATCAACTTTAAATGTAGACATATATAACACATCATGCAGATAATAGACGAAATTTAGAGGCAAAGACCCTTTCGCAACAATATTCACTTTTTCTCCGCTAGGCAACAACATGGGCGGTAACGAGCAATTTTTATATTTATGCAACAATTTAGATGATGAAGTAATATGATCCGTCGCCCCACTATCAATAATCCAATTGCAGGAAGTGACTTCAGACAAACCTGGCTTTGTTACTGTATTCGCTTTGGAACTAGAGCTTTTATCTTGATTGTTAAGAAGTGACAAAAGCTTCTTGAGTTGGGCTTCTAATAATGAAAATGCAGGCCTCCCTTCATCATTGAATGACACCTCAGATACTTGATTAGCCGCAGAAAAACCTTTATGCTGATTTGAATTTGGGCCTAAATTTATTCTTGCCTTAGGATGGCCTGGTGGGTACCCATGTAATTGAAAACTCTTTTGGACCCAATGGCCCATCTCTCCACAGTAAGAGCACTGAGGTCATCCCCTTCCTGATCTAGAATGACGCTGATCCTGGTCAGAGCGTCGTTCTCCTTGCACAGAATATGAACGATCCGATCGAACATCCTGAGGCTGAGACGAACGATTAGCTGGAGAATGATATGGGTGATCTGCTCCTGCTGAAAAGTTTGATTTTTGGCCGTTGTTGTTGTGAGGCACCGTCATAGCAGTGCTCCCACCAAGCTCAGTTGCGGTCTATGTGGCACTGAGGAGTCTTTGCTTTTCCTCTTGAGTAACTGAAGAGTAGGCTTGGCGAATGGAGGGCAAAGGATTCATTAGAAGGATTTGACCTCGAATTGCACTATAAGTCTCATTCAAACCCATTAAGAATTGCATCAGTTTTTGTTGATCTGCCTATGCTCTATGTCCTGCGTCTGAATATAAAGCCAATTCATCCCATAAGCCCTTTAATTTAGTGTCGTAGGCAGAGACAGAGAGTTGCTCTTGTCGAAGATAAGCAATATCTCGCTGAATTTCGAAGATGCGAGATGCATTGCTTTGAGAGAATCGCTCACGGAGATCTTCCCAAACTTCATGAGCAATAGAATAATAGGCCACGTTGTCTGTGATTTCTATATTGAGAGTATTGACGATCCAAGAATGAACCATGTTGTTACACAGTGACCAAGTCGCATAGCCTTCAGGATCAGCTTCTTCTGAAGGAGCCTTGATATAACCATTGACAAATCCGAGCTTGTTTTTGGAGTTTAAGGCTATATTCATAGCCCTTTTCCAACCAGAGTAATTGTCTCCATTCAAGGATTTGGAGACTAGAACCGATCCTGGATGATCCGAGTGATGAGTGAAATAAAGATTTGTCAAATTTTGAAGAATCTAATATAAACTCTGACTTAGATGAACCGGAGGAGGCAATAGTCTTGCGGGGAATAGAAGGTGTTGGTGGATTTTTATTGTTGACCATGATAGCTGAAAAATTGAGAAGATGCTACACGAGAGATTAGAATGCAGTGATGAGTCAGGATCTTAGTCCTGCTCTGATACAATGAAAGAAATGAATAGAAGAGAGAATTTGCTGGAATGATCTTTATTGATATGTGAGTGTAAATGTATAGAGTTAGATAATTTTCTCTACAAGACTATCCCTTCCTATAATTAAGCTATCACTACTACAATTCAGCAATCTTCTATGAATACTAACTATAATCAAGGATACATAAAGAAAACAAATATTTACTATTAATGAAAGATTTGACTTTCCAACAGTGGAAGGGGTGGCCAAAGATGTGACTGAAGTTTTCTCCAAATTGTTCACCTCAACTCATCAGAATGTGGGATTTTATAGTGCATATCTCCCCATTTGGAAAACATCTATTCCAGTCTAATTAGCAACATGTTTTGGACTCAGACTTTACACAGAGGAGAAATATGGGAAATTGTATTCAATATGGGTCATTTAATCGAGTCACGATGGGTTCCATGCCGTGTTTTACTAAATCCATTGAGAAGTGATTAGGACAGCAACGAGTAATTTTTTCCTAGATGTTTTGAATGGCAATGGGTCGCTAGATGATATAAACGACACGTGCATAGTGGTGGTTTCGAAGGTTAAAAGCATGTAAAGCATTGGAGAAAGCATGTGAAGCATTTAGCTTAAAAACTACTAAAAAGTTAAAGTGAAAATCAACAATTAATTTCAATCACACGTTTCATAGCACCTACAACTTTGATCAATTTTCAACAACATATTTCATCAACTTTTTATAAAAACTATTAAAAATACTACACCAAATGAACTCTTTCGCAATGTAATTTACAAAATAATCATAATGACCATGGCAAACCGAATAAAGATTGTACTTTCTAACATTAATTCCATTCTGAAGTGCATTGGTTCCCGACCAGTTGATAATAGACAGCATAATTGCTATTTTTAAACTTATGCACTCATTAAAAAGGCGAACAAATTGACAGATTGGTTACATGGTAATGAAGTTTAATATGAGTAAAGCATGCGACATGGTCGAATGGGACTTCATACTGAGTGTGATGGACAAAATGAGTTTCTCAAAGCACTAGAGAGAATTGATAAAAAAAAAATGACTTCTTCTTTCGTGATTAATGGTGTTCCATGTTGTACAATTTTTTAATTATGCAAATGTATGGATCATTACAGGTAATAAAGTGGACTATAAGAGTCCGAGTTATTGATCCCACGAGGATTGACGATTATTACTTTGACTTCAAGTAACTTTAACAAACAAACAAACACACAATAAAATGTTGTTTTTTAATTAACTAAAATTAAACTTAAGATTGCTAGGAATAAATACTACACAAGAACAAAAGACTTTTGAGAAAAATTCACATGAGAAAATAGTTAGGACTCCGGATATCACTAGTTAAATCTATTCATGCTCAATTCATATTTTGGTATAAATATTGTGTTACCGATCTACAAATCTAATTTAAAGTATTAAAATTCATCTCTCTCGAGAGATCTAGTTAACCTATCTTTCAATATCAAAATTTCCTCTCTCGATTGATAATTCAACATAAAAGATGTTTAATCACTTAGGACTTGCATAAACAAAGTTGCAATTTCTCAATTTAACAACTTATTCACAAAAAGCAATATTGAGGGTTCTACATGTAATTTCTCAATTAACATGCAACTAATGTTATGAATTTAACTCCCGTTAATAAATCATGAAAATAAATTAATACGCCAATTCAACACAATTTATCTGAAAATAAATCCAAAATATAGAATTAAATATGAGTTGAAGTATCCTAACAAATAACATAGCCGAACATGGTGAAAAATAAAGCACAAATAAAATAATAATTCATGTTCCGGTAGATGAATAGAAAAGATAAGTACAACCCTTAATCTTGAAAGTCTTAAATGATCTTGTGTTGCCTCCGTATTGAATGTCTTCCCAGGCTTGAATTTTCTCATTAAAATATCTTTAAAATTGTGTAAATAATTGTGTATAATTCTCTTGTGAATTCTCTTATTTTCTTCTCTAATAATGTATATTTAATTATTTATAGAGTCAAGAATAACTAAAAATTCGTGCCTCAATCCATGTCCAAAAAAAAGTTCAAACAAATAAGAAAAGAAAAATAATATGTTGAGCCGGAAACCTTTGGAAAGCCCATGCAATCACATGGGCCAATGGCCCACAATTGTATGAAAAGACAAATTAGGTATCTGCTTATAATTTTGCTAACCCGTGATTTTAATGGACTACCCATGCAACCGCATGGGCCAGCTCATCCCTACTTTGTGTCTTAGTTCTCATATATTTGCATGATAAGCTCTAATCTTTACGACATTGTCAATTTAACCCTCTAACTTAAACTTTAATTTCAATTCAGCCCATATATATTTGCATCCCATGTCTTTAAACGTTTAGACATTTGCAAGTTGGTCCCCATATTTTCTACTTATTTCAATTTAATTCTTTTTCGCCAATTTTTCTCCAAACACCACACAACTTGGGTTTTGACCCACAATAACAAAATCAACACATAATTAAGTAAAGTTACACCTAAATGCACTCACAATGATCCACTTTTAATGGCCTAGATAAGTGTAAAATCACATTTATCATTCCACGTGGCCCCATGACCCCATCGAGAGGCTTATGGCAGGAGTACCTGCTCTCCTATTATTTATTCTTGTTATGTGCAAAGGGCTTTTCTCAACTTATACAAAGAGCTGAAATTGATAAATTAGTTGTTCAAGGCATGGTCCACGAGTCAGTCATCTCTTCGTTGCCTATGACAGTTTGATCTTTTGTTGAGCTATGTTACAGAATTTCTACGCTGTAAAAAATGTTATTGACAAATACGAAGAAGCTTTAGGACAGAAGATCAATATTTTGAAATTCTTTGGTTTGGAGCACATTTGCCTGCGCATTGAATATCTAAGGCTCCCTTCAATCGTTGGTTGTAGTAAAGGAAGTATCTTTGAAGGAGTGAAATAACAAGTGTGGAAGAAACTCCAACAATGGCAGCAAAAAAGTTTTGAGGAAAAAATATTAATTAAATCAATGATTATTTTCAGTTGCATGAAGGGCTATGGTATGAGTTACAACGGTCAATATCATCCTTTTGGTGGGGAAAAAGTTGGGAATGAAAAATTTCATTAGTTATCGTGGGACTAATTGTGTCAACCAAAGTCTTGGGATGGGATTGGATTCAGAGACTTAGTGTGTTTTAGTCAGGCTTTAGTTGTAAAACAAAGCTGGCTTATCATCACTAATCCTAAATCCCTAGCGATCTGTATTTTGAAAGATTTTTTTTCCTCTACGTCCCTTCATGTATGTGGTCAAGAAGCGTGTCTAATCTCTTACTGCCAGAAGAATGCTACAATATTAAGGTTATTCAACAACCTTCCTATCGATAGACATCAAGCTTATTCTATATATGCCTTCTGGCTTTCTAGGTACAAGTGATGTTCGAACGTGGCACTTCAACTGTAAAGGCATCTATACTGTCAAGTAGTTGGAATAACGTCTCGCACTGTCCGTCATACATATAGCGGCTCAAACTAGCTCAAGCACTCTAACCAGTTGGAGAAATTTTATATGGGGACTAATATCCCAAGTAAAATAATATTCCTTATTTGGAAGATTTTTAGAACCATCCTTCCAACATGTCAAATTCTAAAGCACATTTATATTCCAATTAACACTGAATGCGGTCAGTGTGTGATGGATGAAGAGAGCAATATACACTTATTGATCCGTTGCAAGGCAATATCAGAAACCTTGTCTAACCACCCATTTACTGTCTAGGTGAGATTTTTTTTCCGGGGCTAATATATGAGATTTCTTGCAAATAGCTTGGGAGTTGTTCTTAGAATCTGAAATGGGCATTATCTTAGTTATGCTTTGGGGTTGCTGATGGAACATAAATTTATGCATATTTCAGATCCTCAAAAGATCCTAGAAGAATTTTCTTGGAGACATTAAGCTACATTACAGGATACCCAAAAACAAGGAAGATAGTTGAAGGCTAAGGGAGTGTTATCGAGCATAAAAGGCTTGATAGTGCTACATGGAGACCACCACCAGAAAACAGATTGAAGATGAATGGTGATGTTGGTGTTAAAGGAAGCTCTAAGTCCTATACAGTTGGTATAATATGCAGAATCCACAGTGGGATGATGGTCGTTGCCTTGTCAAAGTCTATTTGAAGCAAAGTATCTCCTTTTATCGGTGGATGCATGGAAATTCTTGAAGGAATTAATTTTGTAGCTGGCATCGATTACACTTACCAATGGTGGAATCAGATTGTAGCAGTGTGATGGTTGTGAAGAACCCCATAATCTACATCACCGAAGGGACAATTCTCAAACATTGTCTGGTTAGATAAGACTATCTTCCTTCTATAGGCATTTTATCAAGAATTTCAGCACTATAGTTGCACTAGTGACTGATCGTTTGACAAAAGGCAGATTTGAGTGGTCAACTGAAAGTGAAGAAAGTTTCTACCTGATTAAAAAATGCTCAATCTTGTCTTAGCTTTGCCAGATTTTGAAAAGATGTTTGAAGTAGAATGTGATGTGATAAGTGCAATTTATACACTTACATTAACTCCTTAATGAAGAGTTTTTATATAATTATAAGTATTTTAGAGTCGATATCTATTAAGTCTTTGCTCATTTTCGTGATTGTACGACAAAATCCCCAAATTCGAGTCACGTTAGTGAAATTGACAAGTAAATGAGAAGAAATTGAGGTTTTGAAGTGAATATCAAGAGCCAAACATTGGAGGATGGGAAAGAAGATAAAACAATAAGTTTAAAGTGTGTTGGAGTGACAATGAAGAGTTGAAGTGAATGATCAAATACTCGAAAGTCGAAGAAGCGATTTGAAAAACCTACTACCAGAGCATGTGGGGAGATTAGAGTATAAAGTTTGGTACAAAAATCTACACATGGAAAATTATATATAATTGAAAAGATAATTGAACTACAGTTCAAATGCTTTTTACAGATCTTAATTCAAAGTTTTCTACAAGAAGTTATGGCCATTTGAATATCAGTCGTCTAGGCAGGGCACCTGTTCAGTCTGCTCGAGTGGCCTTGGCACCCGCTCGAGCAAACGACCCTGCTACCAAACTTTTAGTTAGGTTAAAACTCTATTTTTGGGGACTTTGGGCATGAAATCCAGCCATTATTAGACCTTTATTAATAATAGAACTCTTAGACTTAAAGGGGGTCAAATTTTAGGAGAAATGAATGAGGTAGAACATAATATTTTCATAAGAATTCATTCTTCTTGGCAAAATTGTTGAGATTTCAAGCAAGATAAAGTCGGAATTCTTGGGCAATCCATTGTAGACATTCAAGGAGGAAAACTTAATCTTCAAGCTTCTTATTGTAATCAAATATTCTGGGTGATGAATTCTCAGTTTATTATCTGTTTTTGTAATTCGCTAAATTCTTTGTGCTAAAGATGATGATGTAAACCGTTAGTTGAAGTTTTAATTCAAGACTTCTCCCTTCTAATCTTAATTTATGTTTGGTTGATCGGTATGAAAGTTTTAATTGCCATTTGAATGAAAGATCAACTTTTGAACATATTTGTGACTTATTTTTCTTCTAGGAGGTTCAAAGTAGGGTTAGCTCATTGTTGGCAACCAACACAAAGTTCTCTATAGGAATTATGCATAATCTTTTATGCTTTGTGTAATCGAATTTGATAATCTTGATACTAAATACATTTTTATATATTCGAATTTGAAATATGAATATTTTGTACCGTATAAAAAAATAGGTTTAATTCTACTCGAAAAATATTATTAGATAACTTAGGATTATCGATTGTCAATTTAAGCATGAATTTTAAAAGTGAAATTTTGAGAATTATAATGGATATAAATGGTGGAGTCGAATTTCTAGCATAATTCACTTACTTGAATTTTTTTTTTCAAAAACCATAATTACTCGTAATTTTAATCAGTCATAATATTGGCGTAATTATAATCACTTCATTCGTTCATTTATTGTGTGTATTCGATTTAAGCTCGAATTGGTAGAAATTTAGATAAAATCTAAATTCTTGTGGGAACGACATTCTTTTACTATTACTTGTCAACGAACCCATACGCTTGCGAGATTTCGCCGAACAAGTTTTTTGCGCCATTATCGGGGAATTAAGTTTTTTAGCTTAGACTTTATTAATTCAATTATTTCTTTATTTTATTCCTTTTAAATTTTTAAATTTTATAGTTCAGTTCTTCTTTTGCTCTTTTCAGACGTTAACATTTGGTGTACGTAACATTTGAAGATCTCGGACTTTTGTCATTTGATTTTGATATTGAAAGAACTTTTCTACATCGACGAAGAGAACAGATTGAAGCACACCAAAAACAGCAACAGGTCGTTATGATAGAAGAAGAAGATCAAATTGTAGAAATTGATGAGGTTGAATTGCCGGTTGGAAAATTCATTACCACACTAGTTGAAATTGATAAAGTTTAGCATACTCTTCGTATGGGTAGCCGAATTTTCAATTACGCCCAGATGTGGTCAATTTATTCCAAAATTATCTGCAATTCTATGGAAAATCAAATGAAAATCTACATGGCCATATTTTTTGCTTTCACTACAACAAAATCTCTATTTCGCGACAAGATATTTTGCGACATACATAAATTTGTCGCAATAAGTGATTTAGCGCGACACGTTTTTAAAGTTTGTCGCAAAAAATTTGGTGAAAAAGTAAGTACAAAAAAAATAAGGCAACATAAAAAGTTGTCGCGAAATGTCGAAATGCGCAACAAGTAATAAAGATTTTCGCCAAAAACATGATGGTAAGCTTGGCGCCAAAATAAATTTGGTGGGAAACTTATGACGACAAACTTTTATTTATTGCAACAAAGTTTTTTGTGATGCAATAGGTCTACTTTTTGCGACAAGTAATATTTGTTGTTAAAAATTCTAGGATGGAGGAAAAAATTTGCGACACTTATACTTGTTATTGCTCTAGCTTGTAGAGATAATAGAAAACAAATAGTGACATTCACATTCATCGCCTGTTAGTCTTTGTAATTAATACCATTTGTCACAAGTCTATTCTATATTGTTTATAAATAAATATTTCAATTAATTAGCAAATCGTAGTAAATTATTAATAAGTATACGTAAACGTGCAATTGGGTTTTATTTTTCAATATGAATTTATTTTTTATACTATTTTATTGCATGTAACGTGTGAATCGCAAAATTTCAAAACATTTAAATTCGATATGCAAATATGAGGGCAGTCATCAAATTCATCACCAGAGTTATCATTCCCATATTCTATCACATAATCACCCAGAACAACCCCACGAGGGACCTCTGAATGGATAGTGCTCAAAACATCTATGATTTCAGAGGATTGCTGGAAATTCTCCCAATCAAGCTGTCGTGCAAGATCAATCTTTGATGGGCACGCATGGGGATGCTCTAAGTGTGAATGTTTATGAACTTCCAAGTTGGTGCCCACAAATATTGTTGTGTATGCAATACTGTTGAAATAGTCTGGCAACTTAGAATAAAACGCGAATAATTTTTGATAGAAAACCTCAAGTTGTGTTGGTGATCTAAAATGTTCACTTCTTCCAACATTCGTCTTGTTATTATGAATATTTTCTATGTCAATATGGTTTCTAAGTTTGAGGTAGTTCCTAAGACATGAAAATAAGTGAATCAATGGTATTTTACTCAAAGTTGTTACCAATTTGTAAGATTATGGATACAAATAAGTATAACTTTTACACTTATCCTCAAACTAAACATTTTGCTAGTCCTTTAGTAAAACAAAACTACGAGAATAAACAAACAACCAAAAGATTTATCATGTAATCCAGTTGGACCACCTACCAGTAGTGCTTCAAGATAGTATTCATGTATTTAACTCGAGAAACATCCAAATATTGCTACTATAAAAAGTTAAATCTCATTACATGTTCGGCTCTCTAGGTGTAAATGTGAATAGCTAATCACAACATCACTTGTTACTTAGATAATTAGATAATAATACGTACTTTAAGGGGTTATCTTAGGTCTATAAACCTTCAATCCTGATCTCCATTGGCCAATTTTTATCTTCATCCATTCGTATGGTTTACACTTTCTAAATATTTTCAATTCAACTCCGAATGTAAAACCTATCTCAAGTGAAGATTCTTATCCTCTACACAAGGGACACACTGGTTTGATGTCCGGTACGAGATTCAAAAAGTTAGTGTTCTCAGCAGAACTTGGTGATTGGGATCCGGATAGCATCCCACTTGCTTGTTTAAAGTGATCCAGATAATTTGGGTGCAAATGGTCAGTGTCACACACAAAAGGTTGGCATCATTTTTTCATATGATCAACATTGGAGGAGAACACCACCGTGAGGAAAGTCCAAGCATATGGGATCATCCCAGTTGGTATAGAACTGAATCTCCTCCATTCTAGATGTGTTTGAAGTGGAGCTCCCTTTAGCAAAAAGTTTCAATGCACACGAAGAGACAAAATTATCTACTTTTGACAAGCATGGAGCAAGTATCTTCCCTTTCTGGGCCAGAAATCAATATCAAAATACTGAAATATAGCCAGCTACATTGTCATGCACAAAGTTCATTGTCAGGTTCACATAAACAATCAAAACAAGAAAAGATACTGTGCAGAATGTTACACGAGACAGAGGATGATAGTACTCATTTTGCATAACACGAAAATGAACTATTGAAAAACTTTTGCTTTCCCATCTTAAGAAATAATCACTCAAAAATCTCATCGAGCCTTAATAGAGAAAAACATGTTCCGTTCCTTCTGATTCCTTTAATTCAATCTTTTATCCCATGAAATCAACTATTCTCCATGACTCGCTCCGATAAATCAAGCAAGCAGAAAGTCCAGAATTTGCAAACAATTTTTCGAGCAATATACAAGAAGATATTGAGGTTGATATGCTCTGCTCAGATCCTAAGTTAGATTCAAATTGATTCAAGGTGGTTATTGATGAGGAAATAGCTATAAGAGAGCTGAAATGAATCAAATCATAAGGAAAATGGGCTAAAAAAAGTGTCTGAAACAAAACCACCTACAAGTCTATTTTATATTCTTCAAATTCTGCTAATTCTTCCGTGCTTAATAATCTGTTCCATGTCCTCTTATTACCAAATATTCGAATTATATTTTGTAATCTAGAAATTACTCTTTTGGAGGAAAGGAACTATCAACATCCATCAACTAAAATCAAAATCAGCATTAGCATTTATGGGATACAATACTTTTTGTTCCATTTTCTATTTGTTGTATCAATGCAAATACAATAGCAGAAATTACATTTGCAATATGAAAGATATTGGACAGAATATGCACTGAACATCAAAATGTAATAGCAGATTATGTCCCCAATGACAGAAGAGCTCAAACAAAATATGCACTAGAAATCGATCACAGAGAAATGTCCAATGACAGAAGAGCTCAAACAGAATCAGATGTGCTTTTATTCTGCCAGGCTTTGAGGAGCATTTGTTTTATTCTTACATGTACTTAATCCTATTCATGTTAGGAGATAACAACCATCATATTAAAATTTCCTAAAAGAGAGTTGCAGACCAGTTTTATATAGAAGCCGGTGATGTTTTGTGTTTCTATCTTTCCCTAAGAACTATGATGTTGAACACATGAAATAATAATGATAAAAAGAGAACAATCAAATATTAATGATAAAAAGAGAACAAATAAATGGTAAATGTCTAACTAGAATCTATCAATCCATAAATGGAAAATAACTGTCTCAATACGTTGAGCAAATAAGTAAGCAATTTGTGACACCTATATATGGTCAGCAGGTGGTGGCATGTTGAAGATTGTTGCTTCTCCAGGTGGCTGTGAAGACATGCCCTCTTGAGCCGATCTTCTGTATTAGTAACTCAAATTGAGATAGTCTAGTACGCATATCTATTAATTCTTGCTCCTGCTTCTCTTTTTGCTCGCAAAGAACTACTAGTATCAGGAGATGTCAAATCAACAGAGTGGCTTGCGGCAGGTTTTGGACCATGTCCAAGTCCTCTAATGTAACCTCTACATTTTCCTAAAACCTCGTGCATGATCTCAAATTCAGTGGGGGCTTGAGATCCCTTAGGAATAGGTTGCTCTTTAATCTCAAGCATTCTCTCCTATATATAGGTCAAAAGAAAAGGAGAAATCTATATTAAGACCAAAAAATAGTGTAAATGTCAATGAAGAAGAATAAATGGCTAATATACTTACATATCTTGTTTGTGCCTCATCATTTACCCACCCTTTGTTCACGCTATAATGAGTCTCGTAATAAAGGTCTATTTCTCCTTGTGCATGGTCTTTAGTAATTACTCTCTGCTTGAAATAATATACAATATGTTATATAAATATATTTACTTTTTTTAAATTAAACAGGAAAATATTATCTTTTCTTCAAGACGTACAACAAAGGACTTTGATCCACCACGATGATTATATTTAATGCAATTGTGGCTTGCCAAATTGTGCATAGATAGTGCCTGCAATTAATATTATATCATTCTAATTAACTCTCTTATTATAATTTTATTATTATTGTCTTTAACTATATTCATTATATATATATATATATATATATATATATATATATATATATATATATATATATATATATATATATATATTGTATAAAATTACCTGAAATTAATAATTATAAAATTAATTAAAATAATAATATATTTAATAAAAATACCTGAAATTCAGGAGTAGACCAATATTGACATAACCAATCCCAATCTTCTTGCTTCACAACAGTTGGGCACTTCTTTATTGCATCATCCAATGATTTTCCATTAAAGTATTTTTCTTTGAGTCTACAACGGTAATCACGATATCTCCTCACTAAAGTATCATTCACACATTTAAGGACATAATCTACTGTCAAATCAAGCTTGAATTTGGCCTGAAAAAAAATCAAAAATAGTATTTATATTAATAAATTATTTATAATAACATAGGAACCAAATAACTACTTACCAAAATCATTTAAAAAAAAATTGATTTGAACTTACCAAAACTCATATAATTTAATTTTTTCTTCTTTTGGTATGTCAATCCACCTTTTGTATTGGAGTAGAGCAAAGGTGCGAACTATGTAGCCACATTCACTAGCCAAACGTGCTTGCTGATTTCCAATAGCTCTTCCTAATTTTTTAGAAATCTCTAATGATATTTTCCCTGCTACAATGACGATATCATCAGTGCCCTTATCTCTTGTCCGACCACGTCCTTTCCTCTTCAAAGAATGAAGATCTATAAAGTAAAATACTCAAATGATGAGAATCTATAAATTAAAAATGAGATAGTATCAATTAAATGTATACAATAACTTGATTTTATATCATAAATATGTAGATAAATTAATACCGATGGAATTGAGAGTAATCTCAGGAGCCAATGTCGTTTCATGTGATGACATATGTTGAGATGGAGCCTGAGTCTGAGGTTGAGATAATGGGACAGGAACTTGAAGATGCTGAGGTAATGGAGTATGAACCTGAACATTAGTAGTTTGGAACAATGAAGTAGAGATCTTAGCTTGAGGAGTTGTCTAGGATAACAAACCCTTGCATGATGCCTTTGATGATGGAACTTCTGCAGCCAGCTCGCACGATGTGGCAACAACTCTCTTTTTCTTGCCAGGTGTTGTTCGAGATGCCATTATCTACAAAGAAAAAAAATTCATTTACATATTTTGGACCTAAAAATCCACAAGCAAACAAGTATTCCGATACACATTTGGAATATCCATTTAATCAATTGTATCAACGCAAAGTGAAACTTGTTGGTACATGCAAGCTGTTGGCCTGACGTAAATGAATTGAACGTTACAACTTACAAGTTTGCCTAAAGGATGAAACCTTGCCAGCTAAAAGTTCATATGCTTAGTTTAGTCTCTCTTCAGTTTTTTGATTACCAAGAGTATAGGGAAAATAGAACACAGTGATTATAGTGAACTGAATAATTTTGGAGGCGAAAATTTAACTATCTTATTGCAGTCATCTTCGTGACATTTGACTTCTTGCATTCTGCTTTATGGCACATGAGGTCTTTTTTGGGCATGAAAGAAACGTGACCATGGAGTCGAGATGGTTAAATCATTGCAAAACCCAGAATGTTTATTGGATGTACAGTAGAGAAGAAGATTTCAATTTTTTCCAAGAAGATCAGAAGCAAAATGTGGGATTATATGCATTTTTGTATTATGTGGCCAGAGTATAAATTTGCTAGCCTCATTGTTAAAGCATTGAATTATACCAATATCTGTTGGTGCTATTTATAGATGAGTATGAATTCATAAAGGGCATGGGATTATACATCCAATCTGTGTACATGCACAGGTTCATTTCAATTTAGATTATTCACTAATATTTTCCTTGGAATGGAAAATTTTTATTCTACATGAGCAGGCTAAGCCACGGTGTAATTTAAGTATTAATGTAAGTAGTACTAGAGCACGAGCAATATCTGCCCCATCGAGTCTTGATGATGTAGAACAAGAAGTATTTGCATCCATTGAATTCGAGGAACACGAAGAACCTAAGAGTCGTATGGGATCGATGAAGGAATATCATTCACCAAGAAAAAACTTTAATTTGCAAGCACAGAGAGTTCAAAGGAGCAGCCCTTACCCCTTCTCTGCAACCCAAACAATTTGGCAAATAGAAATGGTCTCTATCTTACCAGAGAAGTCTAAAGCCTCATCTCCAATTTTTCCAATTGTCCGAAGGGCCTAGTTATTCCTAAAAGTAGATGACAACACTACCAAAGACTTAATGAATTGGACTCTATCTTAATGACTAAAGAAATATCTGAACAGAGCTGGTAGCCAGAGACAAATGCTAGGGTGGTTTTGAATTTCAACAAAGTTGGTTCAAATTTCTCAAGTAATGCAGAGCCTGACACAACTCAAAATATTCAAGGTCCGCATTGAGTGAATGTTTAACAGTTACTGGGATTTCTTTGAACAATGAATATTATTTTATGTGCTTAAACTTACTACCAGTTAAGAATTGGCTTTCATTTAATAGAGACTGCAAAACAACCCAACTCCATTTTGTACCCATTAAATATCTTGCCTGGAACTAATACCTTTCTATTTTCATCTTCAAATCAGGATTATTTCCAGCATTAGAACATATATTTCAGCAGCATAAAAATCATCATTATTTCCAGCATAAAAACTAGCATCAGCAAAAACGGACAATTAAGATCCATATTCAACATAAAAACCAGCACCAACAGAACATATACACCAAAATCAGTACTTCACCATATTGAGAAGAAATTCCCCAAACACATCCCCACAACTTCTCCCCAACTCCTTAATTAAAAAAATAATTAACCAATAAATAATTATCATCATCATATAATCATGGGTAATTGAAATATAATAACAAATAGAGTATACACACATATGATAGGAACAACATGAATTCAGCCCATCATTCTCATAATTTCGATCCAAAGATGGGAGAAAATTAAAGTAATCATTCAATACATATATCTTTACCTGACTTCCAGACTTTGAACATAATGTCTGAGCAATAGAGCAATTGAGGATGCTGAGAAAACTAGGAGACTGATTCTCCCAATTCATGGTTAAAGGAAAATAGAGATGTATAGGTTGACTTAATAGAATTAGGTATCATAGAATGTAAAATTGGTAGGATTCTTTGGTATAAGATTGTGATGAAGAATTATAGTATATTTCCTTATGAGATAGAGATGAATTGGGATGAAATTTTGGCGCTTTTTTCTTTGGCGGAAGGAGTAAATCAAAGTGAATTGGTTTTTGAGAGAGAGAGAGAGAGAGAGAGAGAGTGTGTGTGTGTGTGTGTGTCTATATATATATATACTAAACGTAGCAGCTAATATTATATTGTGTTAGAAATTAAAATTTTGGTGCAATCCGACAAATGTTAAGTTAATGACAAAACCCGTAACTAGAGATTTCTAATTTATTTGCTGAAGAAAGTGCCTCTGACTCAGAAAAAATCACACAAACAACAGTGTGTGTGTGTGTGTGTGTGTGTATATATATATTTATATATATATATATATATATATATATATATATATATATATATATATATAATTTTAAGTTCTGATTTTTTGAAAACTTAAAATTTGAATTTTAATATTAACAAAGAAAAAAAAAGAAAATATTAGTATTAGATTGATCATACATGTGCCATCAATGTGTACATCTAACAATATTTGATAAACAGAAAGAAATAAAGGAAAAAAAAATCAAAAAGAATCAACGTAAAATTGGTAGGATTCTATGGTTTAGGATTGTGATGAAGAATTATAGTATATTTCCTTATGAGATTGAGATGAATATCGAGAGTATTTTTGGCGCCTCTTTTCTTTGACGGGAAGAGATGAATATATTTCATTGGTTTTTAAGTGTGTGTATATATGTATGTGTGTGTGTGTGTGTGTGTGTGTACATAGTGTTAGAAATTAAAATTTTGGTGCAAATCGATAAATGTTGATTTTGTGACGAAACCCGTAACTAGAGATTGCTGACTTATTTGCTGAAGAAAATTCCTTTGACCCACCAATTGCAATCAAGCACTGAATCTAATTGAAATTAGTATAATTTATGATCAGTCGCTGGAATAAATTGTGACACGAAAACAAGCACTAAGCACCTTTGATGCATAATTAATTGATGGCATTCTTACGAAAAATTATGGAAGTATATTATTCAATTTCGAAATCGATTGATTTTTTATGGAATTTCAGGACATCAACCCTCTATCCACATAAAAATAGACACGGATAAAATCACACAAACAACAGTATGTGTGTGTGTGTGTGTACACACACACACACACAAATACACATATTTTTTAAGTTCTGGTTTTTTGAAAAGTTGAACTTTGAATTTTAAGATTAACAACGAAAAGAAAATAAAACATTATGATTAGATTGAGCATACATGTGCTATCATTATTGTGTATATCTAACATTATTTGATATAAAAAAATAAATCAGAAGTAATCAACATAAAAATCAAGAATTGATCATTTATGACATTTATGTCAAGTTCAATTCGTATAAACATCAATAGTCTAATAAATATTGGATATTCTTATTGAGCACAATTCAAATTCCATTTACCCCTACTATTTGGGTTAGGGATGGAAACGATTCAGGGTTGTGGTGGGGACGAGGACCATGTTTTCCGTCCTTGACCTGATTATCATGTCTCGAATTTGGAAAAGGATTACACGGAAAAGGATTGGTCAAAGGATAAGAAAAATGCATCTTATTTTCATTTTAAATGACAATATGAAGTCTATCTAGACCGAATTAGCACTTCTCATTTCATGCTACGCCTCTCCAGTTGAGCTGGGCTTCGAGGGGAATTTTGCTAGTGAACTATAGTCTAAACTAGTATTCTTCCTTGACGTCTTTATTGAAGAGGCTTTGTACCTGAAATAGGACTACTGCATATCTAGAAGAATGGGTCTCAATTGACACCCGATTTATGATAGAATTGTTCTGCTGTAAAAGTCATAGTCATCTCTTTTTTTTTATTATCTTATAATAATGTCCGAAATCATTGATTTTTTATGAGGGGTTCATTGATTAGTACACCTCCGGTGCTGGTAAGGTCGGGATCGTGGTCGTCTGTCTTTGGTTTGCTGGTGGGG
Source organism: Forsythia viridissima (assembly GCA_030279155.1). Classification (NCBI taxonomy): domain Eukaryota; kingdom Viridiplantae; phylum Streptophyta; class Magnoliopsida; order Lamiales; family Oleaceae; genus Forsythia; species Forsythia viridissima. The sequence continues at coordinate 2,931,898 of CM059039.1, forward strand.
AGACCTGGGAAGGCTACCCGATTGGGAATTAGAGGATCCATAGTACCTATAGGTAGGTAGATATCTGCCCGCGACCTGGGAAGGCTACCCGATTGGGAATTAAGGATCCATAGTACCTATAGGTAGGTAGATATCTGCCCGCTTCTAGACTTAAAAAATAACCCAAGCGGTCCAACCCCCGAGGTGGACCCCAACCGAAAGGTGCTAGACGGACTAACGGTAAGCGATATAAAGAAAGCCGCTGGTCGGCCCATTTTGTCTTGCCCTTATTGGAATAGCTCTCTCAGTATTGACGAAGGATATGCAGACGAATAGTTGTTATTTATAAAATCAAACAAAAAGATCTTAATTTTTGTAAGTGTACCGAATTGGATTGAATAAACCTTTTATTAATAATTTCATATTTGGGCACCCGCGTTGCATGGGTTAATGAATTTGAAAACTCGAATTTAAATAACTACCTTAGGTCGAATCGGAACTAGAGTCGATATCTTCACTTCCATATTGATCCCATTCTTAGAGATTGAACTAAAGGTTCCATTTTAAATATAGTCATTGCTATTATGTTCGGTTAATATATCTTTCGAACCGAACCATGCCTACCCCTAAAGTCACTATGAACAAGTAAGGAGATTAACCTATAAAATTTATATCTTCACTAATTTAACTATAATGTCTTGAATCAAAATAATTAGCATCATCTTATTTTCAAATTATAGTTGTTCTTTTGAATTATACGAGAACAAAAATTTTAACTTAAATTAATTTATTATTTCAAAAAATTAGCTATAATTTATAAATTGAAGGCTATTCTCCAATTTGAATATAACCACAGTCCAAAAAAAATTAAAAATTTTTCAGACTTATAATTTTTCAAATCAATTCATATTTTCTAATTATAGTATTATAGATTTTGTAGTTGGAAAATTAAAATAAAATAAAAAAACTAACGGGTTGGTTTGTGGATAGCACATTAAGCCCCAAATCCAACCCAACCCAACCTATTAAATTAACAATAGGAAAACAAAATCATTGCTGCCCATAATCAGAATTTCCTCATCTGCCTGCCTCCCGCCTTCATCTATCTTCTTCCATCTCATTTCTGATGCAGCCTCCCTTCCTCCCTCTCTCCTCCCTGCCTCCTGCCTTCATCTATTTCCATCTACGTCTCTATTCTCACCAGAAGGCCCAGAACCAGAAGAAGGAAGCAAGAATTCTCACTCCCAGCCCAGTACCCAATTAAAGTTGGCTTTCCAAATTTTGTATCTTGCATTGTCATCTATCCACGTTTGGCACTTAAAAGTTACAAATAAATTGAATTATACCATTAAGGGATAACATGAATTGAACCATTGGATGTATTTGAAGATTGGATTTCTTTCTTCTAATGAGATCAATCGTTTTGGTGATTGGATTTCTTTCTTCTAATCAGGTCAATCGGTTGATTATACTTAAAAGCTGAAGTTGGAATTATATTTGAATAATCTTTGTTTAGTAGATGGAAATTAGAGCATCTACATTGTCTCTTGATAATAATTCACAAAATGTAGTAGTAATTAATCCATTAATCACTTTTCTTCCAATTTTGTGATGACTGCATCAATTCTTAAATCACACAGTCTAAAAATAGAGAGTAAAAACATATTATATTGGAGAATCATTGATAGCAAGCTTGAAGTTTTATTTAACTTTTTATCACAGCATTAAACATCTAGGAGTTAAAATGAAAAAAACAATTGTAACAATATATCTCTAACCACCAGGGAAAAATTTACGAAAAACCAGACACTAAAAGCTTCATATGGAAAACTAGATGAGATCTAGTGATGGAAAATCATCATTTGACTTCATATTTGAAGTGTGGTAATTTGACAACATATGATATACCCACATATATCAAAATCCCATTTCACAAATACCAGTACTCGAATTCACAAATATCAGAGCAATTGAAGAATACAAGCCGATATGTCTGGGCAACATAGCAATCGATAACCTGACTTCCAAACTTAAACAGAGAACACAAGAATCCTTACCTGACTTCCAAACTTGAACAAAGAACACAAGCCGATATGCAGAGGAGACTATTTGTAAAATATATATAGTTGAACATTTGGTCTGATCCTCCCCTGTTGTAATGTTGAAGCTCAATGAACTTTATTTTTGCAATGAATTCTTTGATGTTCAGCACTAATCCATCAAACCATTAGAATGGTAATCCATTTATTAATATTTTTTGAATTGTGTACTTTTGAGCTAAATTATCATGAATGGTAATCTATTTGTTCGTGTGTGTTAGTTGTAAGTTGACAATTGCATTAGAATTTTTTTAGGGATTCTTGGGGCCATTGATGGGTTCTAATGGTTCTAATAGACTGTCATAACTTATATTATTTGTTTTAGTTAACATGGTATGCAGTTTAATTATTTTAAGAATTACTAATTAAATATTCTCTATCGTTTAATCTCAGTGAAAATCGTTATATACATGATGGATAAGAGTTGGATACGACTTGGTAACAGATTAAGTAAGGAATATTTAGACGGTGTTACTTCATTTATGGAGGTAGCAAAACTATGTCTGGACGAGAACAATGAAGTTCGTTGTCCATGTCGAAATTGTCAAAATGCTTTCTTTCAATCATTAGATGTGGTTGAGTCTCATTTATACCTCCCTGGAATCTCTACAAGTTACGAGAGATGGATTTTTCATGGAGAAGAACTTGAGATTGATAAAGAGAGAGATGAAATAAACACATCTGAATTGGAAGAAGAAGAAAATGATGATGAAATGAATACTATGTTAGAAGATCTTTGTGCTCCCATGTCATTTGAAGATGACCAACCTCAGGATGAGGAAAAAGATGGAAGGAATCATAATTCCTCACCTCAAATGTATAATAAAGAGAGTAACAAGTTTGTAGGGATGTTGAATAAAGCTCAACAACCATTGTTTCCTGGTTGTAAATTTTCATTATTGAACTTTGTGGTGAAGTTGATGCACATAAAAGTTCTTAACCAATGGAGTAACAAATCTTTTAATATGTTGTTGGACTTACTGAAAGACGTATTTTCAAAAGATACTGTATTACCAAAATCAACTTACGATGCCAAAAAAATGTTGAGTGAGTTGGGATTGGGTTATGAGACTATTCATGCATGCAAGTATGATTGTGCATTGTTTTGGAAGGAGCATGCATTTGCTAGCAGGTGCCCAGAATGTGATGAACCATGATACAAACCCAATTCTGAAAAGGGGAAGAAGGTACCTCAAAAAGTGTTGAGATATTTTCCGTTGAAAAAAAGATTACAGAGACTATTCATATCAAGGCACACTACAATAGATATGAGATGGCACACAGAAATACGAGTTGAAGTAAAAGGTGTTTTAAGACATCCAACTGACGGTGAGGCATGGAAAGAATTTGATAAGTTATATCCAGAATTTATGCAAGATCCCCGCAATGTTAGGTTGGGTCTTGCAACAGATGGCTTCAATCCATTTGGAAACATGCATAATTCCTATAGTATGTGGCATGTTATTCTTGTGCAATACAATATGCCGCCATGGAAGTGCATGAAAGAACCGTTTATGATGATGTCGCTCTTAATTCCAGGGCCACATGCACAAGGAAGAGATATAGACGTTTATTTGAGACCTCTAGTAGATGAATTGAAAGAATTATGGAGAGTTGGTGTTGACACGTTTGATGCTTATAGTGGTCAAATATTTTCTATTCGTGCAGCTATAATGTGGACGATTAATGATTTTCCTGCATATGGAAATCTATCTGGATGGAGCACTAAGGGGTACAAAGCATGTCCAACATGCAATGATGATACTTCTGTACAAGGGTTACGTAGTAAAATATGTTTTATGGGTCATCGACGGTATTTACCACCTAACCATCCTTGGAGAAAAAGTAAATTACATGACGGTAAATGGGATTTACGACCACCACCAAACAAATTATCAGGAGATGATATTTTAAAGCAATTAGAGGTTGTGAGGTACGGGAAGCCTAGAAAGCACCCAAATAATAAAGATAGGAAAAGGAAACGAACTCCCAATGAGTTAAATTTGTCAAAAAAAAAAAGCATTTTTTTGAGTTGGAGTATTGGTCTAAACTAAAAATAAGACACAATTTAGATGTGATGCATATTGAGAAGAACATGTATGATAATATTGTTGGGACATTGTTGAATATTGAAGGGAAGACAAAAGATACGGATAAGGCTAGATTGGATTTGCAGGATATGAATATTAGAAAAGAATTGCAATTACAACCACATGGGAGTGGCTATTTGAAACCTCATGCTTCTTACACATTAACATTGGAGGAAGAAAAAAATTCTGTAAGTTTTTGAAATATGTGAAGTTTCATGATGGATATGCATCAAATATTTCTAATTGTATTCGAGAAACTGAAGGCAAAATATCAGGTTTGAAAACCCATGATTGTCATGTGTTGTTACAACAACTTCTTCCCATTGGAATTCGAAAGTTATTGCCAAAGGAGGTGTGTAATGTAATTGTAGAGCTTTCTTGCTTTTTTCAAAAATTGTGTTCAAGAACATTGAATATAAGTGATTTTGAGAAATTGGAAGATGGGATTGTTACCATTTTATGTAAACTTGAACGAATCTTTCCCCCAGCATTATTTGATGTCATGGTTCATTTAGTTGTTCACCTACCTGAGGAAGCAAAACTTGGAGGTCTCGTAGCATTTAGATGGATGTATCCAATTGAAAGGTAATTACTATTATTGCACATAGTTACTTTATTACTAATCTTGTTAATTTACTTAATTTTTACTTTTTTTTTTTTTTTTTGCTAGAATATTAGGTCGATATAAGAGATATGTTAAGAATAAAGCCTGACCTGAAGGGTCAATCGCGGAAGCATATATTGTTAATGAGTCTTTGAATTTTTGCTCAATGTATCTCTATGACATTCAAACAAGATTTAATCGACCTGATCGCAACGACCATAGTGGGACTCCAACTACAAGCCTGTCAATCTTCTCTCAAAATACTAGACAATTAGGTCGTGTAGAACCAAAGTTACTTTCAAAACAGGAAATTGATAGAATTCATTGGTATGTCCTAAATAATTGTGATGAAGTTCGACAATATTTAGAGTAAGTACTTATTAAACTTTTAACTTATTTGTCTATTAATTAGTTATGTGTTATAATATTTTTCTACATGTTGTTTTGTAGTGAGCACATGGTGTTGTTGCAACGACAAAATCACAATGATTTGGAACGAAAACAAGAAGAATTGTTTCCTCAATGATTTGCTTCACATGTAAGTTATAATGCATGTCTGAATTATTTATTATTTAAACATAACATTAATACCAAAATTTATATTAATTAGATTTTTATTGGTACAGATAACGAAATTATATAATCAAAAAGATTCAAATGTGAGCAAAGAATTGTACGCATTAGCATGTAAACCGGATTTTAGAATATTTTCCTTTTCGGGTTGTATAGTTAATGGGGTACGATTTCTTGTTATAGAACGAGATCATTGTCGTACAACCCAAAACAGTGGAGTGATGGTGCCAGGAGATGAAAACATTAACTTTTATGGTTTGCTGTGTGATGTTGTAGAGTTGATTTATGTTTTTGACTACCGCGTTACTTTGTTCCAATGTAATTGGTACGATAATAATCCAAATCAAAAAAGAAGTGTGGAAGATTACCATCTTACTTCTATCAATGTAAATCATAAATGGTATGTGGATGATTCATATATACTTGCCATCCAAGCACAACAAGTATTTTATATGGATGATCTAGTCATGGGTCCACAATGGAAGGTTGTGTAAAAGGTACAACATAGAGGCATATGGGACATTCCATAAAAAGATGATAATGGTAATACGGAACAAGAAGTATTCCAGGAAAATGAATCATCAAATATTGTCTGGACAATACAACAGGAGGATCTTAATACTCATGTATGCCATAGAGGAGATGTTGCTTCAGATATTATAGAAAATGCAACAATACAAATTGACGTGGAATCAATATATGAAAATACTAATGAAGTTATCTATCATCCTTCAGAAGAGGAAGACTATACATGGAATCAATATTACAGTGAAGATGAGAAATCTCTAAATAGTCAAGATGATAGTGATGATAGTGACATTGGTAAGTAAATTATGTTTATGTATATATTATGTTTGTTTATATAATGTATTTCTACTCTATTTTTTAATGACTATTTACATTTTTCTTATTATATATAGATTCTAGTACAGATGATGCATCTAGTGAGAGTTTATAAGAGATTGACAATCGATTGCATATTTGAGGTTCTCTTTCCAATTTCTTCCAGGCTTGGCTTCATTTTCTTGTTGTTGCTTGCTCTAGATATTGCCAGGGACCAAATGTACATGTAGTTATTGTCTTTAGGTTGACTGTTATAATTTGTTTGATGAGTTTTATATAATATTGGTGAATGGAATATGGTAGTTAACTAATGGCAATGATTGAAAGAATGTGATGCTATGATAAACTTGTAGTTGCACATTTGACATGAGATTGATAGATTTCAACACATGCCATTTCTTTTCCCCTGTTAAAGGATTAATTCTGCCATTTAGGTTGAGTTCTTAGTTTGACAATGAATTAGTCTGTAATGTGGCTGCATTGTAGATAATAATGTAATTTTTAAGCGATGCTCCATGATCCAAATTGGCATGAATCATGACATACAAGTTTGACTTGAAATGGGCTCTACATTTGCTGAAGTAAAATATTGTTTTCTGAACTTTGGATAAAGCTCTCTCAAGATTTCGGCACTTGTGTTTTGAATATTATTATTACCTTGCTTTCTATTTGAATTGCTTAAGAATTAAGAAACTAGTCTTTGCGATCGATCACCAGCATATATTGGTCAGGAGTGATAAGACACAATTAGAAAATTGGAAAACCATCTTGGCTACAAAGAACTAAGTTGCAATACATTAGCTTAATTATGCTCCTAGTGTGGAGATGATACTGCAGAGTACTAATGTGCTAGCAAGTGACAATCATCCAATGCATTTACATGGTTACAGTTTCTATGTAGTTGGTTAGGGTTTCTGGAATTTTGATCCCAGAAAAGATCCCTCCAAGTATAATATTGTATACCTTCATCAGCAAACAACAGTTCGAATTCCTATTAATGGTTGTGTTACCATATGATTTAGGGCACACAATCCAGGTCAGAGAGCTATGAGCATACAAAAACAGAGAGCTGTGTGAATACAAAACAGAGAAAAGGAAAAAAATAGCTTACTAGTAAACTGGGCAATCGCCCAGTTTACTGAATCGGACGATCGCCTAGTTACTTCAAACCTGGGCAGAACGCCCAGAACTAACATGGACGATTGCCCAGGCTCGCGCTGGGGTTAAATAACCCTAGCTGCGAACCATTCAGCACAACAGGGAAAAAAAATTTCCTTTTCAAAAACCAAACGGTCTTCCCTCCATTTTTCATCTCCTTCCAAATTCGTCTTCCATACATATCAAATCTCATTCAAATTCGCTTATCATCACATTACATTAACATCTAATTTATCTTGTGGCAAAGCTTAAACTTCCAAGGTATGCTTTTTCATCCTCTTTTCTCGGTTATGCTTTATGGCTAGAATTTCTTTTGATTTAGTCTTAATAAATTGAGGAGAATGGGCTTAGGTAGATGTTGGATTATTGATTTTGTGTTTTGAACTATAAATTTTTGGTCTAGATTCAAATTCCCAAATCGTTGAAACTCTAGACAAAAGTTGATGCTTTCCAAGTGTTTGATAAAATACCTAAGGAGAAACTCATGTGCATATGGTTGAAATCTTAATTTGGTCAACTTTGGTACTACTGTAGAACTGTTATTGTGGTCGAATTTCATTGCATTGGCATTAGAAAACCGAGCAAACCTATAGGTCAAATTTCATTGCATTGCCATCTGAAGCCGTACGGTGTTCCAATTATAGCATCCCTATATACTATGTGAAGCACATCGCTAACCGATTGCTCTATTTGGCTTGCAGTGTTTACAATAATGTACACCAGACAAGCAGATTGGTAGTGGGAGCAGACTTTCACTGTTTCAAAAATAAAATTGAGCCGAAATGGGAAGATCATGTTTGTGCCTATGGAGGAAAGTGGACTGTGTGTTTTGCTTGGGGTAAATCTGATATTATACAGTATGTTAGTTTAAAGATTGTTCTATTTAACACGCTGTTTCTTTAACTTCTATGCTTTCTCTAATTCACATATGGATTTCAATTTGGCTGCTGGCAATGATAGGAACTAGTGATTGTGTTATGGGACTTTCAAAAACTCTCACAAAGAAGCCCTGTAGATTCCCAGTTTTCTTACCATGAAGGCTGAAGATGGAAATTCTGAACCCTTAAACTGCCATTTTGGAACTCCTGGCTGTATGCTTTGGTTAACAGATTATTCATAAGACCATATGCAAGTATATGTAAAAGACAGTGTGAGTATTTATTCAACATGTATGACATGTTTCGAGAGGGAAAACAACCCGAAAGTGCTCATGAATGCAGTGTATGCATATATTCAATCCATGTATGCAGCTTTTATTGAAGTATTTTTTTTAATTGAAACTTGCAGAGAATGGATCTGATGTGGGCCGGCTATCATTGAAGAAGAATATCAATTGGTTACTATGAGGATAGCGCAGGTACATAAGGTATTTGATCTCCTATGGATGGCGCAAGAATATCAATTGGCTTTCTATATGGAATAGCTTTAGTCTCCTAAATTATTTTTTGGTGTGTGTAATATAGTGTTCAAACTAGCCCAACCTTCATGTTTCGGTATTTAGAATTTTTAAAGGAAAACAACCGACCTATACCTTCATGAGTTTTATAGACATGTCTTAACTAGGGTCTATGTATAACTTCAAGTTTGAAAGTATAGAAGGAAAAGAAGAAAAAATGAACTGCAGTTGTTGCAGTTTTCTGTACAATTATAGTTGACATCTTACCGTATGGGAATTGAATTAAATGATTAATGAAGTGTGTTAGAAGTCTGTTAACCTTTGGCCTCGTAAGAGTATTTTGAGAACATGTAAAATTTACTCCAAATAGAGATCACTGAGATGTCATTTTCTTATGTAAATATATAAAGTTTGTTTACCATGTTTATTTTGATCTAAGAGAGGCTAAGAAGCATTAGACTCTGATTTGCGAAGGCGACGGTCTGTCCATGTAATACCCTTGCATTAGCTATAGTTTCTAAATGTCAGATTGAAGAAATTGATATCTTTAGAGGAATCCAAAATCATAAAAGTAATGGAATTATGGGATTGCTTCTTAATAGTCTTCTCCACTGCTTCTTCTATTTTTCTTTATTACGAAATGTCTTTCTATTTTGAATTTTAATGATTATTTACATATTTTCCCTTTTCTATGTAGATTCTAGCACAGATGATACATCAACTAAGAGTCGATAAGAGATTAAGAATTGCTGTGGCACTATCTTCACAAGCTTTAGTATTTTAATTTTAAGATAATAATATTATTTATATTTGATTAATTCTACAAATTTTAATGTTGTAAATTATATTTTTCAAATAAATGTGTATCTTTATAAAAATTCTACTACAATACAAGAAATTGAAAATTTATTGTTGTTGAAAGTATTATGCAATGAAAATTCATATTGTCACAAAATAATATTTACATTGTGAAATAGAATATGCGATATATATAAATAATTACAAAATAAATTGAGCAACAATTATAGAGCGTTGCACAAATGTTGATGCGACAAATTCTCTATGTTGTCAAATAAATTCAACGACAAATACAAATTGTCACATAAGTAAATATTCATTGTCACAAAATAATATTTGCAACAATTTTATTTGTTGTAAAATAGAATACACGACATATATAAGTAAAATAAAATAAATTGCGCAACAACTATATATCGATTTGCGACAAACTCTCTATGTTGCAGAATACATCCAACTTCAAACTCAACCTATCATATAAACGAATATCAATTGCCACAAAATAATATTTGTAACAATTTTATATGTTGTAAAATATAATGCGCGACATATATTAATAGTCACAAAATAAATTAGGCGACAACTATACGTCGTTGCACAAATGTTGATGCGACAAACTCTCTATGTTGCTGAATGAATATAACTACATACAAAACTTGTTACATAATAAATTATACTACAAACATTGAATATCATATAATGTATTATGCAATGAAGCAATCTCATTGTAAAATAAATTACGCGACAAACATGACATATTATAAAATGTATATTACTACAAGCATGTTTTGTTGCAAAATAGAAAAGGTAACAAAACGGTATACGTTTAAAATAGTTTTCGCAACAAACATTTCTCCTTGCAATTTTTTTTTTTTGGAATAAACGTTGCAACAAATTGACTTGTTGCCCTTTTAGTTTTTCGCGACATCTATGTATTGCAATGACATTATGGCGACAAATATATTGTTGCTATTTCATTCTTTTTGCGGCAAACATAAAATGTCGCAAGTTTGCTTATGCGACGACTGACTGATAGTTGTCACAAAATACATTCTATTGCGCTCATAGCGCGACAATGCCTGCAATAAACAGCTTGTTGTCGCTAAATTATTATTGCGACAAAATCTCTATTTAAGCGACAACATTTTTTTGTCGTAAAATGGGTATTTTTTTGTAGTGTTTCTAGAACTGTGTAGTAACTTCACTTACCAAGGGGTGAGTGATGACACCATCAGAATGAGATTGTTTCTGCATACACTGAGAGATAGAGCGATAAAGTGGTTAGACTATCATCCCACCGACAGTATTACTACGTGGAACAACCTGGTTCAGAAATTTACCGCTAAATACTTTCCACCAGCGAAAGTTGCCAAAATAAAGCATGACATATTTGTGTTGAGGCAGCTTGATTCAGAAAATTTTCATGAACATGGGAAAGGTTCAAAGAATTACTATGTAAGTGCCCAATCACGATATCAAGAAGGACTTCAAGTCCAATATTTGTATGCATGGTTACTTCTAGCCAACAGAACTACAGTTGATTCATCATCAAACGGGTTGATTAAGACAAAGACTATCAAGAAAGCATATGAATTATTTGAACGAATGGCAGAAACTAGTACTATGTGGCTATGAGAAAGAGAAACACCAACGAAAACAGCCGGACTATATATAGTTGATACCATTTCAGCTTTATCCGCGTAAATGGCAGCCTTGGAAAAAAAAATGGATAGCCTTACCCAGACAGTTGATATGGTGCACAATTCTACACCAACTTGTGAAGGTTGCGGGTCAAATCATCAAACTTCAGATTGTCCATTAGCCGCCACTTTCACATCTAATCCCGAAGAGGTCAGCTATGCACAAAATTTTCCATGCTAGTAAAATAATCTCTACTCCAACACCTATAATCTGAGTTGGAGAAATCATCCCAACTTCTCCTGGTGTAACAATCAAAATCAGGAATATCAAAATCAAGGCAAACCCCCAGGGTTCCAACAACAGCACAAGAAAAACCTTCATTGAAAAACTTAATTTATCAGTATATTACAAAAGCTGATAACACTCTACAACACCAATAGGCATCCATAAAGAATTTTGAGACTCAGATGGGACAAATAGCTATAGCATTATTTGGGAGGACAAAAGGCACTTTACCTAGTAACACTAAAATAAATCTACAAGAACAGGTTAATGTCATCACCACACGTAGCAGAGTTCAACTACTGGAGATACATGTGAAAAGGCCAGTTGCTAAAGAAAACAACTTACCTATCAAAGACGATGAGCAAGTGGAGAGGTCTAAATAGACACTAAAAGAAAGTCAAGAACATAATTTTGTAACTATCATAGAATTTTCCCTACAACCATCTCGCCTAGGAGATATTATGTGCATCGATAGCTTACGTACTGTCCACTGGTGATTTCATCCCAAACTGGATTTCTTTCGTGTCCTTAGCGATTTGAACCCTTGACTTCCCTCTTAAGAAGAACTTATAGAGAATGCTGGTACCAATTGAGCATAAAACCTCCAGTGGACAGTACGAAAGCTATCGATGCACGAAATAGTCCCTAGGCGAGATGGTCGTAAGAGAAAGTCCGTGGTCGTTACAAAAAATGCACGTTTTTTGTAACGATCACATAATTTCTCCTACAAGCCTCTCGCTTTAGGGGCTATTTTGTATTCCATTAACTGACGTATTGCCTACTGGAGGTTGGGCTCCAAATTGGATTTCTTTTGCATCTCCAGCTATTCGAACCCTTGACATTTCTCATTATGAGGAACTTAAGTAGAATGCTGGTACCAAAGTTAAAAGATCTATAGAGTTTCAAAATTCCTTGCACCATAAGCAACAAATTAAATTTTAATACGTTATGTGATTTAGGTGCTAGTATTAACTTGATGCCCCTTTCTATTTATAGGAAACTAAGTTTAGGATAGGCCAAAACAACTACAATATCACTTCGATTAGCTGACATGTCGATCAAACATCCTCAAGGTATGGTTGAAGATGTGCTCATCAAAATAGGCAAGTTTATATTCCATGTGGACTTCATCATCTTGGATATTCAAGCAAATCATGATATGCAGTGATTTTGGACCGACCATTCCTAGTAACAAGTCGAGCCCTGATCGATGTTGAGAAATAAGAGCTGATCTTAAGGGTGCAAGATGAACATTCAAATTTCAATGTATTCACCTCGCTCGAGCAAACATCCAATCTCAAAGATTATCTTATGATCGACAAAGTGGTGACAATGAATGGTGATGAAATGTACATGCCAAAAGTGAAGATGGAAAGTGAAGAGCTCAGGCCCAAGGACAAGTTAAGAAGTCTAGGTGGAGTAGAATTTCATTAAAAAGAGCAAGCAAAAATTTGGAGGGCGAAGGAAAAAACTTGCAAAGTTGGAAATTGTAAGCAATGCAATACTTCTAAGGCCCAACTCAAACTACCTTGAATGATCGTTGCAACAAAGTCAAGCTAGCGACTCTATACAAGCGCTTATTGGAAGGCAACCTAATTTCTAACCATTTATTTACTTGCTTTTTTGGTAGTAGTTTTAGGTAGAATTTTGCATCTAGGTTGTCGTCATCCTTTTGTATGAAATTTCTTGGGTATCACGTAATATATCTCTTGATTTTGTAGGTTACCCACAAAGTGTTCAATGAAATACTTTAAATAGAAAATTGCTCCAAAGCACTTGGAAAATTCACTATAAGTTTGAGGGAAATAGCATGGTCGGTTCATAGTGCTCAAATACTCATCCATAAAGGAGAATACTAGGGTAGTATCGTGACTCTTCTATTTACTTTCTTAATTTGTCTTTATGCTTACATTGGGACAATGTGGATTTAAGTTGGGGTGGAGTCAACTTGTTGAGTCAAGTTGTTGTTGTTGTTATTATTATTATTATTATTATTATTATTATTATTATTATTTTGTTATTTAGTTTTTTCTATTTATCTGGAGAGAAAAAAATCGACTTTTAAAAAAAGGTAAAAAAAATATTTTTTTTTCTTTGTGTAACATAGTTGGATAAATTGCTAGCTTCTGATGATTTCTATTTGGTCTAAAGTTAATTGTTGAAATATAACTGAGTATAGCTACAATGTGCTTAGTTTTGCTAAATTTCTTATCTGTTTGAGACTTAAGACTACTTTGAGCACACATCTATTTTTGTTGTTGCTTAAGCTTGGAGATGGGTTATGTGATGTGAATGGAGGCTTGTGTTTAAGACTTTATGTGGTGTTTTTGATTTCCAAGTACCCATTTAAAAATACACTTAAACAATGTCTGAAAATAAGTTTGGGGAGATTGAGCTAGTAACGATGATAGTTTAGAGAAGTTATAATTTCAGTCTTTCAAGTTGACGAGCTAAAGCTAGGTATTGACTATTTGCTAGAATTCTAATATCAACTTTCGATCCCAATAAAAGACACTGCATTAGTCAAGGCACACCTGGTAGGAAAATGTTGTATATACTAATGTGTGAAAGCTAACCTTGAGCAATCTGGCCCTATGTATCAACAATATATAAGAAATGATCTACCATGGAAGAGGGCTGACCTAATGTGGTAAATAAAAAGAAGTATAAAGAAAAGAAGTTGCAAGAAAGGAAATAAAAGTACTGCAATTGCCTGATTAAGTCTTCGACAAGAAAGGAGATTTAGATACCTAGTTAGTTTGGCTTGCTTGGTGAAGACCTAGAGACTAGAACGCTTGATATCGTGGAGAATAATTGCCTATCTAAACTTTTCCTTAATCAGTTAGATTCTTTTAGCTCGAGAATAAAGATTAAAAAGTGAATTTAACCTTAGTTGAAAACTCTCAGGAAAAAGTGATAAATACTTGAATATGGTGTGAAATTCACGATAAGAGAAAAGAAATATGACCATTGAGGGCTGGAATTAAAAAAGACTTAAGAATCTATTTGTTTACATAACTTTATTCAGGTTAAAGTAATGAGTAGAAATAGCTATTCTCACACACACACACACACACAAGTCAAGCATTGGATAAGTGTTAAAATCTTCTTATGTAGCAGTATTTGCATTTTTTTTCTTAAATTAAATGCTTAGATCTTGACTAGAGGCAAAAGTTGTAAGAATTCCAACGGTGTGCACAATCTTTTCTTTTTATGTATTTGAGTCTTTGTTTTATATTGTTTTTTTTTTTACTATAAAAAGTTCAAGTTTGGGTGTAATTTATACGCATATATTAACTCATTAATAAATATTTTTTGTACAATTCTAAGTATTTTATAGTCGATATCTATTGAGTCATTTTATATTTTCGTGATTGTAGGACAAAATTCCCGAACTCGAGTTACATTGGTGAAATCGATGAGTAAATGAGAAGAATTTGAGGTTTTGAAATAAATATCAAGAGCCAAACAGTGGAGGATGAGAAAAAAGATATAATCAATAAGTTTAAGGTGTGTTGAGTGATAATGAAGAGTTGAATTGAATGATCAAATATCAAAAGCCGGAGAAGCGAATTGAGAAACCTACGACCCGAGCATGTGGAGAGATTAGAGCACAAAGTTTGGTAAAACATTTAGAGCACAAAGTTTGGTAAAACATTCTCCACTAGACACATGATATTTCATTGGAAAGATAATTGAATTATGGTTCCAACGCTTTTTACGGATCTCAATTCGAAGTTTTCGACAAGAAGTTATGACCATTTGAATATCAATCGCCAGGTGGAGCACTCAGTCCACTTGAGTGGGCCTTCAGCCAAAATTTCACCCGTATAGTCCGCTCGAGTGGCCATGGCACCCGCTCGAGTAGACGACCCTGTTACCAAACTTTTAGTTAGGTTAAAACTTTATTTTTGGGAGGTTTTTGGGGACTTTGAGCACGAAATTCAACTATAATTAGACTCTTATTAATAGTAGAATTCTTAGACTTAAAGGGGTCGAATTTTATGAGAAAGAAGAAGGCAAAACATAAGATTTTCACAATAATTCATTCTTTCGGGTAAGATTATTAGGATTTCAAGCAAGAGAAAATTGGAATTCTTGGGCAATTTATTGAAGATATGCAATGGAGTCATAAATATTCTTCAAACTTCTTCTAATAATAGAACATTCAGGGTGATGAATTCTCAATTTATTATGTGTTTTTCTAACTCAATTATGGTAGACTAATTTCTTTGTGCTAAGGATGATAATGTAAAGCATTAGTTGAAGTTTTAATTCAAGACTTATCCCTTCTAATCTTAATTTATGTTTGGTTGATTGGTGTCAAAGTTTTAATTGTCGTTTGAATGAATGATCAACTTTTCAATGTATTTGTGACTTATTTTGCTTCCGAGAGGTTCAAAGTAGGTTTAGCTCATGCTTTGGCAACCAATACAACTTTTTGCAATCAAATTTAATAATCTTGATATTAAATGCGTTTTTATATATTTGAATTTGAAATATGAATATTTTGGACCGTATATGAAAATAGGCTTAATTCTACTTGAAAGAGATTATTAGATAACTTAGGATTATCGATTGTCAATTTAAGCATATATTGGATTTAAAGTGGGATTTTGAGAATTATAATAGATACTAATGGTGGAGTTGAATTCCTAGCATAACTCATTTACTTGAATTTTCTCCAAAAATCATATTTGCTCATAATTTAAATCATAGTCATAATATAGGCGTAGTTATAATCACTCATTCGATCATTTATTGTATGTATTCGATTTAAGCTCGAATTGGTCGAAATTTAGCTAAATTTTAAATTCTCGTGGGAACGATACTCTTTTACTCACTTTTACTATTACTTCTTAACGAACTCATACGCTTGTAGGATTTCACCAAATGTGTTGTATCCGGGATTGGGATTGGTGCTTTCCTTAGTTAAAAATGAAAGTCGATATGATTTTATAGTAAATGCTACGAGAAAAAGGTACAACACTTACAACAAATTTTTTTTTACTATTGTCCATGCCTCTAAGCATTGGAATTATTATCTAGTATAGCGGGAGTTTGTTTTATATTTTGACCATGATGCATGAAGCATATCAACAGCCAAAAGAAGTTAAAGAAAAGACATTCACGTTAGGTTTTATTTCTACAACAACTTACTTTTGTAATCAAGTACAAATCTAGAGCACGCAACAAAGTGGCAATTCACTTAGCTGAAGAACCATGCTATTGACACAAATGAATGTTGTCATTGAAGGATTTGATTTGTTCAAATACATGTACCCTACTAATCCTTTCTTTGGTCCAATTTGGAGATGTTGTAGCAACGATCAACAAGGAAACCATTCGCTACACGACAACATTCTAATTAAAAGGCAATCAATTTTGTGTACCACATTGCTCTTTAAAGGAAAGAATCATTTAATACATGCATGGTGGAGGCTTGGGGAAACATTTTAGGTAAGATAAAACTTATGCAATGATTGAGAAAAAGTTATTTTGGCCGAAGATGAGGAGTGATGTACATAAATTTGTTAAAAAATGTCATGTATGCTAAAAATCCAACACGCCATTGCCTGTACCAATAACACTTTGGGAAGATGTAAGTATTGACTTCGTGGTGGGATTATGTATACGTTAATGAAGAATTGATTTTATGTTTGTGGTTGTTGATTGATTTCCAAAGGTGGCTCATTTCATTAGTTGCAAGAAAACTAGTTATGCATCAAATGTGGCTTCACTTTATTTTTGAGAAAATGTGTGTTTTCATGGGATACCCAAGTCTGGGTAGGACATGATATAGAAGAGACCAGTTATAATGTGATTATTCCGTGACTACTCCGTTTGCAGAAGTACAACAAACTAATCGGACTTTAAGAGCTTGTGTTATTCGTATAAAAAATCAAGAACTCTACGTTGATTTGATTGTATTGGCTATGAAAGATTTTTGGATATGGATTGGTTATCAAATATGAGGCTCCCACGGATTGTAAGATAAAAGTCAATGACTTTTCAACCCTCAAACAAAAAACCATTCACATTCATTAGGATTGCACAGGGCTTTAGATTTTTAATTATTTCATAACTAAAAGCACAAATATTATTGGATAGTGGTTGTGTAGGGTATTTGGTTAGTGTTATGAATATTGAAGCACAACATAGTCCAACCCTTAGGGATGTGCTAGTGGCACAAGAATTTTCAGACGTGTTTCCCAATGATCTATGAGATACCACCAGATCGTGAGATATAGTTTGTGGTTGACTTAATTCCAAGATCATCTTCAATGTCTAAAACTTCATATAGAATGGCCCCAACTGAGTTGAAAGAGATAAAGATACAGTTGCAAGAATTGTTGGATAAATGTTTCATTAGACTAAGCTTTATGTTGTGGGGTGCACCAGTGTTGTTTGTCTAGAAGAATGATGGTACAATGAGATTGTGCATAGATTACTGGGAGCTGAACAAGGTTACAACAAAAAATAAATATCCACGGGTTGATGATTTATTTGATCAACTTCAAGGTCAAGCTATATTCTCGAAAATTGATTTGTAATTCAAATACCATCAACTAAAGATAAAAGGATATGACATTTTTAAGACTTCATGTATTACAAGATATCATCATTATGAATCATTGTGGTGATGCCATTTGGGTTGACAAATGTCTCAACAACTTTTATGGATCTTATGAATATTTAAAGATTTCTTCGATAAGTTTGTCATTTTATTTTATTGATGATATTATCGTTTACTATTGTACCATAGAAGAGCACTCTGAACATTTGAGAAATGTACTTTAGATCTTGAAAGGAAACAATTATATGATAAATTTAAGAAATGTGAATTTTGGCTCAACCGAATAATAGTTTTTGGCATGTAATATCTGGAGAAAGGATTTCAGTAG
The DNA here is from genome assembly GCA_030279155.1 of Forsythia viridissima. Classification (NCBI taxonomy): domain Eukaryota; kingdom Viridiplantae; phylum Streptophyta; class Magnoliopsida; order Lamiales; family Oleaceae; genus Forsythia; species Forsythia viridissima. The sequence goes on from CM059039.1 coordinate 2,950,269, forward strand.
ATCAAACTAAAATTGAGAATGTTAATAATTACAAGACCTACGAACCCTTTAGAAGTTTAGAGTTTTTATTGGCTTAACTGGATACTATCGTAGATTTGTATAAGGATTTTCCAATATAGTATCTCCTTTATCACAATTGGCTATGAAGAGTGTGACATTTAAATGGACAGATGCTTGTGAGCAAAGCTTTCAGGAATTGAAGAAAATATTAACTTCAGCCCCTATCCTATCAATTCCATTAGGCACAGGAAGTTTTGTGGTCTATAGTGATGCTTCAAAGAATGCGTTGGGAAGTGTATTGATGAAAAATGGTAGAGTAGTTGCATATGCATCTAGGAAACTTAAAGAGTATAAAAAATAATTATCCTACATAATTTGGAGCTAGCTATAGTAGTGTTTGTACTTATATTATTTGTATGGACAACAGTGTGAGATTTACACTACTCACAAAAGCTTAAAATATTTCTTCACACAAAAAAATTGAGTACAGACAATGAAGATGGTTAGAGTTGGTAAAAGATTATGATTGTATTATCAACTATCATCCTAATAAGGCCAACGTTGTAGATTATACATTGAGTAGAAAATCAACTACGGTTGTGATTCAAAAATTGATGCTAATGGACTTGTAGAAAATGGATATAGAAATTGTAATGCAAGCATCTATGGAGGCCAAATATATAACCCTTAAAATTGAGCCAACTTTGATGGATAGAATTTAAGTGGACCAACAAGTTGATGACTAGTGTGTGAAGGTAAGATTTTCAAATATCAGAAAATGGCATTTTACAGTTTAGAGGGCGGTTGTATATACCTAATGTAAACAAACATTCGAGACGATAATTTAGCTGAAGCACATTCAACACCATATTCTGTATACCAATGAGCTATTAAAATGTATAGAGATTTGAAAATGCATTACTGGTGGCTGAACATGAAAGGTGATATAGCTAAATATGTAAACAATGCTTAACAACCATCAACACATAAAAAGCAAAGTATCAAAGATCGACAAGAGCTTTACAACCGTTATCCCAGAATGGAAATGGAAAAAATATCTATGGATTTGTAGTGGAATTACAAAGACAGATTAATGATATGATGCTATATGGGTTATTGTGAATAGGTTGACTAAAACTTCTTATTTTGTTTCAATTCGTTGTACTTATTCCATGGACCGATATGCACAAATCACTACAAGAAAATTTACTTTTAACGATAAAATTTTTTGTCGTAGAAAGTTATTTTTAGGTTGTTTCGTCAAAAAAGGGTCGTCGAGAGACTTTACAAGACAAAAAATTTTGTTGTTAAAAGTGAAATTTCTTGTAGTGAATATATGTACTAGAAGTGGTTAGACCACTATCCATTGTTTCTGATAGAGATTCCAGGTTTTTGTCTACCTTTTGGAAGAGTTTACATAATGTTTTGGGAACAAAATTATCTTTTTGGCACAACTTATCATCCCCAATATAGATACTAGAAGTTATGCTTAGGGCTTGTGTATTAGGTTTTCAAAGTGAATGGAGTAAATTTTTACCCACGGTGGAATTTTCATACAACAATAGTTATCATGCTACGATTGGAATAGCTCCTTACAAGACATTATATGATAGGAATATTGGTTTCCGACTCACTGGGATGAGAATGGGTAAAGGAGACTATTAGGTTTGTCCGAGAAATGATAGAAGCTATAACAAAAATACGTTAGTATATGCAAACTGCACAAGTTCGACACAAGAGCTATACAGACGGAAGAAAGAAACTGGTGAAATTTGCAGTAGGGTATCAAGTATTTTTGAAGGTAGCTCCAATAAAATGGGTTATATGGTTTGGAACGAAAGGAAAACCCAATTCAAGGTACATCTATCCATTTCATATTGTTGAGAGAATTGGAGATGTTGCCTACAAACTTGACCTTCACCCAAGTGCACAATGTATTTTATATATTTCAATGTTAAGGAAATATATTGCAAATCCTTCTCATGTACTAAAGAATGATCCAATAGAATTAAAATAGAGTTTTGAGCTATGAAGAAAAACATATTGGAATTCTTTTACAGAAGGTAAAGCAACTTAGAACAAGAAAATCTCATTGGTCAAGGTATTGTAGTGAAATCAATCAATGGAAGCAGCTACTTGGGAAAGGGAAGATGAAATACGGGTTAAGTATTTAGAACTCTTCTAGTAATTAAATTTCGAGGACTAAATTTTTAAAAGGAAGGGATGATGTAATGCCCAATCCTCACGCTACTCACTTGGCCAATATCATTCATGCATTTCATGTTATTCATATGTTACTTGCATTTCCATCGTCATTTCATAATTTGTTCTTCTTATAATGGTATAATTGATCATTGAATTATTTAGATTGCTGCATGGTCTCAATTGTTGATCTCCCCCAACCTAGGTGGTGAATTTTGTGTTGAGCTACGAGCTAAAATTAGGTTGATTAATATGTTGGTTATTCATGGGTTAAGGGTTTGTGGTTTTGGAGGTGTTACAAGTGTTAATGTTATGCTTACTAAATTTTATTCAGTTTGAGTGCATTGGAACCCTAGATACGTGATTAGCACAATTGAGGATACTATACATGATATAATATGATTGGAATATAATATTATAAGGATCATATGAGTTCATAATTATCCAAATGCAATGTTGACAATTGAGGGAGAATCGGGTAAGAAATCAAATGAGTGGTAAAGAAACAGAGTTGGAATTTATTTATGAGATCTTATGAAAAGAAGATAGGTTCTAATTAGGAAAATACATTGAGAGCTGTTAGGTGAAATTCCGCAAGCGTACGAGTTCGTTGACAAGTAATAGTAAAAGAGTATTTTTCTCACGAGGATTTAGACTTTAGCTTAATTTCGACTAATTCGAGCATAAATCGAATACACACAATAAATTACTGAATGAAGTATTATAACTATGCCTATATTATTATTATGCTTTAAACTACGATCAAGTGTGATTTTTGGAGAAAATAAAGTAAAGGAGTTATGCTAGAAATCCGACTCCACCATTAGTATCTATTGTAATCCTCAAAATTTCACGTTCTAATCCAATTTATGTTCAAATTGACAATCGATAATACTAAGTTATCTAATAATCTCTTTCGAGTAGAATTAAACATATTTTCATATACATTCCAAAATATTCCTATTTTGAATTCGAATATACAAAAATGCTTTCAATATCAACATTATCAAATTTGATTGCACCAAGCATTGAAAATTATTCTTAATTTCTATAGGACTTAGTGTTTAAAACTATAATGAGCTAATCTACTTTGAACCTTCCGAAAACAAAAATAAATCAAACACTTTCAAATGGTGATAAATCATTCAAACAGATGTTAAAACCATGACATAAATCAAACAAACACAAATTAAGATTAAAACGGGAATCCTTAAATTAAAACTTCAACATATGGTTGACATCATCATTCTTGGCATAAAGAGTTTAACCTATCATATTGGAATTGCAAAATTACATAAATAATTGAAAGGACATCACCCGGATTCTATAAATGTGGAAAAAAATAGAAGAATAATCTTGACCCCTTAAATCTCTTCAACAAGTTCTTGAATAATCTTCTTCTTCTTAATTGAAAGCTAAGAAAATCAAGATTGATGTCAATTCTCAAGAGAAGTCATGTGTTTTTGTCTCATTTTTTCTTCCAAAATTTGCCTTTTTTAAGTCTAATAGTTCTACTATTTATAATAGTCCAATTAGGGTTAAATTCCATGCCCAAAGTCTCCCAAAATTTTCCAAATATAGATTTTTAACCTAATTGATGATCTGCTAGTAGATCTGTCCGCCGAAGTGGATGCCACAGCCGCTTGAGCGGACTGAACTAGTGAATTTTTGGCTTACGGCCAGCTCAAGCGGACAGAGAGTGCTTTGCCCGGGCCAGCGATATTCATATGGCTATAACTTCTTGTAGGAAACTCCGAATTGAGATCCGTAAAGCATTGGACCGTAATTCAATTATATTTCCAATGGTATTTCATTTTCCTTGTGGAGATTTTTATACCAAAGTTTATGCTCTAATTTTCCCACATGTTTTGGTTGTAGTTTCTCAATTCGCTTCTTCGGCTTTTAGGTGTTGATCCTTCACTTCAACTCTTCATTGTCACTCCAACACACCTTAAACTTATTGATTCTATCTTTTTTTTTCATCCTCCAATGTTTGGCTCTTATTTTTACATCAAAAACTCAATTTCTTCTCATTTATTCGTCAATTTCACAAATGTAACTTGAGTTTAGGGATTTTGTCCTACAATCACAAAAATAAACAGAGACTCAATAGATATCGACTCTAAAATACTTAGAATTATACAAAAACTCTTCATTGAAGAGTCAATATAAATGTATAAATTACACTTATCAAGCACACCTGATTTTGGACTTGCAAAGATGAGAGTAAAATAAGATTTTCACCACAAACCGCCACCTCATGCTTTTCTTTATTAGCCTTTTTCTTAACTCTTAAGAAAATCGTCACGATCCAAACCCATTTCGAACCTTATTTTACCTTCCTAACTCACATCTTAGCTTCCTAAGTTGGCCCCAAGTGATTCCAGCTGCAAGAGAAGGCAAAAGAAGCAAAGTGAAGTAGAAATCAATAAGTTGGAGCTTAAATTCTGGACAAGTGAGTTTAGCTCACGGTTTTGGTGCAAGTTTTCATTAATTTTGAGGGTGTTATGATTTCGAACACCTCTATTATTATTTATTTAATTATGTTAGGGTGTTATTGGTGGTGTTAATATGATTATAAAGGGGATATTTTGTTGCAAGAACTTGAATGAAACCACCATCGGCAGAAATTGTATAGTTGCTGGATTTCGATTATTGAATCCTTAATTTTGGATAATATCTTGAGTGGAAATGATTTCTCACATCACTATGAATATGAATGTTTGTATATAAGATTTAAAGGTATGTAAATGATTTTTGATATGTTAGCACCTAAGTTCTGGCATGCTAATTCAATAGAAAGTCAACAACAGTCATTGTAAGACATCAAGTTTGTGTTCTGTTAAGGGGGATGATTTTATTGCTGTAATCCCTTTACTTTTGACAAGTTTATGGCATGGTTACCTTCATACAAATGTTATATAAATGTGATAGAAATTTTAGAATGAGTGGATGTGCTTAAGGGTGTGAAAAGCCTTAAGAAACTCAACCGCGCAGCCACTTAACATCAAAAATCTGAATATGCTCAAGTTGATATTTTACATTGTTCCAACCTTTATATATTGTTACTGAACTCTAATGCATGGGGAGTTGATTTGGCTACATCCTAGGGTCATAGTACTTCAATCATATGGTGTTTATATGTATTTAACTTGAGAAATTGTTGAATTTATGGTCTTGTTTCAGGTTTCTAGTTTATAACTTGAAAAGTTTGATTGTTACATTGATACTAAAGGACTTTTCGTTTGATTTTAATTAAAATTTTGAAAGTTAAAATCAAAGTCAATAATTAATTTTAACTACACATTTTATGGGACTCACAATCTTTTACAATTTTTAAACCACACATTTCATCAACTTTTTCAAAAAATTTGATTTTAATCAAAATCAAACACACTCTTTAGTACGAGGTTGTGTGCTTTGAGGACAATATTGATGTTGGATGGTATTACAGGTTGTTTTTCATTTAGGATTAGTGACAAAGACTTAACTTACACCTAGAATAAGACACACAAAGGCGGAAGATAAGTAAAAATCTATTTACAAATAAAATGAAAAGACATAGATTGTTTTGAATTATTTTTCATCGAATATTGTTTTGACCTTAATATAGATTTAATAATGAGTTTATTTTGGTATCTTATGTTGGTTATAATGATTGAGAAGATGTATTCAAAATATATTGGCTTTCATTTGGTATGAGCATGCAATTCATGAGTATTTGTATAGGTGGCAAATGGGCCATACGGGCTGGCCCAACCCAAAATTGGACAAGTCAAACAAAAAATTGGGTTGGGCTAGTCCTGATCCAATTTTACACGGGCCCGTATTTGCTGAACCAATCCAATCCGATTTTAGGCCACAAGGTTACTAGGTCGGTCCAACTTAAATTTTTAACTTATTTTTCCAAAACAATTATTATTTTTAAAAAAAAATCTCCACCATCTCCCTCTAGCAACCACCCCACCCCCCGGCAATTCGTGACCAAAGGAGGAGGGAGAAATCACTCCTCTGGCCAAGAAACCATCTCACTGGTTTCGCGAGTCGCAGCAAATTGGGGAGGATTTATCCACCCTATTTGCTGATTATTTCACAGGGGAGAGGGTGGTGGGGGTTGGGTGGATTAATGGGATGGGGAACTTGGGCCAAGAAATTTTATCGGGCCATCTGACTTCAGTCTGATTGACTCGGTGGATTAGTTGTACAGGGCCAAATATGCTCGATTTTTACTTGACCAACTTTTTATTGAGTCGGTCCGGCCCAAAGTCTGGGTTATCTGGACTAGCCCACTGGGCCAACCTATTTTTTACACCTCTAAGTATTTTCATGTGCATCCATGACATAGGTGCAAGTTGAGATTCTTCCATGCACAACGTAATTTGATAGGTGAGTTTACATTATAAAAATATTTTATTGACTACTAATAATGCACTGAGGCATGCAAGGCATGCTTATATGATATTTATTGGTATCATGAGTGGAGGACTTTTCGAATGATCATAATGGAAGACCGGGGGTGTATCTTTAGTGGTCATGAAATGATGGTCCCCTTGACTATACTTCTGATATGTTATGAGTGTTGGCACTGCAGGTGAGATACTTCTTGGGACATCACAGAGAAGTTAGAGGATGTACCTCTGGTGATCACAAGAGAATGGTCCAATCAATTGTGTCGATAGGATATTGGCCATACGACTATTGATTATTAATATTGAAATTGTGCAGAGTTCTTTCTGGTGCCTAGTAAAGGTCAAGGACCTAATGAAAATAAAAGGTTTTAAATGAAATGCTTTCAAATTCACCTTGATGAATATTTGAATGGCATGCATAATTTTTATTTATTGGACATTAGCTTGTGTAGTTCTTGCATTGTATGTGAGCATGACGAGCTTAGAGCTCTGTAGATGACATTGCTAGCTGTTGGAGCTCCTCTAGGATTTTAAAGGTTGATGTACATGGATGATGACTGGAAGGTTATTATTAAAGTCATTTTAATAATGTTTTGGAATCTTGTATTGTATATATATAACTTTTGTAATCTTATTATAAATAAGGTTGAGCGTAGAGTAGTTTAATGTATTTTATTATTATAAAAATGTCTTTACCCTTTTAGTCTTGTTTTTAAATTTGGTTAGTAAAAAAACGAATATGCAGAAACATGTGTTTGTCATGTTGTGAAAGATTTTCGACAAACCTTCTTCCAGTTCTAGGCAATCAACTTCATCAAAATATGATTCAGAAAAAATTTCTTTTCAACCATCAAAACACTTTACCTCTTTTGAAAAATTCAAAGGAGTTGATATTAATCCAAACATTCCAAAAACTCATTATGAATCAGAAAAAGTTAAAGACAAGAAATCTACTTCACGAATTACTTGATATATGCATCCTCCTTCTCCTTAAGAAAGATTTGATAGACAGCTAAATGTCATCTCCTCTTCTGTCAATAGAAAACAAGAATTCAAAGATAACAAGAACCCTCAAGTTAAAACATTTAGACTAACATTTAGAAACTTTTCTCTGAAGAAGAACTTGAATCATTTTGGAAAGAATTGTATTCATATCCTGAGGATTTAAGTTTTTATGAATAGATTAATATCAAAGTCTTTGAGAAACCAAAAGATCTGAAACTCGGCAAGAGCTTGGATCTTTCTACAAGGAATATGGCTTTGAGAAAGTCATTGCTCCTTCCTCCAAATTCAAAAGGAAAGATAAATTCAATAAATCTTCATAAAAAAAACCTTTCAAACGAAATTCTTTTCTAAAGAAGAAAATTATAAAAAAACAAAACAAAAATTCCACAAAAGAAAAACATAACATGTTGAAAATGTAAACAAGAAGGACATTACTCTCATCAAATGTGTGTGTGTGTGTGTGTGTGTGTGTGTGTGTATGTATAAGTATATATGGAAAGGTTATGTGACAAAGATATAGTGAATTCGTTTGTGGAAGTAGTTTTAGTTTTACGAGAGAGATACTATCAAATAAATTAGGGGACTCAACTGATAACACGTTAAAATGGAATTCAATTAGATTAGATATGGTGAAATCGGATGCTCTAATGTTCTAATTTCTTTATTTCTCTAAGTTGCTCAATAGTTTAGTTACGCTCTTGTTGACCACCCCCCCCCCCCCCCCCTCCCAAAAAAAAAAAATGGTTGTCAACGGGAACTCTACGCTTCCCCTTCCTACGTGTCTTTCTCTTTCACACTTGGACTGCCACGTGATTTATTCAACCATGTAAATAAACTTAGGACCGAGTGAATATGTAATAGGAGATAAAGAGAAACACATGTTGGTAGAGGTAGTAGCTTGAGGATCCCTAACTAACAATTTTTCAAGTAATTATAATACTTAAGAATAATTAATATAGATAATTTGATATTTCTTGTGAGAGTAATAAAATTCAACATCACTTTCTTGTGGAAATGAGTTTGGTATTTATAGGCAAATTCTACCAAATTATCCTCTCTTCGATGCGCGACACGTGGCTTGATCCAAAGAGTTCTAGAGTCCCATCTTGGGTGTCATATCATTGGTATTAATACAGAAGTCTCTTTCAACCACAACCTAAGAGACTATGAATGTAACAAGTCGCATTTCGCAAATATCCCATCATTCTTTTCATGATTGATTAGTGTGTTTAATAGGAAAAGCTTTCTCATTACGCAACAAAGGTCGGACACCGACAGTCTCGACACAAAAGAATGAACTTTCACAAACCTCATCGGCAACGAGGGAAAACACTTTGGAAATGAGGTGGCAGATTCCCGAATAATTTTGACTTTGACACTATCCACGTAGAGTGCTATGCGGAATTGGGGCGTAACAGCTTTTATAAGTTTTAGTACTCAAATATTAAAAAATTCAATCATTCAACTAAAGTTATGATTAATGGATTTTGTAGTTAATAACGTTGTTCTCGTGGGTATAATTCTCAACTCACTACTGTTTCGATATTGTATAGTACTAGTGATTTATGACAAATAGTGTTCACAAAGGCATCACTTATTCCAACATTTGAGATATTGGTTTAAACCACTCTGGTTTAAAAATTCAAAGTGATATTACCTTGAGCAGATTATATATGCACTCTGCTCTTTTATCCCGACTTTTTGTCGCATAAAATTAATTTACTCTTTTTCTTCACTAGAATTCTTTTTTTTATAGAATATATTTTGTATAATAAACATTTAAAGAGGAGTGTTATTCTTAACCCATTTGCTCAAGGGACAGGTTCAAATTAAGGCAATAATCTTGGGTCATAGCATATAATATATTTGATTTATGCGTTTTGTATATTTTTATTAATATTGTTGTAAATGACATGTGAGAAGAATCTTGTGTCTCTCTAGTTTTATTTGCTTAAATTTACAAAAATCCCACACTTACGATTAACTTTTTATTTTGAAGAAATGATTTTATTTTTTTTATTCATCAAATTTTTATATTAAGATTGTTTGTTCGAAACACACATTTGCTACTTACATGCAATTTTTGTCAAGGTAGACAAGAAATTTAATATTTTAACAGTCTTTATGCCACTTAAGTAATTCGATGAGCCGTGTTACTATTTCAATCAATTTAAATAAATATATAAGCCGAATTAGTATATAGATTGAAACAAAAGTAGAGTTACAGTTACTAATAAGTTTGAACCCAAAAAAAAAAATTGCAATTTAAACTGATAAATCACAATGCGTAGGCAAAGGCAAAGGGGATGCTTCTGACTGTGGCCCATAAAGCAGATGAACAAGCCAAGACAGTTCGCAGGTTCCAGGTTCCAGGTTCCAGGTTCCTGCACCCAAGAAACATATATGATGAAATATGAAATGCAGAATATGATTATAGAGTTTGACTGCTCGTTTGATGAAGTATACCGTATAATGCTAGACAATATTACATAAGAAAAAACAAACATAGAAATACTTTTAAGTGCCAACTTGAAATTTTGTACCATTAATGAAATAGCATTAATTAATGTACCTTAGGCTGGGCATTGGAAACCAGACGGTGGAGTTTTTCCGCAGTCAACAAGGACTTGAAGAGCAATGGGTATAAGGATGTTAATATTTAGAAGTTTAGCCTTTATGGTGGTGCAAAGGCATAAGGCTGCATCCAAGTCCACCAGTCCTTGTAGTACTGGACAGCAAGTGTCCTTAGCACTGCTGCCAATTCCAATGTTTATAAGGCCTCCTAACAAGTCCACACATGCACCCAGTTTTAGGATATCAATGGGACAAGTTTCCTGTGCAGGTGGTGGAAATGGCTTCACTGGGGGTGCAGGTGGTGGAAATGGCTTCACTGGGGGTGCTGGCGGAGGAGGAGGACACGGGATTTCTGTCGGTGGTGGTGCTGGCGTTACGGTAGGGGGTGTGGGTGGTGGTTTTGGTACAACTGGTGGAAGCGGTGGTGTGATGGTTGGCGGTTTTGGCACGTACGGTGGTGGCAATATAGGAGGTGTAGGTGTGTATGGTGGTGGTTTTGGTACAACTGGTGGAAGTGGTGGTGTGATGGTTGGCGGCTTTGGCACGTACGGTGGTAGCAATATAGGAGGTCTAGGTGTGTATGGTGGTGGTTTTGGTACAACTGGTGGAAGTGGTGGTGTGATGGTTGGCGGTTTTGGCACGTACGGTGGTGGCAATATAGGAGGTGTAGGTATGTATGGTGGTGGTTGCACAATGGGAGGCTTGGGATTGAACGGAGGATGCACAATCGGAGGCTTGGGGTGGAACGGAGGATGCACAATCGGAGGCTTGGGATGGAACGGTGGATGCACAATGGGAGGCTTGGGGTGGAACGGTGGATGCACAATGGGAGGCTTGGGGTGGAACGGAGGATGCACAATCGGAGGCTTGGGGTGGAACGGTGGATGCACAATGGGAGGCTTGGGATGGAACGGTGGCTTACCTACAGGAGGTTTGGGCACGTACGTTGGCGGCTTTACGACGGGAGGCTTGGGTGAAGGATGTTGTGGAGTTGGGTGGTGTTTGGGTGGAAATTTGGGTGGATGGGAAGGAGGAGTTGGGTATGGGCAATAAGGGCATGCTAGAGTAATAAGCAGTGTTCCCAAGTTTAGAATTATTAAGAACGGTAGAACCAAATTGAGGTTCCCCATTATTATGGAAATATACTTGTTATGGAGAGAAAGGGTTGTGACTTGTGAGTTCTTATAGAGGAGTCAGCAAGTTGAGACAAAAATGGTATTAGAGTTTACACTACCACTCACTACAACAATTTATTTGTAACATGGGTAGGAATAATAGAATAGATATGATATGATGTAAAAAAAAGTCGAATCGACCTTCAATGAGAAACCTAAACATCATTTTATTCAAAATAAAAAGCAATTGAATGTGAATCCCTACCATCAAGAATGTACTCATGATTAAAGCTGGCAAATGGGCTACCCAATCTATCAGAGTAGGGCCACACATGAAACTGGATTGGACTGGCACAGCCCAATTTTGTATGGGCCAGAAATATGCTAGCCTACTTCAACCCATTGCCCCAATTTGTCTTAATTTTTTTTTTTTATACAATCTAATACATTATATCAAATACAATTTTAGATAAATTTAGACTATATATTTTGAAACTTTTAAAAATATTAATTTATAAAATTGGAGCTCTCATGTATTAGTTAATAGATAAACGTCAATTTTCTTTCAAAAATAATAATTTTTTTTTTTTGTTAATTGTAAACTATTTGTAGACACTTTTAAAAAAAAAAATACAAATATTAAAAGCATGATAGTTTTATTGTTTTGAGATATAAGCATGTTTGGCTTAAATTAAAAGGTTTACTTTTAAGTAAATTTAAAATTAATAATTTATTTGTTACACCAAATATATATTGGATTGAAAGTTAAATAAAACTAAATTTTAATTACGTCTTTATAATTTTATGTTGGATCCTAAGATTTTTGTACTAATGTTTATTGGTAACTTTGGCTTAGATTATTTTAGATTGATATTATTTGAATTATATATTGAGACTATTCACAAAATTAGTTATTAGTGTTAAAGAGAAAAAAAAATTAAAAAAAAAAAAACAAAATCAAAATTGGGCTGGCCCAACTAGCCCGCGGGCTAGATGGGCCGGGCCATCTTGGCCCGATTTTATTTGGGTCAGGGCCAACCCAACCCAAAAAGACGGATTACATGGACCGACCTGCGAACTAGGCCAATTTTACTACCTCTACTCGTGATAGAGGTATAAAAGAAGAAGGGTTAGGACAAATCTGCCATGCTTGACCCTCAAAAGCCCAGGTCATGGCATTGCATGGCTTGTAATGTGTATGAGGAACTTCAACGTCATTTAATTCAAGTAGAACAAAGTGTTTGTCAAAATGTGTCTAATATTCAAGTATATAAACCTTTCAGTTCATGCAGGGCCGGCTCTTTCCCTAGGCGGCTGCCTACGACCCCCAATCATTTAGGGCTCAAAATAAAAATTGGCCCCCCCTTTTTTTTTTACAATCAATCTACTTACATGTGAAATAAGCTTAAATAGAAAACAAGTCCAAATACTTAAATTATCTACCTTAATCTAGTATTTAAATTGTAGACGCTGTAATTTTCTCTTTAAACCTTAGTTTAGAAATCTTTATCTTGATTCAAAACAATTTTTCAAATTGTTATGATTTGAGCAATAAATAAATAGGCAAAAAATAAAGAATACAAAGATTTATACATGTTATAATGAAATACTAGGACAACCTAATTACAAAGGTAAAATCTCTAAAAACACCCATATTTAAGCAAATACAAAAATCATGCACCTTTAGGGGGCACTGCTCCCGAGCCTCCGGGAGGGGGGCCACCTACCCCCTTTCAACCCCCATGGCGACCTTACCACGAATGTTGATTTGCACTCAACTTCACGTAGTGCAACAAATTAGGCTCCACAACTTAATATAAATTCCAACTATTTTTTCATTCAATGTAGAAGAAGAAAAAAGTACCAGTTTTTTGGCTTGTAAGTCTGTCAAAAATTTACATTTTAAAACATCTCAATTTATTAAGTGTCCATTTAAATTTCCGCCCAAGGCACGCTGAATCTCAGGGTCTATTATGAGTTCATGTTTAGTATAATGAATTGAATTGTACATGATATTATGGTGAATAGATGTTTTTAATATTGTTTAGTTTTGTCTACAATATTTTACAAAACATGACATCAAAGAGTAAAATACATTTTATATAATTAATGTTAAAGTACATATAAAGTGTTTTATTATTTATTTATTTATTTTAGTATGCTATAAACATTGAAAAGCCTTCGTTTAGTACACCCAATGACTCCATACATTGACTTTGTTAAAAAATGCGTGAGCAAAATCGTTATGTTTAAAAAATCGTTATTTTAACTGTTAAATGATTAAAATTTTCTTAAAATGATAGTTTTCAGAATATTAGCAATCAATTTGCCTGCCCTCGGACTCAGTACTAAATCCAAAATAAAATTTCCAAAAATACATCAACAGCAAAATGTTGTGAAAGTTCCACGACATTTACCTTCCATCTTGAGAATGATCATCATCTTTGGCACCACTTCCTCTGCAATTTTAAACAGTATTCTTTTAATAATATCTCTTAAAGAAAAACGAATATTTTTCTTGAGATAAGGAATAAAGATAAAACCAATTAAACACAATGATGCATATAGATAGATACTATGAAAAATAAATGAAAACAAAACCACCCAGCTTGGAAATTCCAGAGTACCTAATACAACAAAAAATAGTACTGCTAGTCTAGAATCATGTTCTGCCCAATTTGATACAAGTTGCCAGCAGAAAATGTGAGCTTTTGTACACTAATATTTTTGCGAACATTGGGCAGGAGCAGATTTCAAAGAAGAAGAAGAAGAAGTTGTGGGTGGTGGTTTTCCGGTGAGTGGTGGTTGGTGGCTGTATTTTGGAGAAGAATAAGTTGTTGGATGTGTTGTAATTTTGTATTTTGTTGGTTGGAGTTTGGTTGGTGAAGAAAAAATTAGGGAAGGAGTTGATTGGAGAAGAAGAAATGGGAGAGGGAGTTGATTGCAATTTTTCTTTTATTTTTATTTTTTCTTTGTTTCATATTTTAATTCACAAAGGGTAATATTGTCGTTTTAAAAAAATTTTGATCATTTAACGGTCAAATTAACGGTTTTTTAACAGAAGAATTTTGCTCGCGCGTTTTTTAAAGATCAAGAACCCGGGGTACTAGACATTGAAAGTTTGAGATTTCATTGTCACAAAGTTTAAAGGTTCAGGATCTTTAATGCTATTTACCAAAAAATTAAATAAAAGAGATTTAACACACATTTTAAAAGATATTAATTATAAAAAAATAAATAGAAGATATTTAGAACATTATTCAAATGTGTTACACATTCTCTATTTTTTTCTTTGTCTTATAAATAATTTTTTAGTGCAATGATGGAGATACCATTAATTATTACCCTCTATTGATAGCAATCAAAATCAAATTATAAATTATAATACTAATAGAGTCGTTATCAAATTAAATCAAATTTGTATTGATTAATTGACTTTAAGGGAGGGAAGGGACACAGAATGTGTGAATTACAAGTTCCAAACCAACAAGTGGGGCTGCTACTGGATTTTTTGGCTTCAATTTTTCAATATTTGGAGGACAATAAAATCGACCCATTTTTAACTCCTAGTACAAAAGTTTTTTGTCCGTGACTAATCCCGAAAATTACGCTTAGCCTCTTTTCTGGACACTACACATTTAATATTATCCATTAAGATAATTAATGAATCCAGGTTGTCGGCAGTATCCCATATATATATATATATATGGATTTCAACTCTGCTAGTCTCTTGAATAGAAAAAAATAAAAAATAAAAAAATGACACACAAGTTTGACAATTAAGTTGTACAGAAATTTCTAAAATGCTAATTTGTTTATTTTGGACATTGAAACTCTTTTCTTTTTATACAATGTTTTCACAACATTTGGTGTTGTGTCGTTTTTCATATCATCGATTATGTACAACCTAAGTTGACAAGATAAACAAATCTTATATTATAAATAGAAAACATCATTTGTCACGTTGGTGTTTCTCTTTCTCAAAGAAATAAATTTGTATGGAGTTGATTGATTTAAACAAAGAACGAAATCAATGACTTAATTGTAATAAATTAAATTTTTTGATCCATCTAGAATTAAGCATCTCAACACGTGTCAGGTGTCCAGAACCGAGTAGCTCAACACAGCAAAAACCTAAAGCTTGCATAAACCTAGCCTGGCTCGGCGGGTTGTATAGGTTCACTACTTTCATAGACTAACAAACAAAGTGAAGTCCCATAAGCCCGACAGACCCAGGTCATGCAGATATCGCAAGGATCACTGGGACATGAATTGTCTAATAATTAAACACCGTTGAAATCAAGTCGTGTTGAGTCAACAAATTATGATCAGCAGCTCCACCTTAGAATTTGTTTAATAGAGGTTTTGGCTAAAAAACGTGAGATTTTTGATTTTTCAGAAATTTTGAAACTAAAATGACAAAATTGTTTTTACTACTTTGTGATAGAATTGTGTTGATCAGAGACAATTTTGTAATTTCACTATCAAATTTCTTATATTTATCGCAAAGGCAACCAGATGACCAACTTACTTGTTTTAGAGGGTTAGGATCGTCGTAGTTATTTCAAGTGCATCGCTCAAGACTTACCGCAACGTTAAGGTAGCTTAGTTCAGATTGATAGACATGGACTTCCTACAGTTAGTGGTTTATATAATTTTTTAGGGCTATTTGTTTAGCAAATAGTACATCATTATTTATTGCTTTATTATTTATTTATTTATTTGATTTAGCTTTATGATTAGATGTCAAGTTTTATGCCATATTTTTTATGAGTTATTTATATATGGTTGGGGTATCCGAACTCCCCCATTATTTCATGGTAGATGCCTGAAAATCATATTGGGAATGTGATAGTGTGTTGAATAAAAAAAAATTTAAAAAAATAAAAAATCTCATACTTGAAAAAATCCATTTTTTATCCAAAACCTCAGCATAACAATTCTCAACTTATAGTAGTTTCATTTTAGTTATTAATCAAGTAAACACATTAAGTGTGTGAGGCAATAAGTTGTCTACTTGATGATCTACAAGTCACATAGAGATGTGATTGATAAAAGTATATAGCTAGATGTTTTATTAGGACTTGTTGAATCACTCAAGATTCTAATAAAATAAAAAGGATCCTACCATACTAGGAATCTAACCGTTCTATTATTTAATGTTTGAGGGTCATTAATTCAATTATAATAATGAGAGTATAATTAATTTAACAGAAGTCCATGTTAAATTAATTTTCTGCATTTAATTAATTGTTCTATCTTGTTATTTAATTGTTGAATCATGAGTAATCATATGAGTTTGTAAAGCATGTTGGATGCCAACAAACATACCGGATCAAATTTTTTGGACTGACACTGCAATCTGAGAATTGTTCTCATGCATGGAAAAAATAAATTGTTGTTAAGTAGCCAATGCGAGAAGCTCCTACTAAGAAGGCTACGCCGGAGAACGTGCAAGCTTACAATAAATACAGTAATGACAATAACACTGCAACATGTGATACTTGCAGTTATGTCACCTGAGTTACAAAAGTAGCACGATGGTATGAATGCCTATACCATTATATATCATCTCAAAAATTTGAATGATGAACAATCATAGACTGAACAATATGAGATATCCAAAAAGTTTATACAGATGTATAATGATAAAAAAAAAAGATTTAAATTCAGTGCACATGTGCTGAAGATGATCAATTATATTGGAAAATTAGACAAGTTGAGTTTTACCATGGACTCCGAGCTGAGTGTTGACTTAGTTCTGTGGCCCCTATCTAATAGCTTTTCGTAGTTCATTATGAATTTCACCGTGAATAAGATTCAATGTACCATACCTAAGTAGCTAAATATGCTGAAACTGTTGAGCCAAAAATAAACAAATGAAATAGGTAAATTTTGGCCATTGACACCTCTAAGGTCACTAAGATAAAATCTAAAAAGACCTTTTAGAAAGTATCCAAGAATGCCAAATCTGTTGGAAAACAGTTAAAATAGACAAAGACAAATACAAATCTGATGATCCGTATTTTCACTGTGGAAACAATAGCATTACAAAAGGAATTGCGAGATATAAAAGAGATAAAACTAACAACTCATATCTTTGGCATTGCATACTCGGTTATATAAATGAAAAACGTATCATTAAGTCACATAAAGATGGATACTTGAATTCTTAATTATGAATCATTTGATAAGTATAAATCATGCACGTTGGGCAAAATGACCTAGACCTTCTTTTTTAGAAAGGGAGTTAGAGTTGTAGACATTTTGGGTCTTGTACATACTGATGTATATGGACAAATGTCTATAGATGCTAGATGTGACTTTTCTTACTTTATCGCATTTACAGATGACCATTCAAGTTATGGTTTCATCTACTTGATGAAATTCAAACGTGAAGCACTTGAAAAGTCCAAGAAATTCAAGCAAAAAGCAGGTCTCCCAAAATCATTTTGGAGATATGTACTTAACACAGCATGTCACACACTAAATCGCGTCACATCTAAATCAATTGATAAAACTCTATACGAGATATGAAAAGGAAAAATACCCAGTCTTTCATACATGAAGGTTTGGGGCTGCGATGTTTATGTGAAGCACATTGAATTGGACAATTTAAGAGCTAAAATTTGATAAATGTTAATTTGTGGGGTATCTAAAGGAAATTGATGGATACTATTTTTACAATTCCATCGAGATGAAAGTCATTATGTCGAAACATGTTGTATTATTAGAGAAAGAATTTACTCTAAGAGATGACAGTGGAGGCAAAGTAGATCTTAAATAAGTTCAAGAAACTACAAATAAAATTGACCAATTAGATGAGCCAATGGTTGAGTTTTGCATCTGATAAGGCACAGATTGACACAGGAGAACCGCCAGTTTGAGGACACGACAACTCCTCGTAAGTCGAGCAGGGTCATTTGTCCTCCTTAGAGATATGATATCCTAATTACCAATGATACATTGGTAATCGAGGAAGATGAACTCACTACTTTCGAAGAATCGAAGTCAAGTATTAACTCAAAGTGATGACAAGAAGCATGAAATCCGAAATGAATTCCATATACGAAAACAAAGTTTGGACATTGGTTGACCAGCCTGAATGGGTAAAACCCATATGCTGTAAATAGGTGTACAAGAAAAATGTCGACATGGATGGTAATGTTCATACTTACAAGGGCAAGATTGGCGAATGGTTACAAGTAACAACAAGGAATTGATTTTGACAAAACTTTCTCATCAGTAGCCATGTCTAAGTTAATTCGGATTTTGCTTGTGATAGCAACATACTATAACTATGAAATTTGACAAATGGATGTCAAAACTGCATTCTTTAATATGAATCTTAGCGAGGATATGTACATGACGCAACTCGATTATTTTGAATCTACAAAGTCAAACAAGGTATACAAAATACATAGATTCATGTATGGATTAAAACAAGCCTCTCAGAGATAGAATCTTCGTATTGATGAGACAATCAAAATGTTTGATTTTATCAAGAGTAAAAATGAACTGTGTGTATAAGAAAGTTAGTGGGAGTATTCGTGTTTCTAATTCTATATTAGGATGATATACTATTATTGAAACAATGTCCTCATGCTAAAATTAGTAAAATTGTGGTTATCCAAAACAAATTTCATGAAGGACATGGGAGAGGCAATATATATTCTCGGTATAAAGATCTATAGAGATATATCTAAAAGAATGCTTGGCCTATCCAAATTTACGTACATAAATAAATTTTTTAGAAGATTTAGTATGGAAGAGTCCAAGAAATGACTCTGGCCAATCAGGCATGGGATCAATCTCTCAAAAGAGATGTGTCCGACAACACAGGCTAAGAGAGACCGCATCGATAGAATTCTTTATGCATCAGCAATATGAGCTATCATACATGCCATGATATGTAATTGATTGGATGTTTCATATGCTTTAAATGTCACAAGCAGGTTCCATACAAACCTTGGTGAGAAACATTGGATCGTAGGTTAGGGACTTGTTTGTCAAAACATAAACGTTAGGGACCAATTCCACACTAAGGACAAAAGTTAGGGACCATTTGCACCAAAATCTCAAAGGTTTAACGGAATATTGGATGGATTTCATTCAAAAGGATGATTTGCGCACTAAATGGATATGTGAGGTATGTAATTGCCAAAATTTGAAAGGTAAGGATGATTTGGGCACCGGGTCCATACGTTAGGGATGTTTTGGGCCAATTTCCCTAATATAATTGGTTCAAATGAAATTGGCCTTGATCCATATCTCTTAACCAATTGAGTTATATTGAATGGATTATATTTCTACAGTAACCGCACATATATTGATTATGTCATACCACATGATATTTCTCTTCACGTGGATTACCTTGACACATTGTAGATGTCAATCTTGGACGGCGACGTGAATTGATCGATCTAGATGAATCGATGAGAATATTAATGTGTTTGTCATTGTGAATGGGAACCAGTCATACACAAAAGGCGAGAATTTAGTATCTAGAGTTGAATCTTGTCCAAGTGGAAAAATGTAAGAAATAATGTACATGGTCCAATTAGTTAGGTTGGACTTAGTTGCTTATGGGTCAAGTTAATTAATTTAATTAATTAATTGAGCTCATTTGTTGTGTGTCTGTAAAGTTCTAGTATGACTATAACTAGGATTAGGTTAACCTATAAATAGTAAGCCACAACAGTTTATGTAATTAAAAGAAAATTTGTATTCATTACTTGCTAGACAAGCAAGAGACAAAATCCAATACAATTACTTTCTAAGTTCCGCTTTCATTTGTTCTTCATCGTGGAAGCCTAGATATGTTCTTGTTCTGTGGATTACCACTAAAATCTCGATAATTGGATAACTGTGGTATTAAAAATTGTACTTCCAACTAATCAAATAATTAGATTCTATGATGTTCAACATGGTAAACTTCTATCACAAAAGTACAAAGTTGATCCGATTTATAAATTGCAGATTTAATTTCTATTGAACATGTATACGTCAATCCCTTATAGCCACTACTCTACAACTACCACTAGATGAGCATTTTCAATAGTTTAGCATATGACAGTTGGTAAAGTATTTAAATTTAAATAAAAAATCGAGTGATTAATTTAAAGAAAAAAATCTTGTGATAATTTCACCATATAATGCAAAATATAAAATAATTTAAAATTACTATTTAACTTTTTTAATTCTAAATTTTTTTTTATGACACTAGTTGTTACATTTATTATGTTTGTTAATAACAAATGTAACACATTTATTATAACTAAAATAACAAATGTAATAATAGGTGTTACAAAAATAAAAAAACAGTATTTTTAGAATAAAAAAAATATGACAGTATTTTAAGAAATATATTATTTATTGTGGTTATATCTGAAAAAAAAAACCCAAAAATCTTTAATAGATTACGTCCTTAAATATGGCAATTGGCCGAAACAAAGTCGAGTAGCCCTCCTTGTTCCCCACCTACCGAAATTAAATTATCTCTATTTTTTGTCCACTTTTTTTTATTTACTTATTTATTTTTTCAAACATGGTTTAAAATTTAAAGACATAAAATAATATAAAAAAATAAGAGTTGAAATGGGTTCGGAATGAAAACCATGTAATCCGTCAATGTCCCGATTCTCCATCTAACAAGAGAATCCCCTGTCATTTGAGATGGGCAACAAGATACGGAACAGGAATGATATATATATATATTTTTTATAATTCCTATACATGACTAACAATGTTTTTGACATGACAGAGACACACACATGTACTTTGGATTAATATATCGATCACGCAAGTCGCAAAGGAAGAAAATAGTCACGGGTTAACAAGATAAGGAGCAGGTCACAAGTCTTGTCATGGGGCCTGGGGGTAGTACTGCAACCACCTCATTGGTAAATTTCATCTCTAGTTATTGAAATTTTAATTGGGGATACTTCAATTTAATTTTAATTATCATCATTTTTTCACATTATATATGTTACCTTTCATCCTCGAATTGAGACATGTAATTATTTAGTCGAGCGTTATACTATAAATGTTCTTTCACGTAATCGCTATATAGTACCTTAAAAACGAAAATAGTAAATCGATGTTTATAATAGTGCATTTAGATTAAAATGTTAAAATGTGTAAATTGGTGTGCGACACAATAATTACACGAAAGATTTACTGTAGTAATTATAATGCACATGTATTTTTCTGGCTATCATTTCTAAAAACATTTGGACTTTGGAGCATATGAATCATCGACTACAAAACATGTTATTCAATTGGAGGACATGTTTATCTAATTAACATGGTCTAGGCTTCATCTTTAACTGTCATTCATTCTGATGCAGCAAGCATGCACAAGGCCGAGGCTTCCTAGTTTGTTTCCTTATTTTTAATTAATTTGTATAGGGGTATTATCGTAGAGATATTTTTCTCTACTTTTCTGCTACTAGATAATTTCTTGACATTTTCTTCTACATCAGCATGTATGAGTATGAATAATGAATTACGTTCATCACTACATTTTTGTAGAGGACAAAAAAACATAGAGAGAAGATCATGACACAGGTAACACAACAAGGAGAATCTCACTAATTACGGGAGAAGCACGCAACCTGCGATGACTACTGGATTGGCAGCTTCCCAAGTTGTTTTAGATGGAGGGAATCCTGAATTTCAACAAGCTAAGGTGTCGTTGGTGTCTATGTAACAAATTAAAGGCCAAGTGGCCATTTAAGACAAGGGTTGCCTCCAATAGAAAATTATTGATATTGGTGAATTGAACAATTAGTCGGACAACTTTGAATTTGTTTTTCCTCTTTGTTTAAAATTGCAAGTGCACGGTATCAAGACAAATAGTAATAATAAATATAAGTCCAGTAATATCTAATCCAGAAAAATTGTCTACTTATAATCAAAATCAATTATATATGACTAATTATAATTGAAGAAAAGTAAATTGCAGGAAATGTTTGATTGTTGCTTTTTAACTAAAAACTACCAAAATGCAACTACAAATTATAACTACACTTGAGGAAAAAATACAAATTGATTAAAAAGTATTAGGATTCCGATTTCACACTACAAGAATTTTATCTTCCGCATACAAAATAAATTTGTAGAGAAATGTTATTTTCTGTGGGAAAAAAATTTTACCGAATAAATTTTTTTGTAGGGGCGTTTGTGGCGCAAACATCGTGGGAAAATGTATAAGACGACAAATAGTAAAAATTTGTGGGCTAATGTCTCTTCCTACAAATCCTTTAGACGAATACAATTTGTCGTCTAAGTTCTTTCTCGACAAAATAATTTGTCTGCTAAAGTTACTTTGGCGACGAAATAGTTTGTGTAGGCACAAGAAGAAATTATTTTGTAAGCTAAATCGTATTTTTTCCTACAAATAAATTTTTGTGTAAAAAAAAAATTGTGGGCCAAGATCTACTTTTTCCTACAAATGATATTTTGTGGGGAAAACGTATTTGTGAACTAAGTAAATTAGTTTTTCCAACAATGATATAATTTGTAGAGAGAAATTAATTATTTTTATATAATTTTTAATACTATGTTAATTCTTTTTACCTTCTTCAAAATAACATAAAGATGCAAAAATGACAAATTAAATTAAGACATTATTAGTGTCAATCAATATAACATTAAACTCAAAATATTATACTAAAATACAAATAAAAACCATTCACTAAGCTAAAATTAAAAATAGTATAAGCTCCGTCATCTATAATGCATCTTAAAAAAAACATAACTCCTTGTCATCGAAAAATATATATGCTTTTCAACTTGCTTTTCATCAATTCGAGCTGCATCAGCTGCTTTTCGAGCAGCACGTTCTTCTTCCAGCTCCTTTTCCATATGGCGTACATTGGAAGAAGTACTAATGTTTCGAAGACGACTATCTCCCAACCCACGATTTTGACGTCCGGGCTTCACACCTAGAACGGATATCATGATTTTTAGTCCAACGTCTGGATCGCCAACATGGATCTCCTCCAAAGGAGTATCCTTGGGAAGTTGTTGCTCATTTGCCCTTTCTGCAAGATAATCATCAGTTTTAGCAAGCATCTCATTCTACAAAAAATTAAAAAACCCACAAAAACATATTAAATAGCATACAAAAACAAAGTTTGCAAGCAAGCACATGTACAACATTCTTTTGTATAGGAGCATGCCATGTTTTCCATTTTGTATCCCCACATGAAACTCAATCACCTGTGTTCATGCCCATTTTGGTGTTAAAATATTATTTACTAAAAAGACTCATTATGGTAATTATTTAGTTCTATTTGCCTCAATTTTCCACTATTTAACCACTAACAAAAGGAGTCATTATGCACCTCGTATCATAGTTCCAATATACAACAGTTGACAGAAACATGACCAAACTTTCTGGTCTCTAATCAGGTCCAAATCTAATTAACAAGCCTTAAATTTGCTGGTAACATGGTCTGGTATGAATATGCAAGAATCTCAAACAATTCCTCAAGTGCTGTGACAAGTTAACAGTCATAATACCAGATAGAATAGTGCTAAAAAGACATCATTTAAATGATACCATAGTCTCAAATTGGATCTTTACTGCACTTTAATGTAGCGATGGAACATAAATAGTATGTCAGTGTAAATAAATAGTACAACACGCAAACAATTTAAGTTGGATCAACCTTTCTTGCGAACCCCACAGGAGTTTCTGACTCCATAATGCTGCACCAAAAGAAGGCAAGGATGCAACAAATACTGAATTATCAAAATCATAAGTAGATATACAAAATAGTTCTTTGTCAATAAAAATTTGGTTTAGACCACCTCAAAGCTTGTATTGAATATGAATTTCATCATTATATATTGCAAAGCTTAACTCATGGTAAGTACTGTGATTCCTTGAGATTCCTAGTGATCTATATTTTCCAGCATGGCCTGGACTTGGAGTATTGCAGTGTGTGAAAGGGGATGAAGCACAATTGGTCAGACACCTTATTGATACATGCAATGTTCCCAATCTCTATAATAAGACCATTTTGGAAAATACAAAAGATCCTCATACTATTTGCTCATACAAAGCTTCTAACTAAGGTTGGTAGATTACTAAGCATTTGAAATCTACAAGCACTTTGACAAAACACTTAGCTAAATTTTATCCATATCTATAGCTAAATTTATGAAATTGAAGCAAGTATTTTATCCATATCCATAGCTAAATTTATGAAATCTGAATCACATGAAGTCAGAAGTCATGTTGCTTGCTACTTATTGATCATTTGAATACTTTACAAGCACTCTTTTAGTAGACTGATAGGAACTAACATGTTTTGTGTGAATTTTGCAGAATTATTCGAAGTCCTCCAGAATTTCAGACGACTCCAGTTAGATAAGGAATTGATAGGAGAATTTGTAATAAGGAAAACAATGCAATTGTATGGTAAATTTGGATTTTAATATATATGGAAATTTTACTCTCACTTTACAATTTGATTGAACGAAAAAGATGCAAAGTAAATACAAATATTAGAGCAATTCGAGAGGCTTTATCTCTCTTTCTATGTTCAGAATAGTTATCCATCTCTTTCTCTTTTATTCTCTTCTAGCAGCATCTCGAGTCATCCACTACTTGCACATGCAGTTTGTTGAAGTCAGCTGTCCCCACATCTTTCTCTCCACGTTCTCTTCTGATTCTCTTATTGCCCTTTTCCTTTTGGACCTTGGTTCGCACTTTGTATGTTGCTTGAATCGGGGACCTATCATTACCCCGCCCTTCAAGATTCACCTTGTCCTCAAGATGGAAGAAAGGAAATTGTTGATTGACAAATTCGAATGGTTCCCAAGTGGATTCTAAAGGTGGCAGCCTTTTCCATTGAATGAAAACATCAATGCCTCGAATATTCCTTTCCGTCCCTGGACGACTTCCCAAAATAGCCTCCAGTTCTACCAGCATTTCTAAATTCTCCGTGATCCGTGGTGATAACTCCAACACATCCTGAACCGGTCCCATAGCTTTACGCAGCTGTGACACATGAAACACCGGATGAATGTGGGATGTGGGAGGTAAGTTTAACCGGTATGCCACCATTCCTATCCGCTTCTCCACCTTAAAGGGCCCATAAAACCACGGGGACAATTTCTCATTTGGACGCGTAGCCAATGATTTGAGCATGTAAGGATGTATTTTCAGGTATACCATGTGTCCAACCTCAAAATGAACCTCCCTTATTTTAGCATCAGCCATACTCTTCATCCTGGATTGAGCAGTACTTAGATGCACCTTCAACTCCTCCAACATCTGATCCCTCTCTAGTAGTTGATGTTCCACCGCTGCTACAATTGCTGCCCCTTTTTCCCTTTTTCATAACGGATCAATAGGGTGGCTCTCGACCATACATAATCCAGAAGGGAGTGGTTTTAGATGAAGTGTGGAAAGAAGTGTTGTACCAAAGCTCTGTCCAAGTTAACCAGATGGACCATGACCTTGTCTTGGAGGATGCGAAGCATCTCAAATAAGTTTCCAAGGTTCTATTCACTACCTCTGTCTGCCCATCTAACTGGGGGTGGTACGCGGTGCTTCGATTTAGTTTGGTCCCTTGCAATCAGAACAATTCTTCCCAAAGCTTGCTCATGAAGATCTTATCCTGGTCTGAAACTATTGATTTCAGGACCCCATGTAAACGGACTATTTCCTTTACAAAAGTTGCTGCCACCATACTTGCTGTAAATGGGTGTTTCATTCTTACGAAGTAGGCGTACTTGCTTAATCTGTCGACCACCACCAACATAGTATCCATTCTCCCAGATTTTGGCAATCCCTCCACAAAATCCATCGTCACTTCCTCCCAAATCTGATTTGGAATAGATAAGGGCAGTAATAATCTGGCTGGTGATAGAGTTTGGTATTTACTCTGTTGACAAATCACACAATAACTCACATATTCCTTGATATCGGCTTTCATTCCAGGCCAATATACACTAGAAGCTAGTCTGCAGTATGTTTTAAAGATTCTTGAATGTCCTCCAATGCTTCCATCATGCCTTTCTTGTAGCAACAAAGGCACAAGTGTGGATTTCTTAGGAATCACAAATCGCCCCTTCCGAAGGAGACGGCCTTGGCACATGGTAAAAGCGGGATGAGATAATGGGTTGATCTCAATTTCTTTTATAGTTTTCCACAGCCCTTCATCCTCATTAATCTCTTTAGTCAGACGGTCTAATGAAATTACCTAAGGTATGGTTATAGCTAGCAATTCGGCCACTGGATTTACGCACGAGAGAGCGTCAGCTGCCTTGTTCTCTAATCCTGGTTGGTATTGAATTTTAAAGTGGTAACCCATTATTTTGATCAACCACTTTTGGTATGCTAGATTAACTTGCATTTGTTCCAACGGAAATTTTAAGCTCTTCTAATCGGTTCTTACCACAAATATTTGTCCCAGAAGATAATGTCTCCACTTTTGTACATAAAAAACAATGGCCATCAGTTCCTCTCATACACTGATTTAGTGCGGCTTTGAGGGTTCAGCGCATGGCTATAATAGGCAATGGGACGTCGTTCTTGCATTAACACAGCTCCCAACCCATACCCAGATGCGTCGGTTTCCACTATGAATTGTTTGTTGAAATCAGGCAATGCCAATACAGGCATTGATACCATGGCTGCCTTTAATTTTTGGAACAACTCATCTGCAACCTCGTCCCAATAGAAGTTATCCTTGCGCAGCCTTTCTGTAAGGGGCTACGCTAATTTTTCGTAACCTTGTACGAACCTTCGATAATACCCAGTTAGTCCAAGGAATCCCCGAAGCTCTTGTAAACATTGAGGAATAGGCCACTCGCACATTGCTTTAACCTTAGACTGATCTGCAGTTACCCCATCCTGAGAAATGATGTGCCCCAAATACTCAACTTTTGACTGCCCAAAATGACACTTCTTTCGGTTGGCCACTAACTGATGTTTCTCAAGGATGTCTAACACACAATTGAGATGTTCACAGTGTTCCTCCAAACTACAGCTATAGACCAGTATATCGTCGAAGAAGACAAGGACAAATCGTCTTAGATGTGCCCTAAATACTTCATTCATCAGCAACTAGAAGGTGGATGGGGCGTTGGTTGGCCCAAACAGCATGACCACAAACTCATAATGCCCTTCATGTGTCCGAAAAGCCGTCTTAAGTATGTCCCCTTCTTCCACCCGAATCTGATGGTAGTCTACCTTCATATCCAATTTAGAGAACACCACAGCTCCGTGTAATTCGTCTAATAGTTCTTCAATTACTGGAATAGGAAATTTATTGGGTACTGTCACCATGTTCAAAGCACGGTAATCTACGCTAAAACGCCAACTCCCATCCTTCTTTTTAACTAGCAAAACTGGGCTGGAAAAGGGGCTCATGCTCGGCCGAATTATCCCAGCTGCCTTCATCTCACAAACCAATCTTTCAATTTTATTTTTCTGTATATACGGATATCGATACGATCTAACACTTACTGGAGCTGTACCTGGTTGCAAGACGTTGGAATGGTTTTTACTCCAACGGGGTGGCAACTCTTGGGGCTCAACAAACACCCCATCGTGAACTGTTAATACTGCTTAAAGTGCCTCTGGAATCTCTAGTTGATCATTATTAAAATCCGATGTGATATGTCCAAGTTCCAGCAACACTCATTTACCGTGTTCCTTAAACGTCTTGATCACAGACTTCATAGATACCAAAGTTTTATTCAAACTTGGGTCTCCTTAAAACATCACTGAAGTTTCTCCAACCTGAAACTTCATGGTTAAATCCCTCCAATTTACCTGTATGCCCCCAAGAGTAGCCAACCACTTCATTGCTAGGATGACATCCGAACTTCCCAGCTCCAAGAGTAAGAAATCATCCTTAATTTTTACATGTTGAGTTTCCAGCATCACACCTTTGCACACTCCAGCGCCTTGTATCCCAAGTCCCGTTCCCATTATGACCCCATATCCGGTGGTGGCAGTCCTTGGTAGTCCCAATTTTTGAACCAATTCTGTAGAAATAAAATTATGGGACGCTCCACAATCAATCAAAATAACAACTTCTCGCCCAACAATCCTTCCATTCACTTTTATGATCTTTGGAGGGGTCAGTCCCACCACGGAATTAAGCGACAACTCCACTACATCACCCACTTCATCTACTTCTTCCTTCGTCGCCTCGCCATCAACACCTTCCTCCAATTCCCACTCATCTCCGTCTTGAATCAACAACACCTGTAGCTCCTTGTTTTTGCATCGATAACCAATAGTGTACTTCTCGTCACACCGAAAACACAACCTTTTCTCTTTCTTTGGCTGGAGCACGGCCTCACTCAACCTTTTGAATGGTGGATTTGTGGGTTTCACAGTTGAGGGACTACTTGGTCAGCCATAATTGAGAAATTTTGCTGGGGTGGGATTTGTATGTACAGAGATTGGGTTTGATTGTGTATAGTAGGGGATTTTGGATTTAATTGGACTAGAACCAACCAGTGATTTTTTTAGGGCCATGTTTTTGTCTTCAATGCGCTAGGCCATTTCCATTATCTGGCCCAATCCTTGGGGCTTCATTAGATGGACCTCCGTCTTGATTTCGGCCCTCAGTTTATTAATAAAATTGCCTTCTAGTATGGCCTCCGGCATCTCCTCCAATGGTGAAGCTAGTGTCTTAAACCACCGCATGTACTCTCGGACGGAACTCTCTTGTCGGATGGCCAATAATTTTTCCTCCAGGAATCTTACGGTCTAAATCTCTCTAGCATCCTCACCTTCAATTCTTCCCAATTTTGAAGTCTCCTACATTTTTTTCTCATTGGAACCATGCCAAAGCTTCACCCTCAAAACACACCACTGTCGCGTCCAAGCGCTCCATCTCCGCCATTTGATTGACAACAAAATACCTCTCCGCTCGGCATATCCACCCATCCGGGTCCATTCCATCGAAAACATGCATTTCCAATCGTCTATTGCGGTAATCGGGACGCCATCCTCCTTCCGAGCCTCCCACTCCTTCACTTTTGTGGCCTATCCTCTTAATTCCCGACGAGTTCTCCGATGATATGGGAATTTCATATGGTTTGATCCCCTCTAACTCCTTCACCTTCCTACCCTTTTCTTGCTCCTCCCACTTGTCGGTCATCCAATTAAATTTTTCCAGTAAGGTGGTCATCTGCCCCCTAAATTTCGATTTCATATTTTCCATGCTTAGCTTCACTTTTTGTTGCACTTCCTCCATTTTTCCTTTTATAACACCCACTCGATCAGTGAAAGTCATTACCATGACCGTTGCTCTGATACCAAAATGATAGGAACTAACCTGTTTTGTGTGAATTTTGCAGAATTATTTGAAGTCCTCCAGAATTTTAGACGACTCCAGTTAGATAGGGAATTGATAGGAGAATTTGTAATAAGGAAAACAATGCAATTGTATGGTAAATTTGGATTGTAATATATATGGAAAGTTTACTCTCACTTTACAATTTGATTGAATGAAGAAGATGCAAAGTAAATACAAATGTTAGAGCAATTCGAGAGGCTCTATCTCTCCTTCTATGTTCTGTCAACAAAATAGTTATCCATCTCTTTCCTCCTGTGCTTTTATTCTCTTCCAGCAGCATCTCGAGTCCTCCACCACTTGCACATGCAGTTCGTTGAAGTCAGCAGTCCCCACATCTTTCTCTCCATGTTCTCTTCCGATTTCCTTATTGCCCTTTTCCTTTTAGACCTTGGTTCGTGCTTTGTATGTTGCTTGAATCGGGGACCTATCATAGACCTTACCTAATATATCATTGCCTAACCATATGAGGGCATGTGGGAACCTCTGAGAAGCTAAAGTTCATTCACGTCATCTAGGTCCTATACAAACTTTTTATTTAAAGCTAAGAATATGATAGAAACACACTTCCATGGTTCATCCCAAAGATCAGAAACACACGGTACAGAAAAATTCATCAAGTACTGGCATTTAGCATACATAGTCAAGTAAAACAGCATATATAGTTTTCAAACAAAATAATATCAAAAGAAAAATAAAATTGCTTGATTGAAAACTCCCACTTTTTCACAAAAAATTCTCTATTTGAGACAAGTAATAATAATCAAGGTATACCCATCAAGAGATTTACATCTCATCAACAATTAAAATTCAATCAAAAGAAATGAGATTTCAAACCTAACTTTCTCCTCTTCTGTGCTTGTAGCTCTAACTTTCTCCCTCTAACGAGATTTTCTTTATTTGGGCAATTGCTTCTACAGAGTGTGCGGGTGGTGTGGGGAAATTTTTGGGCTGGGCTCACACTTCACAGAGGATGTTCTATGGAGGCAAGAGGCGGGACGCGGGATGCTGGAGGCAGGTTGGAGGCAGGATGTTATGAGAAATAATTCAATGTTCATGAGGGAATGAGGGATTTTAGGCAGAAATAGTTTCATATTTAGAAGGGATTTTGCATATTAAAACGAAAATTAAATAATTTTTTTTAACCTTCAAATACTTGGTTTGTAGGGACTAAAAAATAAGAAAAAATTGAGGATTTTCCCCGCTATATATTAGCCTACAAATGTATTAATTTTTTTTTTGTCGGCAAAAGATATATCTTACCAGACGAATTTTTTGTCGAGAAAAATGCACATATTCGTGGGCACAAGTTCTCTCATTCTTGAAAATTTTGGAGTAACACATAACCCTACAAAATATCCTTTTCGTGGAGAAAAATACACTCCGCCTACAAATTTAAATTTGTCGCCTAAAATTTTGTAGGCGGAGAATAAAATTCTTGTAGTGAGTCTAACGTGTCTTCTAAGTGTGCAGATTATCACCGTCAAAGTCGAGCAAGATTTTAAGACTAATACAACACAAGTAGTTGCATCTTTTTATGCGTTAGATTTGAATGTGAAACATTGAATAGATTTTATTCCTTGCCTTGTTTTGACGGTGATATTTATGCATAATAGTTTTTTTTATTTGTCATAAAAAAAAAAAAAATAGAAACATATTTAACTATGGAGTTGTATTGTCATTGTTTTAATTCTGCTTACGAGTTTTTAAAAGTTTATGGTTCGTTATTTATGAATTAATTAAAGAAGACTATTTCACATACTAATTATTTGATAAATAAATTTAATAAAAAATTACGGTTCTTAATTTCAATTAATCTAAAGGTCTAGATGTATTAAATTTTTTATTGAGATGTGTTTAGATGAGTGTATAAGGATTTTAAAGATTTAATAGATCTAAACCGTTAGATTAACTTAAATTAAGGACAATAATCATTTGTCAAATACATTGGTAGGAGGAACAATCCCTTTAATTAAATTGAATTTTCTATTGCTAATATCATATATTTTTTGTAGTTAAGAGTTGATTTACTTGACGTATGTTTGGTGTTTTAGATGTTAATTCATTTAATTCGATTCTTCATCTTTTTTCTTCAAAATTGATAGTGTAATGCTTTGGACGTGACATTGTTTGATTTTTTATTTTCATTTCACAAGAAATAATTAGGTAGTTTACTATACAAGGTGAAGATCGATCTATATTATATCTATTCAATTCAACTAAAGGAAAACTATATGATACGGATATCACTCTAAATTTAAGAATCAATAAATGATTAAAGAAATGCAATGTAAACACTAGTGGATTTCGAAAGAATGCTAGGAAAATAAATGCAATGTGAACACTAGCTAGTAAAATTTTTATTTTTTGTTCAACTTATGTCTTAACATGTTTGACATAGTAGAATAAAAATGAACGTCCAAAGCAACTAATGAACATGTTTGGATGTTTAGAATCTTGTAGGTGGACTTTTCGAGCATTAAGAAGAGTTTTTAGATATTTGGATGGTGAAACAATGACTTGTAATATGTAAAATTTTGATTTTTTATTACATATGTTGGCTAAACGTATTTATAAAACATTCGATCCACTTGCACTTGCACTTGCACTTACACTTGCATGAATCAAACTCATTAGTACTATGTGGTCTTTCATTGCAATAATTCTAATTTTAAATTTAATTATTTCTAATTGAAAAAAGAATAAATAACATTTACATAAGAGAGATAAAAGTTTTTGTAGTGTGATTATTTATACTAACGAGACTAAAGCATAAATCAAACCTTAACTGGACAAGTCAAATTTGAGCAATATATATAAATCTAAATTAATATAATTGGCTTTGTTAGATTTCTAACCCTAAAATCCCAAAATGGCAAAATCAATCAAAAGAAAAACATAAAAGAAAATCAATACCAAAGTTTCATCGAGGTTTGACGGAATGACCTTCAGACACTGCATTTTCCAGCTTGGGGAATGAGGAAGAAGAGGAATAACAAATAAAACTGATTTTGGAACAACACCGTTTAAAGAGGAAGAAGAACAGTAACAGAAGCGACATCGTTGATTGGGGACGGCATCGTTTAGATCTTAGTTAGATGAATTAATTGTTTCACGTTTTCTTACAGTGCTTCTTTGAGTATTACACTTTTAGGCAACAAACAATATATATAGTGAGGAAAGATTTAGTGGGTTGTATAATGTTTTGCTGATGAAATCTCTGTAAACCGAATTCTTCTTCTCATTCTTCAGTTGTAATTTCTCTTATTTCTCCCTTCAAATGTTAATCATAAGTCAAATGAAAACTGTGAAACTGCATATTAAAATAAAAGAAATTAACATAAAACAAAAAGAATAATGAAATTGATGAAGAATGCAAACCGAAGCCTATACAAGTACAGTTTCCTTAAAACAGATTCGTCTCTTACCATATGTTATGAACGATTGTTTCACAAGATACAACGGAAGAACTAGTTGTACCAGCAAACTGACCTACTACCAGAACAATATCACCGTGAGAAAACGAGGACGCTAAGGAACATAACGGATGAGAGGAAAATGCTGAATTTTGTTGTGTAGATTGAGGAAATTTGGACTTGTTTATATAGGCTCTCGACTGACCTTTCATTCCACCATTAACCGGTAAGTTACAAGAGTTATAATCATTAATCCACCACTAACTATCCATTAACAGCACATGAAATCAGTTGAGAAGTTGGAAGGTCTGGAAAAATTAAAAGAAAATGACAAAACATAGGCTTGACTATGTGGCCAAATTTTGGTCCGACATTCGTGTACGCAGGTCGCGCTCACACATGAGTTCAATGGTTCGAAGTGAAACTAAACCGAGATTTGCAACCCCCCATACGTGCACGCGCAAGAGAGAGCGTTTATGCCACACAATATTACACCTTTGTAAATTGTGGCCATATATATACTAGTCAACCATTCATCTTTTTTCCAATGTAGAATAACCCACTTGGGTTTTTTTTTTTCTTTCCACTATTTTTCAACTCCAATTTTGAGCTTCAATTTCTCATTCACTCGAGCATCAATTTTGCCAAGTAAATATATGATTTCGATGTTCACGCGGAGGAGAACACGAATCTACTTTTATTTTCCATTTTGAAAAAATGGGTTCGATGTTCACGCGGAGGAGAACACGAATCTACTTTTATTTTCCATTTTGAAAAAATGGGTCCCACACAATTTTATGTCCAAACATGGCATAAAATTTCTTATTTTCCTACAATCCCGCACATGAATAGAAATTGATAGAGACACAGAAGACTTGGTGATAAATTTCAACGTTTGAATCCTGCATAGGATATGTAGGTTTTACTCTTTGAACCTTCTATTGTGAAAGTATATTTACTTTACTAGCTGACCAGTAGGCATGATGTCCTTGAACCATTATACTTTTTGTGTAAACGATGATATACTTCACACATAATTCTTTCTGACATAGTTCATTTCTCATTGTTATGTTCATTTATGGCCGCGAACATATGCCTGGTTCTGCGAGAGTTTTTAAGAATTGCGCCTCACACAATTCTCTTAGAAGCGGCCATACTTCTCTCTCACATAGATTATTTCTTATTAAGAGTAGACTGCTCTACTCCACGCTTAAGAATCATTAAAAACCTATTGCTTATTATTTCCTCTACGGGTATTACTGTTTCATCATAGGAATGGTTAGGAGAGAACTCCTACAATGATCTAATTAAGTATTTACAATCACTACAAAAAAATAACCATTTTGCGACAAAAAAATGTTGTCGCTTAAATAGAAATTTGGTCGCAAAATTAATTTAGCGACAACAAGTTGTTTGTCGCGGGCATTGTCGCGCTATAAGCGCCATAGAATATATTCTGCGACAACTATCAGTCATTTGTCGCATAAGTAAACTCGCAACACTTTTTGTTTGCCGCAAAAAGTACGAAATAACAACAACATATTTGTCGCCATAACATCGTTGCAATACATAGATGTCGCGAAAAATTAAAAGGGCAACAATTCAATTTGTCGCAACGTTTATTCCAAAAAAAAATTTGCGAGGAGAAATATTTGTTGCGAATACTATTTTTAAATTATAACGTTTGTTACCTATTCTATTTTACAACAAAACATGCTTGTAGTAATATATATTTTATAATAGATCATGTTTGTCGCGTAATTTATTTTACAATGAGACTGCTTCGTCGCATAATATATTGTAAGACATACAATATTTGTAGTATAATTAATTACGTAATAAGTTTTGTGTGCAGTTAAATTCATTCAGCAACATAGAAAGTTTGTCGCATCATCATTTGTGCAACGTAGTTGTTGCCTAATTTATTTTGTGACTATTTATATTTGTTGCGTATTATATTTTATTACATATAAAATTGTTACAAATATTATTTGGTGACATTGAATATTCGTATTGTGTTTGAAGTTGAATATATTTTGTAACACATAGAGTTTTTTTCGTATCAATGTATAGTTGTTGCGCAATTTATTTTATCTTTACTTATAGTGTATTATATTTTACAACAAATAAAATTGTTGCAAATATTATTTTGTGACAATGAATATTCGTTTACGTGACAAGTTGTATTTGTAGTTAAATTTATTTTACAACACAGAGAATTTGTCGCATCAACATTTGTGCAACACTCTATAATTGTTGCGCAATTTATTTTGTATTTGTTTATATATATCGCGTATTCTATTTCACATGTAAATATCAATTTATGACAATATGAATATTCGTTGCATAATACTATCAACAATAATAAATTTTCAATTTCTTGCATTGCGGTAAAATTGTTACTACGGTACAAACTTACGTCATTAAAAATAACTCATGGTATAATAAAAAGAATGCTTCAATGTACAAATTAAATAATTTCAGAATATATAAAAACGTTCATATGATTGTCTTAAAATTGCAATGCTAGAACTTGAGAAGAAAGTGTCACAGTAATCATCAATCTCTTATAAACTTTCAGTAGATGCATCATCTACGCTGAAATCTACATAGAAAAAGGAAAAAATGTAAACAGTCATTAAATAATATTAGAAAGACATTACATAATTGACTTATTAAAAATAGGATAAAAAAGAAGATAATGCTTATCGTTTTATTAAAATCACCAATCTCATCTTAATTAGAACTAATTGCAACTAATAATAATTGGCTTATTAAAATATGCTATCGAAAGAGAAATTTCTTTATGAGACACGATTTGATTTTGGGTTAAACAAGTTTAGATTGGACTCTAATTCATGTACCCTTTGGTTGGGCTGTAGTCCTATTGTTTTCTTTTTTTAAAGGAATTTTATTTTAATTTCAAAAGTAAAAAATTTATAATCATAAAATTAATTTTTTTTCACATGTTCTTCGTAGATCTCCGGATTTCACCCCTACACATGTCCATGGTTCGGGAGTTAGGAGGCCTAGGTACAAGGACAATTAAATAAAACCAATATCTTATTAAAAGCAAAGCATCTCACACTGATAACAACCAATTTCTTTCATCTCTCACATATGTACTGATAATAAACCATTTCTTTGCTATCTTTCGTTTATATAGTCAATAAATTCCAAGCTTTTGATTCTTTGGACCAATTAACATGTAATATCTGCCTTCTATATCAATTATATCCATATAAATTGATTTCTAAACTAAGTCCTCAAGTATATAAAATGATATTAACACTTAGAAAGCTAACCAAATCTTGATAAATCAATTCGGTTACACAATCAAGTTTGTACCCGTGATTGAACCCAAACTTTGATACAACTTTGGTCATGCCTCGAAAAACATGCTAATGCTAGCATAGTCCTAGATTATAGTAACAAAAAAAATAAGCCATAAAACAAAACATGTGGATAATCATCTCCTAAGAATCCAACTTATATTAATGTCTTAAACTCTTCATATAGCCTAGCAAATAAACCAAATGTCTAATCAGTTTTAAACAAATGCAAATCTACAAAACTATTAATCATAAAATATAGTAAATAAAAGCTAAAAAGTGCCAAATACACCAAAAATAGTTTTCCAATATTACCAGCAAAAATATTTCAGAATATCTTCCCTATTTCTTGATTAAGAACGTGCTAAATGCAGTAAAAATGATGGGAGATACCGTATGCCTCTTTTTATGATAAATGCAGGCAGCTTTTGGGAGAAGAACTTCCTGGATTGAGCATCACAGACCTACAAACCTGGAAAATCAACTCGAAATGAGTTTGAAAGGCATCCGAGTGAAAAAGGTTAGTATCATTTAACCTTTTCTGTTCAGCTAGTTTATTAGGTAGTCTCAATTTATCAAAAAGGTAATGTCTCAGTACATAATTCTACTCTTTATGTTACAACAAGATTTTAACCTCAATTGTCTAGCAGTGGTCAATCCAGGTTTTATACCTTTACAATTTGACTTGTCCAGTATGTGTGTGTTGAGATTTTAACCAAAGCACTTCTTCCTGCAATGAGGCTACCACTTCTAAACCATCAATTATTTACACTAAAAGAACCACTTAATGAACATGAAACTTTGCAGATTGATCCCACATTAGCTAATAACCAACAAGAAATCATCAACCCACAAAGAGTTTAATTTTCTAAAGAATCCTTTAACTTAAAATTCTCATGCTTGCCAATAAGCATCAGCTAAATCATCCATAAACTGGATCAAACACATATGGATCTCAGTTGACAAAAAGACAACATACAAAGAGTTTAATTATCAAAAGAATTAACTTCAGGATCTCATGCTTTGCCAACCAACACTTAAAGCAAAATTCCTTATGTAGCGCTGGCCGAAACATTGGTGTAAATTGTTGTAATAGACAAATGAGGCTTACATCCAATTCTTGCAAGAGCTCCTCATTGGTAAACGCAAGCTCAAGAAGAGCTTTCCCTGCCTGAATGATATGTGTATTTAACTGCTCCTCAGCTCCTCTGAAAGAACATCATCAGAAGCCATTCTTTGTTCTTGCAAACTAGGAAATGAAGCCGTCATTTACTTTGTCCCCTCAAAAACCCAGAAAACCAAGAGAAATCCTACAAAAACCCAAATAAATGAACCGTAAATGCAGGAGAAAACCAATAGATGCAGCAAGTGAATGACAAAATAACGCAAAGGTGACACAGACCAAAATTTACTCAAAAAACGACAGATCATTGCAACCAAATTACAGATTTTATTAAAAGTGTAATACATGCAGGATTTCCGGAACGTGGCATTGCATTTACCAAAATTTCAAATTTCAGTAAAGAAAAATCCAAGAAATTTTAATGTGTTGGTACCTACTGGTGCGAGCGAAATGCATTCCTTTACATCCTGACTTACAGTAAATATTGAACTGATCCATATCTGCATAATAGTGGCAATTTAGGACTACTACATTAGGCTCCAATAAAGCAAATTACTATATGGATAAGGGCGTGCAATAAATCAAAAATGCCATTCGCTAACTCGTCATTTTCCTCGTAGGATTCTTGTTCATCAATGGTAACAGAACTAGCTCCGAAACACAAAAGGGCCTCCGAAAGCACATCCTAATATCCACAAAATTGGTCTTGTAATTGAATAATCCTAATAATGATAACAATATGCATATATATACTGTG
Source organism: Forsythia viridissima (assembly GCA_030279155.1). Taxonomy (NCBI): domain Eukaryota; kingdom Viridiplantae; phylum Streptophyta; class Magnoliopsida; order Lamiales; family Oleaceae; genus Forsythia; species Forsythia viridissima. The sequence goes on from CM059039.1 coordinate 2,988,537, forward strand.
GGAGGGAAGGAAAATTAGGGAAACTTATACAAATATTTTTTCTGCAACTATTTCTAACGGAGAGGTAAAGAGAAGCTAATGAGCCCTCGATAGTCTCTGTACTTTCTGAATAAGTAGTTGACGGTGGGGTTGAATAATTAACGATGGCAAAAGTGCGCCTCCATGGTTGCTGATGGAGTGCCGTTCGGGTGGGAGTTAGGGCGGAGAAGAGGAACGGGAAGGCGTGAGAGAGGCAGCAAGGGGGAGGGAACTCTGATTAGGGGTAAAATATGTTTGATTTTTATTTTATTTGTTTTACTTTTTTTATTTAGGGTTAATTACACTAATGGTCTCCATTCTTTCAGGTTTGTAACGATTTCATCCACATTCTTTTTTTTTAGCAGATATCATCCCCATTCTTCCATTTATTCTCACATAGGGTCCCCAAATCACTATTTTTCACTATTCTGAAAATTCTATGACAATTTTACCATTTGACTTAAATAAATTAAAATAATAAAAAAAAATACAATGAAATTGGGCCCTTAACTTTTACAAAAATATAAATAAATCCTAAACTATTTATCTCACCATTTTCGTCCGCACTCTTGTGGTCACAATCAATAGCATTGGGCTTGCTCTCCAGTTGATTTATCTCACCATTTTCGTCATTTACACCACCAAAAGGAATAGGAGAATTATCGCCCTTGTCCTTTTGAGTGAGGCAGTTTTCTTTATTATTATTATCCTCATCACAGTCGTCTGTTTTCACACGCATAAGACGAGATCCATGTTTGTGGGAATTATCTGTGTTGTCTTCGGTATAATTATGTATGCCTCCTCTCTATCCATCATTAGTAAAGTGTTCAAGACAAAGAGTGTTGAATTCTTGCCATTTTGGCTATGTCTTGCTGGTTTCACAAATGGAGCCGTATGGTTCACCTATGCTTTCCTCAAGATCTTTGATCCATCTATTGATACTGGAAATGGAATTGGAGGACTATTAGGATTATTCCAGCTCTGTGTGTATGCTTATTTTTCTAAATAAAGATGACACCATACCAACACACTACAACTAATTACATGAGAAACAATTCTTCACCGCCTTCTCCAGAAAATTCCATCTTTTATAATTTTTTATTTGCTAGATCTTTCGGGTTTTGCCAACTTCTTTTTTATCTGGGGATGAAAACGAAGAGGGTGGGGTGGGGTGGGGTGGGGTGGGGTGGGGTGGGGTGGGGTGTGAAGAATACTAATTTGAATAAAATAAAATTATTTAGGATTTATTTGTACTTTTGTAAAAGTTAAAGGGCCCAATTTCATTGTATTTTTTTCTTATTATTTTAATTTATTTAAGTCAAAGGGTAAAATTGTCATAAAATTTTCAGAATAGTGAAAAATAGTGATTTGGGGACTCTATGTGAGAATAAATAGAAGAATGGAGATGATATCTGCTAAAAAAAAGAATGAAGATGAAATCGTTACAAACCTGAAAGAATAGGGACCATTAGTGTAATTATTTAATAGATTGGGTTGGGTCTGGTTGGTTGTTTATGTGTTACCCATAACTCGACCCAGTTTTGGAAACTGACCCATTTACGTTTCTTCTTTTTTTTTTTTTTTTTTTTTGAAGAGATTTTATTTTAATTTTTCAACTAAAAAATTATAATAATAAAATTAAAAAATATGAATTGATTTGTAAAATTATAAGGGATAAAAATTTAAAATCTTTTTGGACTGTGGCAATTTTCAAATTAGAGAATAGTCTTCAATTTATAAATTATAGTTGATTTATTGAAATATAAATTAATTTAACTTAAAAGTTTGTTTCACGTATTATTCAGAATAAAAACAATGATTTAAAAATAAGATGATTTATAAGATATCAAATTTATAAGTCAATCTCCATAGCTATTCAGATAAACGTTGGGGGTTGGCATGGTTCAGTTTCAAAAAGATCTGAACTGAACGGAGTAGCAATGAGTATATTTAAAATAGAACATTTAGTTCCATCTCTAAGTGTGGGATCGATACGGAACTGAAGAGATCGACTCTAGTTCCGATTCAGTCTAATTTAGTTCTTTCAGTTCGAGTTCTCGAATTCAATAACCCATACAAAATGAGTGTCCAACTATAAATTCTTAATAAAAGGTTCATTCAATCCAATTCGATTACAGTTGTGATTAGAAAATCTAAATGTCTGGTTTTTTAAATACACTATTTATCTGCCTATCATTCGTCAATATTATCACCTAAAGAGAAAATAAGATGCATTTTTCTTCTCCTTCGACCATCCCTTTTCCGTATAATCCTTCAGAATCGAGACATGATAGTCTTTAATTGCAATCTCATACTAATGATCACCGACCTTGTCCCGTTCGAAATCTGAGGCAAGGACGGGCCTGTTCCCCGTCCCGAATAATAATTTTTATTTTAATTTATGTTTTCTTAATTTCAATTGATTTAAAATTTTGAAAATATTAAAAAATAACTAAAAAGACGGGAATAGTATTAATCCATGTCTTGTCATGCATTTGGAAAATCCTTGGCGGGACGAGAAACGGGGATGGCCACCACGACCCTAACTCATTGTCATCCATTTCTCAAACTAATACGGCTAAGTGAAAATGCTACTTTCAAAAACCCTTGATTAAGAGGTTGAGTGGGCCTCCGATCCTCTTTCGTGTGCAATGTTTAAGAGTGCTCACTAAGAAAAACTAATATTTATGACGATTAATGTTCCCACGAATTGAACTCGAATGTCATAAAGGATCATTTTCTTGATTTCATGTTTATTGCTTCTGAATTGAATAATGATATTCATACTCGCTCACTGTCAGTATTTGCAGAAATTTTAGACACTTTAGAGGTGTTTGGAGGAATTTTAGATATTAGGTGCAAAATTGAAATATTTATTTATAAACAATAATATAAAAGTTTTGTGAGTTAATTACAAAGACTAATAGACGACGAATGTGCAGATTTTGGAGATGATCAGTTGAGGAAGATGACCGAATCAAGGAGGTGGATTGAAGCGTTCACAAAGTTTAGAGGAGAAAATTTTGTGAGGAAAGAAATTGAAGATGTAGTGACACACAGACGTTTAAATACTTATTTTTCTGTAGCGGAGAAAACTCCATACGGTCGTGATAAACATATTTAACTAATTGAAAAAATAAATTATATTTATTAAATTATTTTAAGTTATTATTTTTGCATTATAGATAATTATAGACTACACAATTATGGTTAGATTGAGTGAGTGTGTGTGTATATTATTTTTTAAGGTTATTAATTGTTATACAACTTTAATTCATAATGTAAACTATTTTTGGTGTTATTTTCGTCCAATCAATTAATGTGTGTATTAGGCACGGTTCAATTAACTCCATTTGATATAAGTCATCAATCAAAGTCCCTATAAATCTTAATAAAACTTACATGTTTATCTAAATTTTGGTCAATGTTCATCATAGCATGCATAACATCTTAGTTATACACGATTTACCAACACCACTTAATCTGATTGCGCATTTATCCAAGTTCGTAAATTCAACTTTAACCGTTGACTAAGATAAGTTTTTAGATCAACAGATTCAACCTTTATCCCAAGATTTGGCAAATAAACTCGATAATTGCTTGGCGAACTCAGTTTTTGCCCAACATACCTGATACTTTCCACATGTTGTTGGATTGAATTGGGGGTTGAAGTTTGGAACTTAAATGAAAGAAGAAAATGTTATTTAGGGTTGGACAATTTATCTTTGATGGGAGATTTCGTGTAGGTGGCAATTTCATTAATGTCATGCTTGCTATAGTGGAGTGTCACGTGGTGAATTTGGCCTTTTATTTTGAGGAAAATTGGCGCAAATGGTCCCTAACGTTTGCCATTAGTGTGTAAATGGTCCCTAACGTTTCATTTTTGACAGAATGGTCCCTAACCTATTCATTTAGGTGCGCAATTGGTTAATAATTATGAATTTCAATTTTGGTTATTTTATAATAGTTCATAAAATATTCAAAATAATTTAGTATATTATCAATTTGTTAGTTTTTTTTTAATTTTTAATAAAAAAATTAAAGTATCGGACTCATTTTTACTTTTTTAAAGGTTGGGAATCCAATTGCAAATTTCTTAAGATTATGGACCATTTGCGCCAATTGAAAGATTGAAAAAAATGTAACTTGACAATTTCACCCATCCTAATAAAGACAAAAAACAGTGATAGGGACCATTTGCGCACCTAAAAGGACCAATTGCGCACCTAAATGGATAGGTTAGGGATTATTCCGCCAAAAATGAAGCGTTAGGGACCATTTGCACACTAATGGAAAACGTTAGGGACCATTTGCGCCAATTTCCCTTATTTTGACATTGGTAACCGAACATCTAAATGTGTAAGTGAAATTCTAAATTTAGTAATAAAATAGTTTCAATACGCTTACATTATCTATAAAATTTGACAATAATAAAATCAAATAAATTAATAGATTGATTGAATTGAGTTCATCCTTCATTGAATTCCAATTTTTTTTGTTATTTTCTCAATTTCTCCATTTTTACATGTAGGAGGTTATTTTATTAATGTTGTGTTTCCTACAGTTGAGTATAACGTTATCTGGGTGGCCTTCTACCTTGACGTTGGTAATAGAATGTCCAAATGTGTAAGCGCTTTAACATTTAGTGATAAAATAATTTCACTACGCTTATATCATCTATAACATTTGACATTAATAAAATCAAATAAATTAGTTTGTTGATTGAATTCATTTAATCCTTTATTCAATTTAATTTTTTGTTATTTTCTCCATTTCTCTATTTTATTATTTCTGATTACTTTTTAAAATAATTTAAATTATTTTTTGAAAGTTTTAATAATATTTCAAATACTTTTGTTTATTTTCATAAATTTATTTTAATTTACATAAATTAATATTCACATAATAATAATCTCTCGAATATAAAATGTGAAACTAAACAAAAGAGTTTACCTACCGTAGTGTGTTGTTTATAATTTATTGTATTAAAATACTTTTTTGTTAATATTACCAACCGATTTTTCCGTAGATATTACCTACCCATTTTTCTAAATTTTTAAATGTTCAACTAAATGTTTATAATATTGATGAAATTTGATTATCGTGTAAATTTTTTTGAATATATTTTTATTTGGCTCATATTTTTAGGGAAAATTGTCGTTTTTTTTTTCCTCCTTTCTTCCTTTTACTTATCCTACATGTTTTTTATTTTTATTTTTAGCTCATATATTTAGAGGGAAAATTGTTGTTCCCGTCCTTTTTTTACCTCTTTCTTTTTGGGTCATGTATTTAGAGAGAAAATTATCGTACATGTTTTTTATTTTAGTTCTTTGCAGTTTAAGTGTGCTCATTCAATTTCCAAACTTGGTGATTTTTTTTTTTTTTTTTGGTTTCTTAGAATATATTTGGTAAAGGCTTTTGTAGATTATAAGTAGTGGGTCTTATAGAATATGTAGATAAAAAATAAATAAAAGTTGTGGATCTTACGAAATGTATAGATAACAATAATTTTTAACCAACTTATAAATACTTATAGACACTAACAAACACACTCTTAATTTAATATATTTTTACTTATTGATATAGTGTTGATTTTTTTTAATATCTTTTTATTGTTTATCAAAGATTGTTTGATACACATATTTAAAAATCAAAACCTTAAAAAAAAAAAAAAAAAAAAAAAAAAAATTTCCCCAAATTCTCAATCCCGAATCCCAATCCACGTGCCAAAAGAAAAAGAAAAGCCAAGAACTGAAGAAGAAAGTCAGAAACCAATGCCTCGTCGCCACAGTCTCGCCGCCAGGCTTGGTGGTGTTTAGCGGTGACAGCCTGGTTAGAGGCAGATCTATTAGTGGTAGTAGCGATTGGTTGAGACTGTGTGTTGGCCGCCATCTTCTTGTCTCAATCTGATGGTGAGTTCTCACTATTTTACTTTTGCTAGTTTCAGACGGATTGCTATGGTGTTTTGGAGGGACGGATTTCTTTTTCTGGTGGCCTTTGAAAGTATTTCCATTTGCGTCATTTTCGGTCGTATGTATGTGTGATTTTCTGTGTCTATTTTTCTAGCTGTGTGCCTCTGCGAGATTATGCATTCTGCTGCTGTGAGCGCAAAAGATGACAGAAAGTTAAAAAAAATAAAATAATAGCAGGGTAAAATTGAAGCAGATGATCTTTAATGAGTAAAGTCTTGTTGGGACTTACAAGATCTGAATATGGGCCTGGTGTTTGGCCTCCCCACAATTGTTTTGCTGTTTTAGACTCTATGGTTTGAGAGGCTCTAGTGTGGGATTCCTTTTCTTTTCTTGGTTTTTTTTGGTGGTTTTGCCGCTTGTTTTCAGCCGCTATTTTTGTGTGTCTGCAATGGTGTTTTATTTTGCAATGAATTCTTCTGGGCTTTCAATATGATCTTGTGGAATTATTGCATTTTATTTGGTCTTGAAGTGTGGTGGTGGCAACAAGGTTGGAGTTGGTTTGCTATTCAGTTAATGGTGCCTCTTTGAGCCTCATTTCTAGCTGCCAACGTTGTGTATTTTTCCATGGTGTTAAGTTGCTTGGCCACCAATCATTCACTTGTTGGGTGCTTTGTGTTTAGACAGTTTGGTTTACCATTAAGTTGGTGTTTTTCTCTCAGATCCCTGGTTCTGCCCTTTTTCTATTTTTGGTCCTCCCCAATTGGTTTGACTTGCTGAGCTTGCTATCAATTGAATAGGATTATTTAAGATTTGCCTCTTGCTGCTCCATACATTGAAGTCTTCTTGGATGATAACTGCCAGTTGAGAAAACAATAAAATCAGTACAAAACTGGCACTTCCTGCATATGCAGCTCTAGGAAAATGGAGTCTATTTGATGTATGATTAATTGATTATTAAGATCAAAGACAATATGTACAAACACCGTTGGACCAGCTACACCACCAACATACAATGTTGAACAGATGGATAAAATTATTAATGAGGCACAGGGCATATGCTTTTTAAAATTATTTAGTAATTGTGAAAGCTGAAATTGAAATGAACGTGTTTAAAATGTTGTAACTGCAATACAAATTGTAGACAAGTCAAAAGGAAATTATTTATTTGATGGAGGCATGCTCAATGTGAACCATTAATTGTAGTTGATTATTAGCTTCTTAATAGCTGTTAGAGTAGTGGACCTTGAGGAAAGAGAACGGTCTTACTGATCTTACTTGAGCCATTCATTATTCCTGTGTTTGAATTTCAGAGAACACTGATGAAGCTGGAAAAGCCGAGTGATAAACAGTGTCAACCTGAATCTCAGCTGAAGTTCATAGTAGAGGCCTGGCTACAGGTAAATTGTAATTTTCGCATCGTGTTCCTTTTGACTAGTGGGATTGACTGCATTGATGTTGCACCAAGTTGTTTATGCCCATTAGGGAAGATTTCATACTAGCATCTATAGTTCTATACATGTGACACTTCTTGCTGGAAGTTGGATATACAGAAGCATAGGGCTTCTCCTGTCCAAAAAGCTAGGAAGGATGGATTTTAAAGAAATTTGTTTTAGATTCATCTACCAACATTATCATAACCTATTGTATTTTCTAGCTCAAGATTCAACATATAGATATATTGGCATAGAAACATGCTTTTAACTGATTTTTCCTTGCAAATAGTTAGGATTAGGACTTAGTTTATCATGGTTGACAATCACAAAATGACCCACATTTTCAGCTTCTTTACGCAAAACAGCAAGTTGATTTTAAGTCTTTTCTCCTTGGAGGGAATCTTTGAAGGGCTACAATCTGCATCAATGTGATTATTTCACTATGAAGCTCAAGCATTAGGTGCTTTGCAGATTAACATGTCTTGTTCTTACACCCAGTAGTTTAATAAGATAGGTAAAAAAGAACTGGCACCAAGGATGTTCTCTGTCATGGAACATATTCTGGTCGTATGAGATCTTCCATAAGGCGGTTGCATATTTTATTCTTGACTTTACATTTGCCTTTCGCAGATTGTCGTGTGTAATAAGGATTTGAAATGGGCGTATGCAAGTGGATATTATATACCCGAGCATGAACATGCGAAGAAGCAGTTCTTTGAGTACCTACAAGGTCTGCATGAATTGAAAGTTCATGTATTATTTGTCTTTTTTTTTCTTTTTTTTTTTTAACATTGTATTGTGTTCTTTAGGTGAGGCAGAGTCTGGTTTGGAACGGCTTCATCAATGTAGAGAGAAGAAATTTCAAAACTACCTTAATGCTAAGGGTCCATCAAAAGACTTTAACATGCCACTGCGTGCTCATAATATATGATTTATGATTTTGCTTATTTATTTGTTTTAAGTATTGAGATATCTATTTCTCGTGATTGATAGAGTCTAGTTATGTATTTATCATTTATTTTTTCTCTTTTTACAATTGATGTGAACTATATTTGAATTTTTTTTTTTTTTTTTTTTTTGGTATTTCATGGTACATTTCACTTGTATTATAGAAAGTTATGAGTTTTGTCTTAACAAATTTAAATTATTTCAAATGGCATAATATTGATTGGTTATAAGAATAATAATTTATAATTTAAATCATCATATATACTAAAATAATTCAAAAAATATTCATGATTTAGTCAGTTAGAATAGTTGTTAAAAAATTAATTACAATCAGCGTATTCACTTTAATTTACATTCTAAAATATGTTATAAATGTGATGGATGCATCATGCGGAATGTTTGTTAAGGATGATCCATAAGTTAGTAATAAAGGTATTTTTATTATGTTTCAAGCCATGTTCTAAAAGGTCCGTCTACTCGATGCGTTTGTAAAACGCATCGCATTGAGGGTATGCGCGTAAAAATGTGGTCAATTCTTTTTGTTGACCGTCTAAGTGCGAATAGACGAGAATATGCTAGAATAAACGTGATTATGCGAGAGTAGGTGCGAATAATCGCGCATAACACGTATTAGAGCAAGCAAGTCTTTTTTTAAATTTATATCCAGATTGGATCAAAATAAACTTTTTTTAAATCTACAAGAGGTGCTATAAATACTCAAAATGAAATAAGGAAGCCCGACGAAAATGATTTTGTATGTGATGGCACGGACGATGAGTTAGATGAAGAAGAAGAACTTGACTTAGAATTCAATAAAGAGTTAGACAAAAGTTAAGCTATTATGTTATCAAATTGTAGAAAATTATTGAGTAATTTGTGTTTATATTTGTGGTAATTGTAATTTACTAACTTTTAAAAAGTATTATGCTGGGTTGTTAATTTATATTCTAATTATAGGCTATGATATTAAAATTAGTCCTGTAATTTTGATTTTGAACCACGTTGAATGTGATATGTTCAACCATGATATGTGACTTAATATAAATCTAATTTTTCTTCATTGTACAACGTGCATCTAATTTTGAAAACTCGTGTATTTTTTATTTGTTTTTTAAAACTAGGCATGTAATTTTGTAATCTAAATCAGTATATTCTAGGCTATATTGTTAAAATTTAAAATTTGAGCATTAAAAAAAAATTAAAATTCGAAAACGCATTTTGACGCCTATGCTTCGTATATGCTCGTTTAGACCTATAATTCTTGATGTTTCATCTCGCTGCATCGTTACGCATTACGCATTTTAGAACCGTGGTTTCAAGAGAACATAGTTTGAGTCTTTTTTATAATAAAATTGTGAAATTCGTTAGGATATGTCTCATTTAGAATGGTACATTACTTTAGTTATATTATAGTCGAAAATTAAATATAATTATAATATTCCAATTTAAATATTTTGAAATTTTATGATTCACACGTTACACACAATAAAATAGTATAAAAAATAAATTCATATTGAAAAAAACACAATTGCATCTTTGTTAATACTTATTAATAATTTACTATGACTTTTTAATTCATTGAAATATTTATTTATTAACAATAGTAGAATAAACTTGTGACAAATGATGTTAATTACAAAGACTAATAGGCGACGAATGTGGATGTCACGATTTGTTTTCTACCATTCCTACAAATTAGAGCAATAACAAATATAGGTGTCGCAAGTTTTTTCCTCTATCCTAGAATTTTTAGCAACAAATATTCTTTGTCGTCAAAAGTAGATCTATTGCATCACAAGTAACTGTGTTGCAAAAAATTAAAGTTCGTCGCTATAAGTTTCCCACCAAAAATATTTTGGCGCCATGCTTCTCATCATGTTTTTGGCGACAATTTTCATTACTTGTCGCACATTTTGACATTTCACGACAACTTTTTATGTCGCCTTATATTTTTTTGGTATTTAGTTTTCTATCACAATTTTTGCGACAAACTAAAAATAAGTGTCACGCTTAATCACTTATTGCAACAAATTTATGTGTATCGCAAAATATATTGTCGCGAAATAGAGATTTTGTTGTAGTGAATTAGGTTGTCCTTTTGAACCTAGATCTTGAGATCTCCAGTCAACTAGGTTGGGTTTCCATTGTATTAACTTATTCTTTCAAAATCTTAAGTCTCATTCCTTATTAACTTATTCTTTCAAAGGCTTAAGTCTCATTCCTTTTGACGACTTTCCAACTAACTCTCTATTAAAACTTTTAGTTAGCAGACCCGCAATATTATACTTTGACTTTACATAGCAAATAGAGATAACTCCAGTTGAGAGTAGTTGTCTTATAGTATTATGTCTACGACGTATATGTCTAGACTTACTATTATACATGTTACTCTATGCCCTACCAATTTCTGATTGGTATCACAATGTATGCAAATTGCTGGCACAGGCTTTGACCATCTAGAAATATTCTCTAAGAAGTGATGTAACCACTCAGCCTCTTCACCACACTTGTCCAAGGCTATAAACTCAGATTGCATAGTAGATCTGGCTATTACCGTCTGTTTAGAAGATTTCCATGATATAGCTGCACTTCTCAGTGTGAACACAAATCCACTTATAGACTTTAAGTCTTTTATATCAGATATCCAGTTAGTGTCATTGTATCCTTCAATAACTGCCGGATATCTGGTTTAGTGCAGCCCATAATCACGAGTATATCTCAAATACCTTACTATTCTTATTATTCCTTTCCAGTGGTGAGCTCCTGGATTACTCGTGTATCTACTTAGTTTACTAACTATTTAGGCTATGTCTGGTCTTGTACAACTCATCAAGTACATCAAACATCTGATAATTATAGAGTATTCTACTTGAGAGATACTCTCGCCTCTGTTCTTTGATAGATGCTGACTGGTATCTATCGATGTTCTAATCATGCCAGAATCACCATTGTTAAATTTGTCAAGAATTTTGTCCACATAGTGTGATTGACTTAGGACAATTCCCTTTGATGTTCTTGAAATTTTAATTCCAAGTATCACACCACTAAGCCCATATGCTTCATGTCAAATTTTGAATTTAACATATCTTTAGTAGATTTAATCATCTTATCGTTGCTTCCAACTATAAGCATGTCATCAACGTAAAGACATAAAATGACATAACCATTTTCAATGTCTTAAGAATGGAATGTTTGCTGGAAAAGGTTATATGTCTGATGGGCTTTTTAAGCTCAATTTAATGACTGTTAAGCAAAAAATTAATAAAGTGTATAATTCTTTTGCTTACTTGCTTGAGTCTTACAATTTGTGGCATGGTAGACTAGGACACGTTAATAATGATACTTTGTGTAGATGAATTAACTTGAATTCCACATCTACATTCCATATTGATTCTAAACACAAATGTTAAATGTAGGTTGAGGCAAAGTTGACAAGGTCATCATTTCAAACTATGGAAAGAAAAACTGAACCACTTGATCTAATTCACACTGACGTGTGTGATTTAAAATCTGTTCAAACAAGGGGTGGAAACAAGTACTTCATTACTTTTGTTGATCATAGCACAAAATATTGTTATGTCTATCTACTTACAAGTAAGGACGGAGCTATAGAAAAATTTGTTCTTTATAAGAATGAAGTTGAGAATCAACTCAACAAGAAAATTAAGGTATTGAGAAGTGACCGATGTGGTAAATATGAATCATCATTTGCTGATTTATGTGTACAAAGTGGAATCACACATAAAACCACAGCACCTTATTCACCTCAACAAAATGGTGTTGCTGAACGAAAAAATCGTACCTTAAAAAAATGATGAATGCAATGCTATTAAGTTCTGAGTTACCTCAAAATATGTGGGGAGAAGTTGTATTATCAGCTAATTATCTTTTAAATAATATTCCCCGAAAGAAAGAATAGAAGACCACATATAAATTATGGAAATGAAGGTGACCTTCCTATAAATACTTGCGAGTGTGGGGTGTCTTGTTAAAGTAGCTGTACATACATAAAAAAAGGTGAAGATGGGTCCAAAAACTGTTGATTGCATTTTTATTAGCTATGCACATAACAACAGTGCTTATCAATTTTTTGTGCATGAATCTAAAATCTCAGACATACACAAAAATACGATTATGGAATCGAAAAATGTTTCATTTTTTGAACATGTATTTTTATACAGATCCAAAGAGGAAGAAAGCTCCTATAAATGGACACATGAAACAACGAACCAAGAACAAGAAGAAGAAGATGAGGTTGAACTAAGACGTAGCAAAAGAGCCAGAACTGAAAAAACTTTTGGTCCAAATTTTTTGACTTACATGCTAGAAAGTGAACCTCAAAGCTTTAAAGAAGCTGTGAACTATTCAGAAGGTCCTCAATAGAAAGAGGCAATTAAAAGTGAGATAGATTCTATTCTACAAAACCATACATGGGAACTAGTGGATCTTTCTCCAAGATGTAAAGTACTAGGCTACAAATAGATTTTCAAGAAGAAAATGAAAGCAGATGGAACAATCAAAAAGTATAAGACCAGGCTTGTTATAAAAAGATATAGACAACGAGAAAACCTTGATTACTTTAATACATATTCTCCAGTAATGAGAATAACATCCATCAGGATGATACTTGCAATTGCAGCTTAGCGAAATCTCGAAGTACATCAAATAGATGTGAAAACTACCTTTCTAAATGGAGATTTAGATGAAGAAATATACATAGAACAACCTGAGGATTTTTCTGCTCCAGGGCAAGAAAACAAAGTCTGTAAATTGATGAAGTCATTGTATGGATTGAAACAAGTTCTAAAACAATGGCATGAAAAATTTGATCATGTCATGATGAAATGTAGAATTAAAATCAACGAGTGCGACAAATGCGTTTATATCAAAGACACTGAAAATGGCTATGTCATTTTATGTCTTTACGTTGATGACATGCTTATAGTTGGAAACAACGATAAGATGATGAAATCTACTAAAAATATGTTAAATTCAAAATTTGACATGAATGATATGGACTTAGTGGATGTGATACTTGGAATTAAAATTTCAAGAACATCAGAGGAAATTGTTCTGAGTCAATCACATTAAGTGGACAAAATTCTTGACAAATTTAACAACGATGATTCTGGCATGGCTAGAACACCGATAGATACCAGCCAACATCTATCAAAGAATAGAGACGAGAGTATCTCTCAAAGAGAATACTCTAAAATTATCGGAAGTCTGATGTACTTGATGAGTTGTACAAGACTGACATAGCATACATAGTTAGCAAACTGAGTAGATACACAAGTAATCACCACTGGAAAAAAATAATAAAATTACTAAGGTATTTGAGATATACTCGTGATTATGGGCTGCACTATTCCAAATATCAAAAGGAATGGATAACTAATGAAGAAATATACATGGAACAAAAAGAATGGGACTTAAGCTTTTGGAAGAATAAGTTAATACAATGGAAACCCAACCTAGTTGACTGGATATCCCAAGATCTTGGTTCAAAGGGACAACCTAATTGTAAATACTTAATTAGATAACTGTAGGAGTTCTCTCTTATCCATTCCTGTGATGCAACAGTGATACCCATAGAGGAAAGTATAAGCAATAGGCTTTTAATGATTCTTAAGTGCGAGATAGACCAGACTACTCTTAATAAGAAATCACATATGTGAGAGAGAAGTGGGGCCGCTTCTAAGAGAATTGTGTAAGGCGTAATTCTTAAAAACTCTCGTAGAACCAGGCATATGTTCTCGACCATAAATGAACATAACAATGATAACTGAACTATGTCAGGAAGAATTATGTGTGAGGTATATCATCATTTACACAAAAAGTAGAACAATTCAAGGATATCACGTCTATTGGTCAGCTAGTAAAGTAAATATACTTTCACAAGGGAAGGTTCAAAGAGTAAAACCTACCTATCCTATGCAGGATTTGGGCGTTGAACTTTATCACCAAGTCTTCTATATCTCTATCAATTTCTATTCATGTGGGAGAATGTTGGAAAATAAGAAATTTTATGCCATGTTTGGACATAAAATTGTGTGGGACCCATTTCTTCAAAATGGAAAATAAAAGTAGATTCGTGTTCTTCTCTGCGTGAACATCGAAATCATATATTTACTTGGCAAAATTGAAGCTCGGGTGAATGAGAAATTAAAGCTCAAAGTGGAGTTGAAAAAATAGTGGAAAGAAAAAAAAAACCAAGTGGGTTATCCCACAATGGAAAAAAGATGAAAGGTTGACTAGTAAATATATGGTCACAATTTACAAAGGTGTAATATTGTGTGGCATAAAGGCTCTCTCTTGCGAACGCAGGCAGGGGTGGTGCAAATCTCGGTCCGATTCAAATTCTTTTCCCATTTTCATTTAGTTGTTTGAATTGCTTAATTAAGATGCAATTAAGTGACCCCAACACGTATTCTATTTATTAGTAGTGGTTTGAGCTCAATTATTCTATTGTTGGGCTCCAACCACCACAGACCTACGAGCTCTACCTAAGTCACAGAGTCAATGAATCTTTAGGCGTGCGTTAAATCTTTTCACGCTTCATGCTGCATCTGTGAATATTACACTGATGTAGGTCATATATGGAATTCAACATATCACATGCTTGAATGTTGTGAACGGTACGAAAATTGCATTACTACATATTATAATGGCCAACACTCACATGGCCCAAAATATTATTTTACAAATATATGACTGAGAAATATGTGCTCATGTTAGAAAATTTTTGAAAGTTTTTTTCGATGCAACAAATGCATTTTAAGGTGTATATTATCTGACTACTCCACTAGTTCTCAATTGTTTCTATTATATTGCTAATAATTTTAATAGGTATAAAGATTTTGCTATTTTTTCTAATATTATATATGTGATGGAGTATAAATTTAGAAAATATTGGGAAGACTTGCCTATGTTATTTTCATTAGCATCTATTATGGACCCTAAACTTAACTTAGATGGTACGAAAGTAACCATAATGACAATTTCACAAAAATTAATGTATGAAAATCCACTATAGTTTGGTAACTTAGAATAAACATTATGTCTAATACATGAGGTCTACAATAAAATGGCTGGTAGGAACATCATACGACCCCTGTTCTAACACATACTTTGTCATCACTTCACGATAATGACTTATGGAGTTACTTTAGTTCAGTTAAAGGTAGTCAACATGAAAGTGGTTCTTCTTCAACTTCTTCCATTTCTCGTTCTAGTAATACACTGTTAGAGTTAGCTAGGTATTTCGCACATGACAATTATTATTTTAGATGATGTAGAGAGAAAAATTTTGATATACTACGATGGTGGAGACAAAATGAACGTTAATACCCATTTCTTTCAAATATAGTACGCGATCTACTAACACCTATGGTATCAACAGTAGTATCAAAGTCTGCTTTTAGTATAGGTGGTAGAGTACTGTTTCAGGTCAATATTTAAAGCCGACATATTAAAAAGCTTACTATATATGAAAGACTGGGATGATGCCGAACTTCGGATCCAAGATAAAGTGGACAAAATGATATCCGAAGAACTTGAAAGATTTCAATATAGAATACTTGAATTTGTAGTAACTATTATTTGTGTAAATATTTGATATTTTATTCTTCTTATTTTAACAAAAAATTGTACACGTAACAACATGTTCGTGTATAATTTTAACTCCGCTTACATTCAAAGTAGTATGTTCCAAGCCCAGAAAAAGAAAGAGGATTGTCAAATTTTAATTTTTAACAGATAATATTTCTCACACTTTATTTCTTTTTATTTTCAAATTCTCTGAAACAATATTAAAAAACAAATCTAGTCGAGCTTGAGGTTGCTCGCTTCAGCTCGTTTGGCCCACGAGCTCATGGGCCAAATAGAGCGCCATTTTTGGGATGAGCCAAGCTCGACTCGTTCCTTTGGGCGAGCAGAGCTCATTGGATAACGGGTTGAGCTGGCTCGGCTCGGCCCATTGCCACCTCTACCATCTTCTATATTTAAGAGCCTCTATTTTAAACCCTTTCTGTCACCGCCATAGAGGCGGTGATACTAGACAATGCTCCATCGGGAGCAAGAGTAAGGGTAAGGGTAAGGGTAAGGGTAAGGAGGTGGTCGATATCAGTTCTGCTAAAGTGAAACCGAAGTTGAGCCCCCATGAGAGGCACTCAAATGATTTGTTCGTTGAGCTCATAGGAGAGTTGGAGAAGAGGTAGCCAACCTTGTCCACCAAAGATTTGGAGATGTACCCCTTGTTGGGAGCTAATTCTTTCCAGAAGTACCTGAACCAGACTTGGAAGGCATTTCTCAACGAGTGATAGGTCGAAGATTGGATAGATACAACATTGGCTTTATCTATCATGTCTGTCTCTACTTAACTCAAGTCCATCATTGCTCTAAAAGAGCTAAAGAAGAAGATGGCTAAGGACATGGTAGATGCCTCCAAGTCAAATGAGTTTCACGAAGCTCTCCAGAGCACCACTGCCTTGGTTGAGAGTGTTAAGCTCGCCGATTAGAAGTTGAAGAAAGATCTGGCGGAGGTAAATGGTAATATCGCAGCGTTGATGAAGAGGCTGGATGATGTCATGAATGCCCAGCAAATTACTCATTTGCTCTGGAAAAGGCTAATGAGAAGTAGAAGAAGCTTATGGAAGAGGCCTTTTTCCACCGGTCTGAGGTAGCCAGGCTCAAAAAGGAGGCGGCAGCCAGCGAAGCAGAGGTAGCTAAGTTAAAATCTAACTTGGAAGTCTGTGAAAGGGAGAGGTTAGAGGCTGAGGTAGTGAAGGCCATCTTTTTGGGAGAAGAGAGATCTAGAAGGAAATTTGGGAAATGCAAGAGTAGAATTTGTTGCGAATTTCCTTAATACTGATGCATATACCAACTTTTCTAGCTATTTCGCCGATGTTAGTCAACAAGAGGTGCTTGCTGCTCTTCAGTCATAGCACCCCAGACTGGATATCACTTCTCTTCAGGACAAGTTCATCCCAATGGAGCTTAATGGGGATGAGGCGGAGGTGGCTAATCCTCCTTCTTAGTTCTGATAGGATTTTACATTTTTCTGAAATGTACTTCTATTGCCATATAATTTTTTTCAAGTGTTAATTAAAGTTTACTTTTCGTGCAACTGCCTCTTCAAATTCACTGCTCATGTTTCTTGCCCTGGTATTTTTGTTTCCATTATTGCAATTCTAGTGCCTCTTCTCAAAGGTTTTAACTTGAACAAACCTTCTCGGGGAAACTAATAACAATGTGCCATTGCCTCTTTCATATGCGTAAAATAATATGACCCAAGATTGATTAAACATCTCTGATTGACAGTAATATTCAAATATTGAAACGCTATAGTGCTTTATTCAACAATGAATGATTTGAAAACTGAAAATACTTAAGCACTGTTAGCCAAAATTTTAAAAGCCAATGCCTCATCGTAATAGGGGCCATAAAACCCTAGTCACAAATGTTTGGGATTTAAACATCATAGACTTTCTATGACCTCGTTGAATAAAGTAAGACTAGCTTACTGGTAGTATTTGCGTTGTATTCCATGGGTGGCCTGGGTTGATGTTTACGAGCCATATCTTCAATCTGTTACGTTCTAGGACATACTTCCTTGACAACGTGTCCCAATTAGGACCTAGCGTTCTGACCCAAGTTCCTTAGAGGGCAATAACACTCTCCTTAGTTCCAGCTCGTCAACACAGAATGCCATCTTTTTCACTTTTTTGTTAAATTACTAGGCCATTTTTCTTTGATATGTGACCAGCTTTACATGGGAGTTGTCTCTTCATTCATCTAATAGGTCCAACTCTACCCGCATCAGATCATCATTGGTGATTTTATTGAAGAATATGTGACAAGGTGAAGGGAGTCCTACCTCTACCAGGCTTATAGCCTCGAACTCATATGCCATAAAAAATGGTGTCTTCCCTATTGATATCATGGATGTGGTTTTAATTGCCCAGAGAACATAGGACAGTTTATCCACACAAGCCTCCTAGGATACTTTAAGCTTTCGCTTGATAGTATACTTGATATTTTTGTTAACAGCCTCTATTTGATCATTTGCTTAGGGTGATGTAGGCTGGAGAAGTGATTTGCAATCCCGAGCGCCTCACACATGTTCCTAATCTTCTTGTTATCAAATTTCCTACCATTTTTAGACACAAGAGAATATGAATCTCAAGCCTGCAGATGATTTTTTCTATATAAATTTGGAGGTGTTAGCCTTGGTAATCTTCATTACAGGTTCAGCCTCGACCTACTTGGTGAAGTAGTCAATGGCAACAATAGCATGTCAAGCGTTGTCTCTCCCTCTGGGTAAGTGGCCTATGAAATCAATTTCCTATTTGGCGAAGGGCCAAGGGTTGGTGTCCTACACACCTAAATAGAGGCATGGAGATTTATCTTTTATAGAGGACATCGTTAGAGAGTACAAAGTGCGCTGCCCTCCTTCACAATTTCTAAGCTTTTTCTTTGTCGTTGGGCAAAGCCTGATGCTTTAAAAATGTAATGATAGGCTAAATCCATTAGGCATTGCCTCATATCCACATTACCTAGGATATATCCTCGATTGATGGCTTGGGCAAGTGCTTGACCGGGACAACTTTGAGGAGTTCTAAATCTTTGCTACTTGCCAGCTAAGACGCGAACAATGTGGCGTTGTTCGCTCTCAAAATTTGAATAAGTTTAAATTTCCCAAAACTAGGGATAAATTTTCTTACCATCTTCGAGTACGCTGTCATTCATTTTTCTCTTGTGGTAGAGCTCCCATTGACGTGGGTTACCACCAGCTGGAAATCACTTCCAACTGACAGCTTCTTCACTTGCATCTCTTTGGCGAAGCCCAACCAACAGGGCCTCATACTCAGTGATGTTCGAGAATTTGAAATCGAACCTAATCACACAATTTAATTTGTAGCCCTCAGGACTAGGGAGGACGACACCCGTTCCTGACCCCGCCTCTCCGAATGATCCATCAACAGAGAGATACCACGTTGGTGGCTCGAGAAGATTCATGGTGGCTTCTATTTCAGTAGTGTTGGCAAACTCTGCCTCAAAATCTGTAAGGGCTTGTCCCTTTATGGATGTTCTAAACTTAAAACGATGTCAAACTAGCTAAGTTCGACAGCCCATTTCAACAGTCTCCCCAAAGTGTCTGGCTTCTGCATCACCTATCTCAAGAAAAATTTGGTAAGTACGTGAATGTCATGGGCCTGCAAATAGGTCATCAACTTTCTGGATGCAATAATGAGGGACAAGGCTAGGTTTTCCATGTCTAGAAAGCATACCTCGGCCCCTAGGAAGTCATTGCTTACATAGTACACATGTATTTGTTGTTGCTCCTCCTCTCGAACTTGGATGAGACTGCTAAGTAAAGCAGTAGGGCTTCCCCCACCTTGGGTTTTGACAAGAGAGGTGATTGTCCCAGGTGATCCTTTAGGGCTTGGAATGTAGACTCACATTCTTCTATCCATTCAAACTTGTTCTCTTCAAGATTTTGAAGAAAGTGAGGCACTTATCCGTTGCTCTTGAAACAAACTTACTGAAGGCAACCATTCTCTCTATGAGGCACTGTACCTCCTTAGGTTTCTTTGGGGACCTCATCTCAACCAAGGCCTTGATCTTTTCTGGATTTGTCTATATGCCTCTCTGATTGACCATGTAGCCTAGGAACTTTTCATAGGCCACCCTGAAGATGCACTTCAAGGGGTTGAGCCTCATCTAGTATGCCTTGAGAATTTGGAAAGTATGTCCCATGATCCTTGGCCTTTAAGCTCTTCACCAGCATGTCATCTACGTAAACTTCCATAGTAGAGCTAAGTTGGTTGGTGAACATTTTGTTGATGAGCCTCTGATAATTTTTCCAGTTTTTTACAAGCCAAAAGGCATAACCTTATAGCAGTACAGTCTCTTGTTAGTGATAAATTAGGTTAGTTCATCGTCTAGAATGTACATTAGGATTTAGTTGTAGCCAGAATAGGCATCTATAAAGCTTAGGGACGCATGATCAGTAGTGGCATCCACCAATTGATCAATCCGTAGGAGTACGAAACTGTTTTTGGACACGCTTGGTTGACATTGGAGAAGTCTACTCAGATTCTCAATTTTCCATTAGACTTCCTGACTAAGACAGGGTTGGAGACCCACCTTGGGTAGCGGGCCTCCCTTATGAAATTGTTTTGCAATAATTTTCTACCTTTTCTTTTAAGGCTTCATATTTTTTCTAGGTTGAAGGGTCTCATCTTCTGACAGTGTGACAGAAACTTAGGATCAACATTAAGCATATGGCAGCTCATCTCAGAGTCAATTCCTACTATATCCTCATGCTTCCATGTGAAAATATCAAGATTATAGCGTAGTAATTCCTTCAACACCTTTTTTGGCTCATTCGGGAAATCTTTTCCCACCTGCAGCATCTTGGTGGGATTGAATGGGTCTACTAAGAAGCTTTCCCGCTCCTCAACCTGAGAGGTCTGGGAGTCAAACTCTGTGATGCTGGGGTCAATATCTTCATGTACAACTATATATGCCATCATGATATCTTTTGGGGCTTGCTGGGAGGGACCCACCTCCTACTGTGAAGCAGCTCCCATAACCTCTACCGAGACGTATTCAATCTCAATATTCCATTGGGTCATGTTGACCTTCCGTTTCTCTACGTTTTGCAGGGCATTTCTGTAACACTTCCTTGCCTCTAGTTGGTTTCATTTGATAATGGCAATCTTCCTATAGTAGAGAATTTTAGGCACATGTGGTGGATGGATGTCAGAGCCCAGAGTTCTTTTAATACGAGTCAGCTTAGGACCTCGTAATAGGCTGACCTTTTGTCAAGTACCAGAAACTCCTTAAAGGTGTTGACAGCTAGATATTTCTCTTCTTTTGTGATTTCTAGACGTACTATCCCTTTCGGGGTTATTTAGTCACATGTGAAGTCGTAGAGAGGCTAATGTAATGGGGCTAATGGAGTTTCAATGTTCATCTATTCATAGACTCTACAAAAGATGACGTTGACGGAACTCTCATTGTCTACCAACATTATTCCTAGTCCATTGCGAGCTACCATCGTCCTTATCACTAGGGCATCATAGTGAGATTAGTAGACATCTCTCATATCCTTCTCTATGGAGGTGATGGAGTTGATTGTTCTTGACCTGGAGGACTAGTTGTTGAGAAGCTAGTTGGTCATAACTTTTCCTCGGCCTCCTTGGCATAGCTCCTTTGAGCATTTTTGGTCTAGCCTCCCAAGTAGGGTCCTGCAAAGATAGTGTCAATTTATACGATGGAGGTATGGTTTGACCATTTGATTAGACGCGGCTTCGTGTTCCTTTGTACTTGGGAATGTCGTCTCAGGCTTCTAGAGTTCTGATGCCTTTGTCAGTCATGGACTTGGGGCCTTTTTTTCCTTTTCATCAGGAAGGACGTTGGCTTTTAAATAGAGGGTGGCGACCCCTTGCAGAGGGTTAATTCCCTCGCCTATGTACTCTCTCCATGGCATTAGCATGCACTGGAGTCCCTTTGGTTAGCAAGGTTTTCTATGTCTCTGCATTCTTCTATGTTATAGCCATAGCTTCGGTGGACCCAACAGAAGCTCACGGTGACTCCCTGATTAGAAGGGGTCACTGGAGGTACACTAGTCCCAGCCTTGTAATAGGTTAGAGGAGTTGTTCTATAATTGTAATACCTCTGACTAGGGTTACAGTGCCATGTACTAGATGGAGAGACAATAGGTTCTCTTGTGTAGAGGATACATAACTCACCTCTGAAGTTGGGTCTACTAGGTACTCTATCCGGCGTGGTTGTTGGTGGTGAAAGGGCCATCCATGGCCTCGACCATATCCAGCTCCTTGTACAGGCCCACTCCATCTTGATTTTTGTGGAGGATCATGTTCTTATTCACGGTTTTCTCTATTATCATTTCTACCTATTGATTATAGGTGGTTGGGTTTTTATTGTGGACATCTCTCCCAAATAGGAGATTCATGTTTAGGCCTCATTTCAAGGATGAAAGGGCATCGGTGTTTGACACTCTTTCCCGAAAGAGCATTTTCCGCATTGAGCTAGTTGAGATATCTCTGGATTGGCTCGCCAACCCTTGCCTTATATCGTGGAGGCATTGTACCGGGGTAGAACTGGGCCTTCTTGAGGAAAAGTAGTTGATGAAGGTCTTCTTTAACTCTAGCCAGCTGGAGATGCTACCAGTTCCAAGCCTTGTGCCGAGCTCTTCTGGGATTCTCATCTTCATTGCTTCCGTTCATTTTCAATTGTTAGTTGGTGGATGGGTCCTTTCTCCAAGCAAACTGCTTTGTTCAAGGATGTCCATACTTTTACTCACGTTTTGCTCATGGTTAAATATGTGGTTTCTCACAAACAGCGCCAATCTGTTGAATTCTAAACATTGTTGCCAACAGTATCTCCATATTTCCTTTACATATGTGTATTTTACCAACACACTTAGACGGCATTGTCAGTCTATGGATCACTATGGTATACTGGAAAGGGAGTAAGAAGATGTTTGAGTGTGGGAAAAACACTTTATGGCCGAGGAGGTGGATTGAGGGACTCTAACCACATATTTCTTAAATGAGTTGAAAAGTACTTAAGTTAATCAATGGAGGGGACTTTGTCATAATCTAGTTTCAATATCTGAAATTCCATTGTCATTTTCTTAAAGATAAGGCAATGGTAAAAGGCCAATGCCAATTGGCCAAGTACTCTGGATGCGCGAAAAGGAACACAATCCCAGTAAATCTCATGTTACCCTCAAGGTGTCACGTCCTATGTTTAATGAAAAAGTTCCTTTTAGCCGCATCTTAGGGGGCTAAGACTGTGACAAGCCGTATTGACATGAAATCTTATCATATTTGATTCGGATGGTGTCATGAGAGTCTTACTCAACAAGCAATTGGAGTCGATCTTGACCACCTCGTCCTTTCTATCACCTCTCCACTAGGCTTTGTTGACTTTGACCAATCCACGTGGAGTGTCACATGGTTCTGAGCGTAACAGATATCATGCATGATGCTGTCCTCTCCAAGTTGAAACTATCGTGTCAAGTCAATCCTTGTGTAGTTTTGATTAAAAAGTTGATGTCAAAGTCAACAATTAATTTTAACCACATATATCATAGGACTACAACTTTTCAACTATACATTTCATCAAGTTTTATCAAAATTTACTAAAACTTTTATTAAAAACTTTGTCAAACATACCCTCATGAATGTGTAATTCTAACAATTTGTATTATAATCGCAATGATTTCTTTTGTCTTGACCTTACTTAGAGAAGATTTTGGTTCCAATCTCCGAACTCCATATTAGAATAGGAATATATTCTCTGATAAATTTATTAGGGCTTGTTTAGATGCACCATTGAAAGGATACTAAATACTATGGACGGTTTTTTGCCAAATTGAGTTAAGAGTGTGGAACCATCTTCTCTTATTGTTAAAGCTCGTGTCTTTCACTCCTTTTAATGTGGCTAACACTAATATCCAACTTGACACATATATGTCACTTATTGTAATACTATTGGTGGTAGATAACATTAATCTTTAACTTTTTGGTATGTTAGATGATTGTGTATTTTGAGCAGGCCAACACGCGTCTTTTTCAAATGTCTCTGTGGTTCAATCTAATTGTGACACGTGTCAAAATTTCAATAGGTGTAATAATGAATGGCCAAGTCCACATTTTTAGCACCATATATCTAATCCTACATGTCTACATGTCTTCTAGTGATTTTTTTCATAATTTTTCGCTGTATTGTACAAAATTTCAAATTAGTCCTTCGTATATTATTTGTCACTAAAGTTATTAAGGGTTTCACAATTAGTCACTCAATTACTAAAACTATCGTATAATTTGATGTGGTATCCATTAAGCTCCAAAAGATGTGCCATTTGGATTTATTGGATAAAATTGTTGGAAAGTGGCACGAGAATTATCCGAAATAAAATTATCTTTAATTCAATAAACTATGATACTTGCTAGTTGTTTACATGTTTATTATAATTGAATCGATAATCGATTACTAGATCTCAATCTGGTTCACGAACTTTCTGCTTTTAATTGACGAATTCGACGCTCCCAACGTTCAAGTATTCTATGGTATTCTCCAAATTATAGACTACATCGACATGTGAGCACTTTTAAATTAAATCAACAACTAATATGTGGACTGGACATATCAAGAAACTAAGAAGAGAAAAGGTTTAAGATAAATAGTCTCTCATTTCTTTTGTCATTCACTCGAATACATAGGAAAAGAGTCTTAAATTGCATCCAAATCCAACTATCCTTAATTTCACATGTAGTCCTTGAACTTAAGACACAATTATGATTAAGTCCAAAACTTTCATGGTAATTATGATTAAGTCCAAAACTTTATAGAGCTACCAATAATTAAATCATGTCTAATCAACTCTAGACTGCTAAATCTAATTATTAGTCATTTGCATTTTCTACTAAAGATAAAAGACTACACTCTCATAATATAAAAGATTATAAAAGCTGTAATACTTTCTTCTGATCTACCGTGTATATATTTCATTCCAATTCGAGATTCGATATTTAAGTACGAGTATAAATGATCGTTTTGTCCCTTTAATTATTCTCACTAACTAAGTTATATTTTTTCAACAGTCTTATGAACTAATTCACATATGTCAAAATTTAGTCGTTGCTAAATAATGAGCTCAGATTTATAACCATTCAATAAAAAATACTTAAGTAGTCACTCGTCCCATTTTTTAGGACGACAGATCCTAATACAAATATGTGTTCTCTATTTCATTCATTTTCAAGCTCTCAACTCACCGAAATATTTGATCAATCAATTATCTGATTTATTAGTAAATAAAAGAACCATCAAACTCACGAAAAGAAATATACAACTCTGTCAAAATATTCAGATGAAATACCAGGCACAATAATGCTATAGAATTAAATTGGACACATGGTCTGTTCAATGCACTCTAAGTGCACTAGTGTTTCCATTAAACTATTTCTGCGATAAGGACAAATCACAAATCCGAATGATGAAATAGTCAACACTAGAACTTTTTGGCACTACAACCTTTTTGCATAAGGTGACAACCCATATACATAAGTTGTGAACAATTTTATTCATGATCAAAATATAATTTGTGTTATACTGTGCTTTACGATGCAAGTACCCAACTTATATAGTCACAAGTGATCAGTGGCACACAACCCAACAATTTCACACTTTTCCTAGAATATAATCTTGAACATTGGAATCTGTATACCCCACTGAAACAAGATATGGGAAGGGCTTTAGGTTTTCCAAAACTGAGTTGAACTTTTAAAAGATGAACCTTCAAATTACAGTGTGTATTCAAAATTTTTTCTTTATAAATTTTTTAGAACTCAATAAATAAACTCAAAGCATAGCAATAAATAACGAATAAAAATTAATATCCAAAATATTTATATTATAATAAAATAATAAGGCTGAAATTGTTCCAAATAATCACTTAAATGTTACTCACATTACAGTTTGAGGCAAAAATATATGATTTATCTGAAAAAAAAACATAGAAAAAAGCAATTGAATAATCCAAAAATTCAAGTTTTCAATCCAATTCACCAACAATCAAACAAAATTTCAAAAATTAACACCATATATCTATATTCAACACCAACAATCAACTCAAATCTATAATGATCCAAGTATAATCCAATAATTAACATCAATAATAATAGTCAAGTCAATAATATTCTATGTTTCCGACAATTTATAAAAATAATTATAATTGTTATTTTATTTTTTCCACTAAATATTTCAACCCAACCCACCAAAATAACATTTTCAAAAAACTTGAAATAACTTTGCACAAAAATAATATTTAAAAAAATAGAAATAATCTTGAATTTTTTTATTGCATCAATTCTACTAAAGTGTTGTTACTTTAGCCTTCAAGAAGATGGAGTTCAAAATTTTGGGGTGGGATTTAATTGGGTGAGTTACGTGGGTAGAAGTCTAAGCACAATATCTTAATGGCATTGGAATTATTAGTTGTATCGTTTTCATGGATTGCCTTTGCTTCAACCTTTAAGATGGGTTTGGAGTTTTGGGGTTGGGTTTTTAATTGGATAATTGAGTATGTTTTTAATTGGCTAATTTAGTTTTTTTAAATTGGACGTGGACTTAGACTGCTTGGACTAATATTTTTAAATAATAAAAAAAATATAATATACTATTTTTTATTTATTGCCCCCCAAATATTTGGGCCTGAGACAACCACTTCTTGGGCCTCATATAAAGTCCGGGCCTGTGCACAACATAACATAAATGAGACTACATATTATCGAAGCATAATGTATTTTACTCATGCGCTCTATCTCTTCAAGAGTCTTAAGGAACTGCTCCTTAGAGAGTTAGATGCCATGTTTGAATAGAAAATTGCCTTTCTTGAAATCTTGCATGGCAAATATGACAAGTATCTTGTCATATATGTAGCTTGGGACAAAGCTTTTTTGATCTCTTAAGATCTCATTGCCTAGAACATAGCTAGCTTCGCTCATATATTTCATGCGAAACTATTGGATCAACCACACTTTCATAGATGATAACAGTCATATATCATTTCCTATAAGCAGAACACCATCCACACAAAGCAGCTGGAAAATTACCTTTTTGTCCAATATCTTCCTATAGACACAGGGTTCATTGAAGTTGTGATCACAACCATATGTCATAATCACCTCTTCGAATTTTTTATTCCAAGATCTCAATCCCTGCTTGAGTCCATAAATATACCGATGCAATCTCAATCTTGATTGGAAATACATAGATTCAATCTCAGCATTCATAGCTAGTTGCCACAAATCTACATGTACATCATCCATAGCCTCTTTATGTGAAATAGGATCATCTACTTGTTCTGCAGAGATAGCCTTTTGGATTCTCCGACTAACAAGTACCTAGAAGGTTTTTTGATGACCCTATGACTTTGCCTGAGAGGTGATGGATCTTGAATTGTGGTATTATTTGGAAGGTAACGCTTTCATCAATGTTGGTATCACCATCTAATGACACCATTACTTCCTCATTACCTTGAACACTTTCTTGATCTATAAGATTAGATGATAGCTCATATCTCTTACTCAAATCATGTTCTCTAGGTGTTTGTGATACCATGTGTTGTTTGTCACCAAGTTATGTTTCAAGAATTGATGGCGTAGAATTGCTCACACTTATTTTTTCCAAAATAACCCTACTCATTATGCTGACAAAAACCTTACTGTCTAGAAGACTATAAAAATAATATTCCCTGGTACCTTAGGGTATCCCACAAACAAGTATATTTCTGACCTAAACTCTATCTTTTCTGTCTTCCCTTTTAGTACATGAGCTGGACATCCCCAAATTCAAATATGACGCAAGTTTGACTTGCGCACATTCCATAATTCCAGGACGGTCTTCGGAATAGACTTAGAAAGAACTAGGTTGAGAAAGTATGCAAATGTCTAGAGTGTATATCTCCCAAATGAGATAGGTAGAGTTGATAAACTTATCATTGACCTAACCATATCTAACAATGTCCTATTTCTTCTTTCTAGAACGTCGTTATGTTGGGGTATACCAGGCGCTCTCAATTAAAAAACTATACCATTTTCTGATAAGTAGTCCCTAAGTTCTCCTAAGAGATATTCACCACCTCGATACTTATACACAAATGTTTCTCAACCTCAAGCCAATATGCTTTGATTTTTCAAAAGCATATGACTTTCGAGTCATCAGGTAAATTATCCAAATCTAGAGAAATCATCTGTCAAAGTGATGAAATACTCATAACCCTATCTAGAAGGTGTACTCATGGGTTTACATACACCTGAATGAACTAGTTCCAATACTTCTTTGGTTGTATGTCCCTTTGCTAAAAATGACCTCTTGGTCATCTTTCCTTCCAAACAAGAATCACAAACTAACAATGGTTCGACCTTAATTGAGTTGAGTAAACTATCTCTTATTAGTTTTGTATCTTGTTAATGTTGATTTGTCCAAGTTTAATATGCTATAGATACGTATCATTAGTATGGTATGTATTTTATTCATTATGGTTTGCATAAGTATTATAATTTCTTTTTTAGAATAGTTCAATATATAAATACCATTCATCAAATATCCAGCACAAGTATGAGCTTTTTTCATCAAAATGTACAGCCAATTTGGCACAAAATCAAGATAATAACATTGTCCTATTAAACAAGAAATAGAAATCAAATTCTACTTCATATGCGGGACATAATAATAGTATTTAAGAACCAAACGCCTACCACTACAGAAATAAAATAAACTACTCATATAGTTCTCGCTAAAACTACTGTTCATGTGCTGACTATGATATTAAATTGGCCAGCACATAGTTTTTTGTCTCCTAAAGCACCTGCATAGACATGCAAACATGATTAGTAGCTCCAGAATATAAAACCGAGGAATATCTAGAATCAACCACCAAATAAGATTCGGTAATGAAAAACTCACCAACGCTCTACTTCTTTTTAACTAGTGCGTCAAGACAGTCTTTCTTCCAGTGGCCTTTCTAACCGCAATTGAAACACTTTCCTTTTAGCTCTCCATCTACTTTGGTCTTTTTGTGGCATCCCTATTTTTTGCTAGCTCTATTCCTCTTCTTTCCATATGTCTTTCTACTTAGAACCAAATGAGCTACCAATCGCTACATGAGCATCGTCCCTCTTAGCCTTAAGACCACTCTCCATATTTTTCAACTCATTCATTAGCTCAGGCAATGACATATCAATATTGCGCAAGTGATAGTCCACAATAAACTATGAAAAACATATCAGGTAGAGAGTTCAATACCAAATCAGTCTGAGTATTTGAATCAATAGTTGCATCCAGATTCTCTGCCACATTGAAGTGTCCAATCATAGTCAATATATGATCCTTCACGGGTGATTCGAGTTTCATGCAGATGTTCTGTAAGGTAAGAATGGCTTTCAACCAGTCTCTCATACTTTGATATCCAAATATTTCCTTGAGGCTGATGTTTCCATACTTTCATACTTCTGCTGTAACACAATTGACGTAGATGCCAAAATGTAATAGCGAGCCATCGTGTCTACATCCACTCACTTATCATATGCAATCTTCTTAGCCTTGCTTGTAGTCTTAGTAAGTTCCTCACGCTAATCTTTCTCAAGCACAAAATCAAGTTTCTCAACAGTGAGAATAATCATTGGGTTACGTTTCCAATCCACGTAATTTTCTCCAGTAAGTTTGTTTTGTTTCAGGAAAACAGAAAATGGAATAAGGGACATTTTGCTGAAAAAATAAAAAAATATTGCATATTAAAATTGAGTAGCAAATTTAGCATATGATGCATGGATGACATGTAGATCCATAAAACTAAAATAATGTAACGAGTACTTGATCCTTGTGATCCAACAGACATCCCTATATGAAAGGTCATTGTGTAAACTGATTAAGCTAAGACCTTCCCACGAGGCAAATCATATCTGACAACAAATGTCTAGATAAGCTCAATATCGTTTTATTTGGTCACAAAAATAATAAACGAAAGCTTCTATAGGCAGTTCATAGATAATCTCGATTTAAGTGTATAACTTTTGTCTAGATCTCCAAATACTTGAAAATAATTTTGTCATCTATAGGTTAATCTCAAATTATGTTCTATCTAGACGATCTTACCAAATAGGAATCCAACCAAATAACCCAAATTACGTATCCCTCTTATAAGGAGTCTGTTGCGTTACTAGCACGAGGCTAACACATTGTGTTGCTTATGGATTGACTAAAGGAGACCATTAATTTTTATTTAAATAAATATCATCTCCCGCTCAATATTAGAAAAGTAATGAATTTTAATTTTTAATAATTACCAACATTTCATAATAATCAAATTAGCATGCAGTCTAATTAGTAGGAACTTTCTTTTCTAGAAAAAATTAATTTAAATTAAATTAATAAAGGAAAAACAAATTCTCAATAAAATGCATTTTATTATTAGCTTCACGATCGATGTCAAAATTAATTCTCTATGCCATGATTTACAGAACAATTATATTTGAAAAAAAAATTAGAGAATTCATCAGTAATAAAATAACAATTATTTGTGGCCCAAAAATTACGAACTCAAAAATTAAATTAAAAGTTAATTGGGCCATTCCAAATATCTAAATTAAATATCCAACCCAAAGTCTTGCTCCAATTGCCAATCAAACCCAAAAATCCAAATACCAAAAAAATTGAACTGTTGTCAAACATGCCCAGCTATCAATGCAAACAAATAGACACTATCCATGGAACCAAACAGAGGTCTTATTCTTCATTGAGTCTTCTTCTTTCCAAAGAAAACAACCACCATTTACCGAAAAAAAACTATGAGCCAACCACACCGCCAAGTCAGATTGTCGCTAGATCTACGCCGGACACACAAACTGAAGGCGTCGAATCTGCGCTACCCACCGTGCAAATCTGTCCAGGAAATTTTTTTCCATTGTTGCTGTGTGTAACTTTCGTCGTGTCTGATCTTTAATTCTTCGAACAAAGTGTAAAAATCTGAAAAGAGCAGGAATTGAATAATTACCAAAATAATAAATCCTAGTCCTAATTTAGGGCTTACATTTTTGTATCTGATTGTAACAAAAAATAAATCAAGACAATGGATTCGTAATGCACATATCTTGTTACAGACTCGAAATGACAAATTACATTCAACAATTGGGCCACAAAATAATTGGATCACAGTTTAATGTAATTCCAATCATTCAATCATCTATAAATAAATAGTTCTAGACATAGATCGACTATAACATGTATGCATTCAACATATTCTGATAAAATAACAAGCAAGTGAATGATCTAGACCGCTCTAATACTACTTATTGAAAATTGGCACGAAAATTATTCGAAAGATAAATTTTTTCTTTAATTCAATAAACCAGGATATTTGCTAGATGTTGACATGTTTATTATAATTGAATACTAAGGGTTTAATATTATACCTGAATTGATAATCGATTATTGGATCTCAATCTAAATCACGAACTTATTTTTAATTCACAAACTCAGTGCTCCTAATATTCAAGTCTTCTATAGTATTCTCCAAAATATAAATTATACCGACGTGTGAGCACCATTCAATTAAATCAAAAATAATTTCTGAATTGGACAACTCAATAAACCAAGAAGAGAAAAAGTTTAAGTCAAACAACACTTTTCCCCTCATCTTTCTTGTGTCATTCACGCAATTTACAATTAAATATATAGGACGAGTTCTAAACTACATCCAAGTCCAATTAACCTTAAATTGATTTAATTGCACATGTTGTCCCTAAACTTAAAATACAATTGAAATTAAGTCCAAAACTTTAATGGTAATTGTGATCAAGTCTAAAATTTTATTGAGCTATACCACAAGGACCTGTTGAGACATATATTTTCTAAGCTTTAATAATTTGATCATGTTTAGTCGACGATAGACTACCCAATCTAATTATTAGTTCTTTATATTTTTTTTATTAAAGACAAAAGACTGCACTCTCAAAATATATAATATTATAGAAATATAATATTTTCCTCTCACCTACTGTACATATATCATCTCCTTTTGAGATTCAATAATTACATACGAGCATAAATGACTATTTTTTCCTCTAATTATTCTCACTAACTTAGGTTATATTTTCTTTAACGATCTTGTGAATTAATTCGCAGATGTCGAAGTTTACCTGTCGCTAAATACTGAGCTCATGTTTATAAACATTCAACAAAAAATACTTAAATAGTCACTCGAACTATTTTTGAAGGTGACAGCTCTCAACACAAATTCGTGCCATTTATTTCGTTTATATGCAAGCTCTCAACTCATCAAAATATTTGATCAATCAAATTGATCTCACCCATTAGTAAATAAAAAAACAATCAAACTCACGAAAATATATACACAACACTATTAAGAGATTTAGATGAAATACCCGGCACGATAATGCTATAGAATTAAATTCGATAGTGATATGTTCAATACATTTCAAGTGTACTAGTGTTACTATAAAATTATTTATGCAATAAAGACAAATCACAAACTCGAATGATAAAATAGTCAACATTACAACGTTCCGAAATAAGGTGTCAACTATTATATATTGGTTGTGAATAATTTTATTCATAATCAAAATATAAGTTGTACAACACCGTGTTTTTCAACACAAGCAACCAACTTATATTGTCACAAGTGATTGTTTATACTTTTATTTACATGTTCAATATTAAATAAATGCAATAATAGTAAATAAATACAAACAAAAGTTTGATTTAACATAAATTTTTATTTTTTTTATAGCAAAATTATATTATTTGACCACAATTCAACAAAATATGCAAAAATTCCTTCGAAATGGCTGGAATTTCACCCAATTAGTATTAGGTGAATTGACATATGAATTTAGGAATTTTATCTAATAGAATAGTCATGGTTTTGGTGGAACAAATTATATCCCTGTTTGATCTAGATTAAAAACTGGTTTCTGAATAGTATTTAGATTTTTGATATAGGATGGCCTACCAATGTCAAAACCTTTACAGCCAAAGCCATAAAATTATATTTCTAAATTTTGAAATTGCCCCTTGATTTCAAAAAAGGTAGGCGCCTGACACAATTTTCAGCCAAATAAATTGGTCAAATAGTGCGGCTGCAATTTCCAAACAATGGTTATTTTTGTCATTTAAGTTGAAGGCTTTCCACGTCATGGTTTAGTCAAAAGTCAAAACACAAAAAAACCAAAAATCTGATTTTAATGGTTAACAAACAGGGCCTAGTTGGTGGAGGAATTGGTAACGTTTAGTTCCCCTTGACAAGCCACGTGTCCGATGAAATTATTGAGATAATGAAAGAGATTCCATTTTTGAACTCCCTTTTGTGGGCCATCGATTTGTTCTATTGTTACGCCCCAATTCCACTTGGGCTCCATGTGTGCGTGGTCAAAGTCAACCGAGGCTATTTGTGCCGAGGTGGTTAGTCAACCAAGGCTATTTGTGCCGAGGTGGTTAGTCAACCGAGGCTATTTGTGCCGAGGTGGTTAGTCAACCGATGCTGTCAAAGTCCGACCCTGGTTGCGTGCTAAAAAAGCATTCCTTACCAAACCTGTGATTCAATCTCTGAAAGATTGATGGGACTGCCTACCAATGCGGCTTGTCACAGTCATAGCCCCCTAGTTTGCGGCTGAAAGTGACTTCCTCATTAATGCTAATGACGTGACACCAAAGATGTGACTCAAGAACCCTTCAGATGGAACCACGTGTCGCACATCGAAGGGGATCATTCTTGTAGAATTTGCCTATAAATACTAAGCTTATTTCCACAAGAAAGGGATGTTGAAAATATTACTCTCACCACACATATATCAAGTCCTCTATTCTAATTATTCTTCAAGTGTTATAACCACCTGGGAAATCGTTAGTTAGAGGCCCTCAAGCTTTTACCTCTCCCATAATGTGTTTCTCTTTATCTTTGGTTACCTACCCACCCGGGCCTAGGCATATCTGCGTGATTGAATAAATCGCGTGGCAGTCCAAGTAAGAGGAGAAATACACGTAGGAAGAGGAGGCGTGGGGTTCCTGTTGGCAGCCATTTTTGGAGGTCAACATATTGGCGCCGTCTGTGGGAAACGTGACTAAAAGCCTTAGCCTCCTTGGACAAAGGAGCCTTCTTGAAGAAATGACACTATTCAAGTACTAATTGGGGCTAGCATAGGTCCTCTGAGAAGAGGCACCGACATATGATTATTCATTAATCAAGTTTCAATTATTTGCTTGTTTGAGGCTCCTAGGAAGAGGCACTTGAAAACGATATATACGAGCTTATTCAACTTGATTAATGGTTTAAATTTCCTAAGGCATAGCTTGTATGTCGTTGGAGCCTAGGTGACACCTCTGAGAAGAGGCACCGACATATGATTATTCATTAATCAAGTTTCAATTATTTGCTTGTTTGAGGCTCCTAAGAAGAGGCACTTGAAAATGATATATACGAGCTTATTCAACTTGATTAATGGTTTAAATTTCCTAAGGCATAGCTTGTATGTCGTTGGAGCCTAGGTGACACCTCTGAGAAGAGGCACTGGCATATGATTACTTATAAACCAAGATTCGATTATTTACATGTTTAGACTTCTAAGAAGAGGCACTGGCCTTATAGAAGTGCCACGTCTATCGTTCCATCACTAGATTTGAAAATGCAACACCTGAAAAGAGGCACTAGTACTTAATCAAGTTTGGGGTAAAATCTTCTCGTATGCCTCCCCAAAGAGGTACTCACGGCTTATTGAAAGGGCCTCTACAAACAAGCTTTCTTATTTGGAACTTAGTTTTTGTAGAAGCGCCATACCCACACAAGGGCTTAGCCTCTTCATTAAGGCATGGCACCAGCTGGGAAAAGCCTAATATCGTGCCTCATCCGATATTGAAATGGCCTCTACAAACAAGCTCCCTTATTTGGGACTTAGTTTTTGTAGAAGCGTCATACCCACACAAGGGCCTAGCCTCTTCATTAAGGCATGGCACCAGCTGGGAAAAGCCTAATATCGTGCCTCATCCGATATTGAAATGGCCTCTACAAACAAGCTCCCTTATTTGGGACTTAGTTTTTGTAGAAGCGTCATACCCACACAAGGGCCTAGCCTCTTCATTAAGGCATGGCACCAGCTGGGAAAAGCCTAATATCGTGCCTCATCCGATATTGAAAGGGCATCTACAAAGAAGCTCCCTTATTTGGGACTTAGTTTTTGTAGAAGCGTCATACCCACACAAGGGCCTAGCCTCTTCATTAAGGCATGGCACCAGCTGGGAAAAGCCTAATATCGTGCCTCATCCGATATTGAAAGGGCATCTACAAACAAGCTCCCTTATTTGGGACTTAGTTTTTGTAGAAGCGTCATACCCACACAAGGGCCTAGCCTCTTCATTAAGGCATGGCACCAGCTGGGAAAAGCCTAATATCGTGCCTTATCCGATATTGAAATGGCCTCTACAAACAAGCTCCCTTATTTGGGACTTAGTTTTTGTAGAAGCGTCATACCCACACAAGGGCCTAGCCTCTTCATTAAGGCATGGCACCAGCTGGGAAAAGCCTAATATCGTGCCTCATCCGATATTGAAATGGCCTCTACAAACAAGCTCCCTTATTTGGGACTTAGTTTTTGTAGAAGCGTCATACCCACACAAGGGCCTAGCCTCTTCATTAAGGCATGGCACCAGCTGGGAAAAGCCTAATATCGTGCCTCATCCGATATTGAAATGGCCTCTACAAACAAGCTCCCTTATTTGGGACTTAGTTTTTGTAGAAGCGTCATACCCACACAAGGGCCTAGCCTCTTCATTAAGGCATGGCACCAGCTGGGAAAAGCCTAATATCGTGCCTCATCCGATATTGAAAGGGCATCTACAAAGAAGCTCCCTTATTTGGGACTTAGTTTTTGTAGAAGCGTCATACCCACACAAGGGCCTAGCCTCTTCATTAAGGCATGACACCAGCTGGGAAAAGCCTAATATCGTGCCTCATCCGATATTGAAATGGCCTCTACAAACAAGCTCCCTTATTTGGGACTTAGTTTTTGTAGAAGCGTCATACCCACACAAGGGCCTAGCCTCTTCATTAAGGCATGGCACCAGCTGGGAAAAGCCTAATATCGTGCCTCATCCGATATTGAAAGGGCATCTACAAAGAAGCTCTCTTATTTGGAACTTAGTTTTTGTAGAAGCGCCATACCCACACAAGGGCCTAGCCTCTTCATTAAGGCATGGCACCAGCTGGGAAAAGCCTAATATCGTGCCTCATCCGATATTGAAAGGGCATCTACAAACAAGCTCCCTTATTTGGGACTTAGTTTTTGTAGAAGCGTCATACCCACACAAGGGCCTAGCCTCTTCATTAAGGCATGGCACCAGCTGGGAAAAGCCTAATATCGTGCCTCATCCGATATTGAAAGGGCATCTACAAAGAAGCTCCCTTATTTGGGACTTAGTTTTTGTAGAAGCGTCATACCCACACAAGGGCCTAGCCTCTTCATTAAGGCATGGCACCAGCTGGGAAAAGCCTAATATCGTGCCTCATCCGATATTGAAATGGCCTCTACAAACAAGCTCCCTTATTTGGGACTTAGTTTTTGTAGAAGCGTCATACCCACACAAGGGCCTAGCCTCTTCATTAAGGCATGGCACCAGCTGGGAAAAGCCTAATATCGTGCCTCATCCGATATTGAAAGGGCATCTACAAAGAAGCTCTCTTATTTGGAACTTAGTTTTTGTAGAAGCGCCATACCCACACAAGGACCTAGCCTCTTCATTAAGGCATCTTATGCTATCAAGCCTCTCCCACTTGGGACTAGGCTCTTCCGCATGAAGCTTCTCCAACATTGGAGACTCGCTTCTACTATCAAGCTCTCCCACTTGGGAATAGGCTCTTCCGCATGAAGCGTCTCCAACATTGGAGACTCGCTTCTACTATGAAGCCTCTCCCACTTGGGACTAGGCTCTTCCGCATGAAGCCTCCCCAACATTGGAGACTCGCTTCTACTATCAAGCCTATCCCACTTGGGACTAGGCTCTTCCGCTTTAAGCTTCTCCAACTCTGGAGACTCGCTTATGCAACCTAGCCTCTCCCACTTGGGAATAGGCTCTTCCGCATGAAGCTTCTCCAACATTGGAGACTCGCTTCTACTATCAAGCCTCTCCCACTTGGGACTAGGCTCTTCCGCATGAAGCTTCTCCAAAATTGGAGACTCGCTTCTACTATCAAGCCTCTCCCACTTGGGAATAGGCTCTTCCGCATGAAGCCTCTCCAACATTGGAGACTCGCTTCTACTATGAAGCCTCTCCCACTTGGGACTAGGCTCTTCCGCATGAAGCCACTCCAATATTGGAGACTCGCTTCTACTATCAAGCCTCTCCCACTTGGGACTAGGCTCTTCCGCATGAAGCTTCTCCAACATTGGAGACTCGCTTCTACTATGAAGCCTCTCCCACTTGGAAATAGGCTCTTCCGTATGAAACCTCTCCAATATTGGAGACTCGCTTCTACTATGAAGTCTCTCCCACTTGGGACTAGGCTCTTCCGCATGAAGCCTCTCCAACATTGGAGACTCGCTTCTACTATCAAGCCTCTCCCACTTGGGAATAGGCTCTTCCGCATCAAGCTTCTCCAACTTTGGAGACTCGCTTATGCAACCTAGCCTCTCCCACTTGGGACTAGGCTCTTCCGCATGAAGCCTCTCCAACATTGGAGACTCGCTTCTACTATCAACCTCTCCCACTTGGGACTAGGCTCTTCCGTATGAAGCCTCCCCAACATTGGAGACTCGCTTCTACTATCAAGCCTATCCCACTTGGGACTAGGCTCTTCCGCTTTAAGCTTCTCCAACTCTGGAGACTCGCTTATGCAACCTAGCCTCTCCCACTTGGGAATAGGCTCTTCCGCATCAAACTTCTCCAACTTTGGAGACTCGCTTCTACTATCAAGCCTCTCCCACTTGGGAATAGGCTCTTCCGCATGAAGCTTCTCCAACATTGGAGGCTCGCTTGTACTATCAAGCCTCTCCCACTTGGGACTAGGCTCTTCCGCATGAAGCTTCTCCAACATTGGAGACTCGCTTCTATTATCAAGCCTCTCCCACTTGGGACTAGGCTCTTCCGCATGAAGCTTCTCCAACTTTAGAGACTCGCTTCTACGATCAAGCCTCTTCCACTTGAGACTAGGCTCTTCCGCATGAAGCCTCTCCAACATTGGAGACTCGCTTCTACTATCAAGCCTCTCCTACTTGGGACTAGGCTCTTCCGCAAGAAGCCTCTCCAACCTTGGAGACTCGCTTCTGCAACCTAGCCACTCCCACTTGGAAATAGGCTCTTCCGCTGCAAGCCTCTCCAAAACAACGGAGATTGCTTAGCACAACCTCTACGCTTCGAATTTCTCACCCACTCCAAGCTCCGCACCTCACATAAATGAGAGTTCCTGACCTTGTGGGACTAAATCCCCCAATTACGAATCTGCCACTTTTTGAACGCTTCCAAGTCCAGCACCCTTCATAAATGATAGAGGTCCTGAACTTGGGGGACTATTGTTACGCCCCAATTCCACTTGGGCTCCATGTGTGCGTGGTCAAAGTCAACCGAAGCTATTTGTGCCGAGGTGGTTAGTCAACCAAGGCTATTTGTGCCGAGGTGGTTAGTCAACCGAGGCTATTTGTGCCGAGGTGGTTAGTCAACCGATGCTGTCAAAGTCCGACCCTGGTTGCGTGCTAAAAAAGCATTCCTTACCAAACCTGTGATTCAATCTCTGAAAGATTGATGGGACTGCCTACCAATGCGGCTTGTCACAGTCATAGCCCCCTAGTTTGCGGCTGAAAGTGACTTCCTCATTAATGCTAATGACGTGACACCAAAGATGTGACTCAAGAACCCTTCAGATGGAACCACGTGTCGCACATCGAAGGGGATCATTCTTGTAGAATTTGCCTATAAATACTAAGCTTATTTCCACAAGAAAGGGATGTTGAAAATATTACTCTCACCACACATATATCAAGTCCTCTATTCTAATTATTCTTCAAGTGTTATAACCACCTGGGAAATCGTTAGTTAGAGGCCCTCAAGCTTTTACCTCTCCCATAATGTGTTTCTCTTTATCTTTGGTTACCTACCCACCCGGGCCTAGGCATATCTGCGTGATTGAATAAATCGCGTGGCAGTCCAAGTAAGAGGAGAAATACACGTAGGAAGAGGAGGCGTGGGGTTCCTGTTGGCAGCCATTTTTGGAGGTCAACAGATTGGCGCCGTCTGTGGGAAACGTGACTAAAAGCCTTAGCCTCCTTGGACAAAGGAGCCTTCTTGAAGAAATGACACTATTCAAGTACTAATTGGGGCTAGCATAGGTCCTCTGAGAAGAGGCACCGACATATGATTATTCATTAATCAAGTTTCAATTATTTGCTTGTTTGAGGCTCCTAGGAAGAGGCACTTGAAAACGATATATACGAGCTTATTCAACTTGATTAATGGTTTAAATTTCCTAAGGCATAGCTTGTATGTCGTTGGAGCCTAGGTGACACCTCTGAGAAGAGGCACCGACATATGATTATTCATTAATCAAGTTTCAATTATTTGCTTGTTTGAGGCTCCTAAGAAGAGGCACTTGAAAATGATATATACGAGCTTATTCAACTTGATTAATGGTTTAAATTTCCTAAGGCATAGCTTGTATGTCGTTGGAGCCTAGGTGACACCTCTGAGAAGAGGCACTGGCATATGATTACTTATAAACCAAGATTCGATTATTTACATGTTTAGACTTCTAAGAAGAGGCACTGGCCTTATAGAAGTGCCACGTCTATCGTTCCATCACTAGATTTGAAAATGCAACACCTGAAAAGAGGCACTAGTACTTAATCAAGTTTGGGGTAAAATCTTCTCGTATGCCTCCCCAAAGAGGTACTCACGGCTTATTGAAAGGGCCTCTACAAACAAGCTTTCTTATTTGGAACTTAGTTTTTGTAGAAGCGCCATACCCACACAAGGGCTTAGCCTCTTCATTAAGGCATGGCACCAGCTGGGAAAAGCCTAATATCGTGCCTCATCCGATATTGAAATGGCCTCTACAAACAAGCTCCCTTATTTGGGACTTAGTTTTTGTAGAAGCGTCATACCCACACAAGGGCCTAGCCTCTTCATTAAGGCATGGCACCAGCTGGGAAAAGCCTAATATCGTGCCTCATCCGATATTGAAATGGCCTCTACAAACAAGCTCCCTTATTTGGGACTTAGTTTTTGTAGAAGCGTCATACCCACACAAGGGCCTAGCCTCTTCATTAAGGCATGGCACCAGCTGGGAAAAGCCTAATATCGTGCCTCATCCGATATTGAAAGGGCATCTACAAAGAAGCTCCCTTATTTGGGACTTAGTTTTTGTAGAAGCGTCATACCCACACAAGGGCCTAGCCTCTTCATTAAGGCATGGCACCAGCTGGGAAAAGCCTAATATCGTGCCTCATCCGATATTGAAAGGGCATCTACAAACAAGCTCC
Organism: Forsythia viridissima; assembly: GCA_030279155.1. NCBI lineage: Eukaryota > Viridiplantae > Streptophyta > Magnoliopsida > Lamiales > Oleaceae > Forsythia > Forsythia viridissima. Next base: position 3,028,929 of record CM059039.1, read on the forward strand.
CTTATTTGGGACTTAGTTTTTGTAGAAGCGTCATACCCACACAAGGGCCTAGCCTCTTCATTAAGGCATGGCACCAGCTGGGAAAAGCCTAATATCGTGCCTCATCCGATATTGAAATGGCCTCTACAAACAAGCTCCCTTATTTGGGACTTAGTTTTTGTAGAAGCGTCATACCCACACAAGGGCCTAGCCTCTTCATTAAGGCATGGCACCAGCTGGGAAAAGCCTAATATCGTGCCTCATCCGATATTGAAATGGCCTCTACAAACAAGCTCCCTTATTTGGGACTTAGTTTTTGTAGAAGCGTCATACCCACACAAGGGCCTAGCCTCTTCATTAAGGCATGGCACCAGCTGGGAAAAGCCTAATATCGTGCCTCATCCGATATTGAAATGGCCTCTACAAACAAGCTCCCTTATTTGGGACTTAGTTTTTGTAGAAGCGTCATACCCACACAAGGGCCTAGCCTCTTCATTAAGGCATGGCACCAGCTGGGAAAAGCCTAATATCGTGCCTCATCCGATATTGAAAGGGCATCTACAAAGAAGCTCTCTTATTTGGAACTTAGTTTTTGTAGAAGCGCCATACCCACACAAGGACCTAGCCTCTTCATTAAGGCATCTTATGCTATCAAGCCTCTCCCACTTGGGACTAGGCTCTTCCGCATGAAGCTTCTCCAACATTGGAGACTCGCTTCTACTATCAAGCTCTCCCACTTGGGAATAGGCTCTTCCGCATGAAGCCTCTCCAACATTGGAGACTCGCTTCTACTATGAAGCCTCTCCCACTTGGGACTAGGCTCTTCCGCATGAAGCCTCCCCAACATTGGAGACTCGCTTCTACTATCAAGCCTATCCCACTTGGGACTAGGCTCTTCCGCTTTAAGCTTCTCCAACTCTGGAGACTCGCTTATGCAACCTAGCCTCTCCCACTTGGGAATAGGCTCTTCCGCATGAAGCTTCTCCAACATTGGAGACTCGCTTCTACTATCAAGCCTCTCCCACTTGGGACTAGGCTCTTCCGCATGAAGCTTCTCCAACATTGGAGACTCGCTTCTACTATCAAGCCTCTCCCACTTGGGAATAGGCTCTTCCGCATGAAGCCTCTCCAACATTGGAGACTCGCTTCTACTATGAAGGCTCTCCCACTTGGGACTAGGCTCTTCCGCATGAAGCCTCTCCAATATTGGAGACTCGCTTCTACTATCAAGCCTCTCCCACTTGAGAATAGGCTCTTCCGCATGAAGCCTCTCCAACATTGGAGACTCGCTTCTACTATGAAGCCTCTCCCACTTGGGACTAGGCTCTTCCGCATGAAGCCTCTCCAATATTGGAGACTCGCTTCTACTATCAAGCCTCTCCCACTTGGGACTAGGCTCTTCCGCATGAAGCTTCTCCAACATTGGAGACTCGCTTCTACTATGAAGCCTCTCCCACTTGGAAATAGGCTCTTCCGCATGAAACCTCTCCAATATTGGAGACTCGCTTCTACTATGAAGTTTCTCCCACTTGGGACTAGGCTCTTCCGCATGAAGCCTCTCCAACATTGGAGACTCGCTTCTACTATCAAGCCTCTCCCACTTGGGAATAGGCTCTTCCGCATCAAGCTTCTCCAACTTTGGAGACTCGCTTATGCAACCTAGCCTCTCCCACTTGGGACTAGGCTCTTCCGCATGAAGCCTCTCCAACATTGGAGACTCGCTTCTACTATCAACCTCTCCCACTTGGGACTAGGCTCTTCCGCATGAAGCCTCCCCAACATTGGAGACTCGCTTCTACTATCAAGCCTATCCCACTTGGGACTAGGCTCTTCCGCTTTAAGCTTCTCCAACTCTGGAGACTCGCTTATGCAACCTAGCCTCTCCCACTTGGGAATAGGCTCTTCCGCATCAAGCTTCTCCAACTTTGGAGACTCGCTTCTACTATCAAGCCTCTCCCACTTGGGAATAGGCTCTTCCGCATGAAGCTTCTCCAACATTGGAGACTCGCTTGTACTATCAAGCCTCTCCCACTTGGGACTAGGCTCTTCCGCATGAAGCTTCTCCAATATTGGAGACTCGCTTCTACTATCAAGCCTCTCCCACTTGGGACTAGGCTCTTCCGCATGAAGCTTCTCCAACTTTAGAGACTCGCTTCTACGATCAAGCCTCTTCCACTTGGGACTAGGCTCTTCCGCATGAAGCCTCTCCAACATTGGAGACTCGCTTCTACTATCAAGCCTCTCCTACTTGGGACTAGGCTCTTCCGCAAGAAGCCTCTCCAACCTTGGAGACTCGCTTCTGCAACCTAGCCACTCCCACTTGGAAATAGGCTCTTCCGCTGCAAGCCTCTCCAAAACAACGGAGATTGCTTAGCACAACCTCTACGCTTCGATTTTCTCACCCACTCCAAGCTCCGCACCTCACATAAATGAGAGTTCCTGACCTTGTGGGACTAAATCCCCCAATTACGAATCTGCCACTTTTTGAACGCTTCCAAGTCCAGCACCCTTCATAAATGATAGAGGTCCTGAACTTGGGGGACTATTGTTACGCCCCAATTCCACTTGGGCTCCATGTGTGCGTGGTCAAAGTCAACCGAGGCTATTTGTGCCGAGGTGGTTAGTCAACCAAGGCTATTTGTGCCGAGGTGGTTAGTCAACCGAGGCTATTTGTGCCGAGGTGGTTAGTCAACCGATGCTGTCAAAGTCCGACCCTGGTTGCGTGCTAAAAAAGCATTCCTTACCAAACCTGTGATTCAATCTCTGAAAGATTGATGGGACTGCCTACCAATGCGGCTTGTCACAGTCATAGCCCCTTAGTTTGCGGCTGAAAGTGACTTCCTCATTAATGCTAATGACGTGACACCAAAGATGTGACTCAAGAACCCTTCAGATGGAACCACGTGTCGTACATCGAAGGGGATCATTCTTGTAGAATTTGCCTATAAATACTAAGCTTATTTCCACAAGAAAGGGATGTTGAAAATATTACTCTCACCACACATATATCAAGTCCTCTATTCTAATTATTCTTCAAGTGTTATAACCACCTGGGAAATCGTTAGTTAGAGGCCCTCAAGCTTTTACCTCTCCCATAATGTGTTTCTCTTTATCTTTGGTTACCTACCCACCCGGGCCTAGGCATATCTGCGTGGTTGAATAAATCGCGTGGCAGTCCAAGTAAGAGGAGAAATACACGTAGGAAGAGGAGGCGTGGGGTTCCTGTTGGCAGCCATTTTTGGAGGTCAACATCTATAATAACGGTTTACTTCATTGGAGGCCTATTTTCTATTGCAGTATAGCTGTTATCAGTTTTCTTATCCGGTTATCCCCTCCACACACACAAAACACAAGCAAATCGAAAATGAAGAAAGCAGAGTTGATATTCATCCCTTCTCCGGGGCTGAGCCACCTTATCTCCACCGTGGAGATGGCCAAACTGTTACTCCAAAGGGATGGCTGCATCTCCGTCACTGTTTTAATCATGAAGCTCCCCAATGATCTTGTTGTGGAAAACTACACTCAAAAACTCTCCTCCGCCGCCAATCCCAGCTCCCGTCTCCGGCTAATAAACCTTCCCGTCCAAGATGAACTCGCCTCCAACAAATCAGAGAACTTCCTCTTCGATTTTATTGAAAGCCAAGTGATTCACGTGAGGGATATTCTTTCAAATTTGATTGAATCCTCTGATTCCCAATTAGCAGGAATTGTTGTAGATATGTTCTGCACATCATTCATTGATATAGCCAATGAATTTAGTCTCAATTCTTACATTTTCTTCACTTCCAGTGCTGCTTGTCTTGGCCTATTTTTGCATCTTGTGTCACTTGTATTTGAGAATGATCAGGATTTAACACAATACAAAAACTCCGATGCTGAATTTCACGTTCCGTGTTTTTCGAGGCCGGTTCCGGCTAAGGTCTTGCCTTTCATGTTCCTAGAAGACGGGCCCAAGTCGACGAAATTCTTGCGCTATTTGAAGAAATTCAGAGAGACAAAAGGGATTATGGTGAACACATTTTCTGAGCTTGAATCCTATGCCATTCAAGCTTTGAGTACTGATGGAATTGGAAACACTCAAAAAATTTATCCAGTAGGGCCTATATTGAATTTGAATGAGAATGAGAGTAATACCTCCAAAAATGAATCAGAAGAAGTGATTTTAGATTGGCTAGACAATCAATCTGAGTCTTCAGTAGTGTTCTTGTGCTTTGGGAGTATGGGAAGTTTTGATGAGTGTCAAGTGAAGGAAATAGCAAATGCACTTGAAAATAGTGGACAAAGTTTCTTATGGTCCTTAAGGAGGCCTTCTCCAAAGGGTAAGATGGAATATCCAAAAGCATATGATGATCCTCAACAAGTATTACCAGATGGTTTCGTGGAGAGGACGAAAGGGATCGGGAAAGTGATCGGATGGGCGCCACAGATGGCGGTGCTATCCCATCCGGCGGTGGGTGGATTTGTGTCGCATTGTGGTTGGAATTCGACGCTAGAGAGTGTATGGTGTGGTGTGCCGATGGCTACTTGGCCAATGTATGCTGAACAACAACTGAATGCATTTGAATTGGTTAAGGAATTGGGAATCGCGGAAGCTATAAGAATAGACTTCAGGAGGGATTTCAAGGCGGAGAGTCCCGTGGATTTCGTTGGATCGGAGGAAATAAGGTCGGCAATATCGAGGTTGATGGGAAAGGACGGGAATATTGAAATTAGTAAGAAGGTGTCAGAAATGAAGAACAAAAGCAGGATGGCTTTGCAAGAAGGTGGATCTTCATACATTGCTCAGAGTCTTTTCATTGAGGATGTAATCAATAGCACTGCTTAAAGAACTCATTATACATATACATAACAAAAGGATGAAATGAAATTTGATGAACAAGAATGCCTATTTAGTTCAAATTAACAAGTCACGTTTGTTTTATATTTTGTTCACATTTTATATATTGTAAGCTTCAAATATCTAGTCTTATTGTTGTCGGACTTATAGTGGTCTCCAATGGTTCGAGTCAATCTCCTCTATCGTGGGTGTTTGTTATAATCTGTTGATTTTAATCTCTCATTTTTCTTTTCTTTTCAAGACTATCATTTGTTCTTTGTTGTTTACGTGTAGCATAGCTACATCGTTAGATGACAAGACATCACAAAAATTCAAATTCACTTGCCAAGCAAAAACAAACATCATTGGAATAAAAAGCAAGTTAAAATCCATGGCTCGACTGGATGGCATGGGTAGAGTTATCTTGTATTCCTCGGCATAGTACTTAATCAAAATGGAAGGGGCAGCCGGAACCGGAGGCAACTTGGGAGAATCAAGAAGACTTGTGGCAATTTGAGGACAAGCTTCGGCAGTACACAGCGACGAGGGCGTCGCCGAATTAGGTGGGGTAGAGACTTAGGTCCCAACTAACTCCGTCTGGGCCGTGGCTGAAAATTAGCGCAGGCAGGGTGCTACGTTGGCAAACGGAACAACTTTCAGTTAGCGAAGAAGGCAAAAATATGGGCAGGCCACTTGGCTGATTTCTGGAAGATTCCAAGGTAGAAAACCACCTAAGACAATGCTCAGGCAACAGCAAACCAGGGGGCTGGTTGGTAGATGGTTTTGTTAGTGAAGATGTAGTCATTACAAGAGATAGTATAAACTGCAGCAATTTCAAATCTGATCATTGGATGAAATTGATCTTACCCATCTATTTCATTTGCCTATAAATACTTGTATTTTTCTAGAGGTAGAGAGGGGTGAAATATACAATCTATTGCAGAGAGTTGTAAACATTGTTGTAAACTGTAAAGTTCTCTTGGAATAGAAGAAAGCATTCTGCCAAACTTTTTCTCCTGTGTTCTATTTTCGTTTTTGTACCTTAGTCTATTTTCAGCAAGCATTTTCCTAATCTCAAAAGGCTCAAGTGTTCAAGTCCAGGTTGCTTACCGTTTTCTTGCAAGGGGCAAGAACTTGGGAATGTTAAGGCCGTGCGGTTGCTGAAATTATTGTCAATCTAATTATGATATTTTGAGTCAAAATCGACCGACAAGCCTTTCATTATTATTAGAAAGTCAGAAAATATTTGAGAGGAAAGGAGCAAGATGCCAAGGACGGCACTTAAAGGCAGCTTTAGGACAATCCAAGCAGCAATATAGTAGGGTTGAAGCCAATCGGTGCAATTTTGATTATTCGGTTGGGTTCTAAACCAAAAAAACCATTTGGAAAAGAAAATGCTAATAAACAACAAGCAAATAGAGAACTTTCACAAGCTACAAAACTGACATCACAAAAACTATATCATTTCCTATAAGCAGAACACCATCCACATAAAGCAGCTGGAAAATTACCTTTTTGTCCAATATCTTCTTATAGACACAGAGTTCATTGAAGTTGTGATCATAGCCATATGTCTTAATCACCTCGTCGAATTTTTTGTTCCAAGATCTCAATCCCTGCTTGAGTCCATAAATATACCGATGCAACTTGCAGACTTTAGTTTCATGACTACATTCTGCTAACCTATCTGGTTGTACCATATAGATACACTCTTCTAGATGACCTTGTAGAAAAGTTGTCTTGACATCCATTTGTCACACCTCATAATCGTAATGAGTTGCAATGGATAAGAGAATCCGAATAGATTTAAGCATAGCCACCGATGAGAAGGTTTTCCCTCTCTCGGTAAATACCCTTTGCCAGTAGCCTTGCTTTGAAGGTCTTCACCTTCCCATATACCCAATTGCACCCAATGGGTTTTATCACTTTTGATGTATCTACAATATCTCAATCTTGATTGGAAATACATAGATTCTATCTTAGCATTCATAGCTAGTTGCCACAAATCTACATGTACATCATCCATAGCCTCTTTATATGAAATAGGATCATCTACTTGTTCTGCAGAGATCGCCTTTTTGGATTCTCTGACTAACAAGTACTTAGAAGGTTTTTTTGATGACCCTATGACTTTGCCTGAGAGGTGATGGATCTTGAATTGTGGTATTATTTGGAAGGTAACGCTTTCATCAATGTTGGTATCACCATCTAATGACACCATTACTTCCTCATTACCTTGAACACTTTCTTGATCTATAAGATTAGATGATAGCTCATATCTCTTACTCAAATCATGTTCTCTAGGTGTTTGTGATACCATGTGTTGTTTGTCACCAAGTTATGTTTTCAAGAATTGATGGCGTAGAATTGCTCACACTTATTTTTTCCAAAATAACCCTACTCATTATGCTAACAAAAACCTTACTGTCTAGAAGACTATAAAAATAATATTCCCTGGTACCTTAGGGTATCCCACAAACAAATATATTTTTGACCTAAACTCTATCTTTTCTGTCTTCCCTTTTAGTACATGAGCTGGACATCCCCAAATTCAGATATGACGCAAGTTTGATTTGCTCACATTCCATAATTCCAGGACGGTCTTCGAAATAGACTTAGAAAGAACTAGGTTGAGAAAGTATGCAAATGTCTAGAGTGTATATCTCCCAAATGAGATAGGTAGAGTTGATAAACTTATCATAGACCTAACCATATCTAACAATGTCCTATTTCTTCTTTCTAGAACGTCGTTATGTTGGGGTATACCAGGCGCTCTCAGTTAAAAAACTATACCATTTTATGATAAGTAGTCCCTAAGTTCTCCTAAGAGATATTCACCACCTCGATACTTATACACAAATGTTTCTCAACCTCAAGCCAATATGCTTTGATTTTTCAAAAGCATATGACTTTCGAGTCATCAGGTAAATTTATCCAAATCTAGAGAAATCATCTGTCAAAGTGATGAAATACTCATAACCCTATCTAGAAGGTGTACTCATGGGTTTACATACACCTGAATGAACTAGTTCCAATACTTCTTTGGTTGTATGTCCCTTTGCTAAAAATGACCTATTGGTCATCTTTCCTTCCAAACAAGAATCACAAACTAACAATGGTTCGACCTTAATTGAGTTGAGTAAACTATCTCTTATTAGTTTTGTATCTTGTTAATGTTGATTTGTCCAAGTTTAATATGCTATAGATACGTATCATTAGTATGGTATGTATTTTATTCATTATGGTTTGCATAAGTATTATATTTTCTTTTTTAGAATAGTTCAATATATAAGTACCATTCATCAAATATCCAGCACAAGTATGAGCTTTTTTCATCAAAATGTACAGCCAATTTGGCACAAAATCAAGATAAAAACATTGTCCTATTAAACAAGAAATAGAAATCAAATTCTACTTCATATGCGGGACATAATAATAGTATTTAAGAACTAAACGCCTACCACTACAGAAATAAAATAAACTACTCATATAGTTCTCGCTAAAACTACTGTCATGTGCTGACTATGATATTAAATTGGCCAGCACATAGTTTTTTGTCTCCTAAAGCACCTGCATAGACATGCAAACATGATTAGTAGCTCCAGAATATAAAACCGAGGAATATCTAGAATCAACCACCAAATAAGATTCGGTAATGAAAAACTCACCAACGCTCTACTTCTTTTTAACTAGTGCGTCAAGACAGTCTTTCTTCCAGTGGCCCTTCTAACCGCAATTGAAACACTTTCCTTTTAGCTCTCCATCTACTTTGGTCTTTTTGTGGCATCCCTATTTTTTGCTAGCTCTATTCCTCTTCTTTCCATATGTCTTTCTACTTAAAACCAAATGAGCTACCAATCGCTACATGAGCATCGTCGCTCTTAGCCTTAAGACCACTCTCCATATTTTCCAACTCATTCATTAGCTCAGGCAATGACATATCAATATTGCGCAAGTGATAGTCCACAATAAACTATGAAAAACATATCAGGTAGAGAGTTCAATACCAAATCAGTCTGAGTATTTGAATCAATAGTTGCATCCAGATTCTCTGCCACATTGAAGTGTCCAATCATAGTCAATATATGATCCTTCACGGGTGATTCGAGTTTCATGCAGATGTTCTGTAAGGTAAGAATGGCTTTCAACCAGTCTCTCATACTTTGATATCCAAATATGTCCTTGAGGCTGATGTTTCCATACTTTCATATTTCTGCTGTAACACAATTGACGTAGATGCCAAAATGTAATAGCGAGCCATCGTGTCTACATCCACTCACTTATCATATGCAATCTTCTTAGCCTTGCTTGTAGTCTTAGTAAGTTCCTCATGCTAATCTTTCTCAAGCACAAAATCAAGTTTCTCAACAGTGAGAATAATCATTGGGTTACGTTTCCAATCCACGTAATTTTCTCCAGTAAGTTTGTTTTGTTTCAGGAAACCAGAAAATGGAATAAGAGACATTTTGCTGAAAAAATAACAAAATATTGCATATTAAAATTGAGTAGCGAATTTAGCATATGATGCATGGATGACATGTAGATCCATAAAACTAAAACAATGTAACGAGTACTTGATCCTTGTGATCCAACAGACATCCCTATATGAAAGGTCATTGTGTAAACTGATTAAGCTGAGACCTTCCCACGAGGCAAATCATATCTGACAACAAATGTCTAGATAAGCTGAATATCGTTTTATTTGGTCACAAAAATAATAAACGAGAGCTTCTATAGGCAGTTCATAGATAATCTCGATTTAAGTGTATAACTTTTGTCTAGATCTCCAAATACTTGAAAATAATTTTGTCATCTATAGGTTAATCTCAAATTATGTTCTATCTAGACGATCTTACCAAATAGGAATCCAACCAAGTAACCCAAATTACGTATCCCTCTTATAAGGAGTCTGTTGCGTTACTAGCACGAGGCTAACACATTGTGTTGCTTATGGATTGACTAAAGGAGACCATTAATTTTTATTTAAATAAATATCATCTCCCGCTCAATATTAGAAAAGTAATGAATTTTAATTTTTAATAATTACCAACATTTCATAATAATCAAATTAGCATGCAGTCTAATTAGTAGGAACTTTCTTTTCTAGAAAAAATTAATTTAAATTAAATTAATAAAGGAAAAACCAATTCTCAATAAAATGCATTTTATTATTAGCTTCACGATCGATGTCAAAATTAATTCTCTATGCCATGATTTACAGAACAATTATATTTGAAAAAAAAAATTAGAGAATTCATCAGTAATAAAATAACAATTATTTGTGGCCCAAAAATTACGAACTCAAAAATTAAATTAAAAGTTAATTGGGCCATTCCCAATATCTAAATTAAATATCCAACCCAAAGTCTTGCTCCAATTGCCAATCAAACCCAAAAATCCAAATACCAAAAAAATTGAACTGTTGTCAAACATGCCCAGCTATCAATGCAAACAAATAGACACTATCCATGGAACCAAACAGAGGTCTTATTCTTCATTGAGTCTTCTTCTTTCCAAAGAAAACAACCACCATTTACCGAAAAAAATCTCGGAGCCAACCACACCGCCAAGTCAGATTGTCGCTAGATCTACGCCGGACACACAAACTGAAGGCGTCGAATCTGCGCTACCCACCGTGCAAATCTGTCCAGGAAATTTTTTTCCATTGTTGCTGTGTGTAACTTTCGTCGTGTCTGATCTTTAATTCTTCGAACAAAGTGTAAAAATCTGAAAAGAGCAGGAATTGAATAATTACCAAAATAATAAATCCTAGTCCTAATTTAGGGCTTACATTTTTGTATCTGATTGTAACAAAAAATAAATCAAGACGATGGATTCGTAATGCACATATCTTGTTACAGACTCGAAATGACAAATTACATTCAACAATTGGGCCACAAAATAATTGGATCACAGTTTAAAGTAATTCCAATCATTCAATCATCTATAAATAAATAGTTCTAGACATAGATCGACTATAACATGTATGCATTCAACATATTCTGACAAAATAACAAGCAAGTGAATGATCTAGACCGCTCTAATACTACTTATTGAAAATTGGCACGAAAATTATTCGAAAGATAAATTTTTTCTTTAATTTAATAAACCAGGATATTTGCTAGATGTTGACATGTTTATTATAATTGAATACTAAAGGTTTATTATTATACCTGAATTGATAATCGATTATTGGATCTCAATCTAAATCACGAACTTATTTTTAATTCACAAACTCAGTGCTCCTAATATTCAAGTCTTCTATAGTATTCTCCAAAATATAAATTATACCGACGTGTGAGCACCATTCAATTAAATCAAAAATAATTTCTGAATTGGACAACTCAATAAACCAAGAAGAGAAAAAGTTTAAGTCAAACAACACTTTTCCCCTCATCTTTCTTGTGTCATTCACGCAATTTACAATTAAATATATAGGACGAGTTCTAAACTACATCCAAGTCCAATTAACCTTAAATTGATTTAATTGCACATGTTGTCCCTAAACTTAAAATACAATTGAAATTAAGTCCAAAACTTTAATGGTAATTGTGATCAAGTCTAAAATTTTATTGAGCTATACCACAAGGACCTGTTGAGACATATATTTTCTAAGCTTTAATAATTTGATCATGTTTAGTCGACGATAGACTACCCAATCTAATTATTAGTTCTTTACATTTTTTTATTAAAGACAAAAGACTGCACTCTCAAAATATATAATATTATAGAAATATAATATTTTCCTTTCACCTACTGTACATATATCATCTCCTTTTGAGATTCAATAATTACATACGAGCATAAATGACTATTTTTTCCTCTAATTATTCTCACTAACTTAGGTTATATTTTCTTTAACGATCTTGTAAATTAATTCGCAGATGTCGAAGTTTAACTGTCGCTAAATACTGAGCTCATGTTTATAAACATTCAACAAAAAATACTTAAATAGTCACTCGAACTATTTTTGAAGGTGACAGCTCTCAACACAAATTCGTGCCATTTATTTCGTTTATATGCAAGCTCTCAACTCATCAAAATATTTGATCAATCAAATTGATCTCACCCATTAGTAAATAAAAAAACAATCAAACTCACGAAAATATATACACAACACTATTAAGAGATTTAGATGAAATACCCGGCACGATAATGCTATAGAATTAAATTCGATAGTGATATGTTCAATACATTTCAAGTGTACTAGTGTTACTATAAAATTATTTATGCGATAAGGACAAATCACAAACTCAAATGATGAAATAGTCAACATTACAACGTTCCGAAATAAGGTGTCAACTATTATTCATTGGTTGTGAATACCTTTATTCATAATCAAAATATAAGTTGTACAACACCGTGTTTTTCAACACAAGCAACCAACTTATATTGTCACAAGTGATTGTTTATACTTTTATTTACATGTTCAATATTAAATAAATGCATTAATAGTAAATAAATACAAGCAAAAGTTTGATTGAACATAAATTTTTATTTTTTTTATAGCAAAATTATATTATTTGAACACAATTCAACAAAATATGCAAAAATTCCTTCGAAATGGCTGGAATTTCACCCAAGTAGTATTAGGTGAATTGACATATGAATTTAGGAATTTTATCTAATAGAATAGTCATGGTTTTGGTGGAACAAATTATATCCCTGTTTGATCTAGATTAAAAACTGGTTTCTGAATAGTATTTAGATTTTTGATATAGGATGGCCCACCAATGTCAAAACCTTTACAGCCAAAGCCATAAAATTATATCTCTAAATTTTGAAATTGTCCCTTGATTTCAAAAAAGGTAGGCGCCTGACACAATTTTCTGCCAAATAATTTGGTCAAATAGTGCAGCTGCACTTTCCAAACAATGGTTATTTTTGTCATTTAAGTTGAAGACTTTCCACGTCACATGTTTTAGTCAAGGGTCAAAACACAAAAACCAAAAACCAAATTTTAATGGTTAACAAAGAGGGCCATAGTTGGTAGAGGAATTGGTAACGTTTAGTTCCCATAGACAAGCCACGTGTCCGGTGAAATTATTGAGATAATGAAAGTTATTCCATTTATGAACTCCCTTTTGTGGGCCATCGATTTATTCTATAATAACGGTTTACTTCATTGGAGGCCTATTTTCTATTGCAGTATAGCTGTTATCAGTTTTCTTATCCGGTTATCCCCTCCACACACACAAAACACAAGCAAATCGAAAATGAAGAAAGCAGAGTTGATATTCATCCCTTCTCCGGGGCTGGGCCACCTTATCTCCACCGTGGAGATGGCCAAACTGTTACTCCAAAGGGATGGCTGCATCTCCGTCACTGTTTTAATCATGAAGCTCCCCAATGATCTTGTTGTGGAAAACTACACTCAAAAACTCTCCTCCGCCGCCAATCCCAGCTCCCGTCTCCGGCTAATAAACCTTCCCGACCAAGATGGACTCTCCTCCAACAAATCAGAGAACTTCCTCTTCGATTTTATTGAAAGCCAAGTGATTCACGTGAGGGATATTCTTTCAAATTTGATTGAATCCTCTGATTCCCAATTAGCAGGAATTGTTGTAGATATGTTCTGCGCATCATTCATTGATGTAGCCAATGAATTTAGTCTCAATTCTTACATTTTCTTCACTTCCGGTGCTGCTTGTCTTGGCCTATTTTTGCATCTTGTGTCACTTGTATTAGAGAATGATCAGGATTTAACACAATACAAAAACTCCGATGCTGAATTGCACGTGCCGTGTTTTTCGAGCCCGGTTCCAGCTAAGGTCTTGCCTTTCATTTTCCTAGAAGACGGGCAGTCGACGAAATTCTTGCGCTATTTGAAGAAATTCAGAGAGACAAAAGGGATTATGGTGAACACATTTTCTGAGCTTGAATCCTATGCCATTCAAGCTTTGAGTACTGATGGAATTGGAAACACTCAAAAAATTTATCCAGTAGGGCCTATATTGAATTTGAATGAGAATGAGAGTAATACCTCCAAAAATGAATCAGAAGAAGTGATTTTAGATTGGCTAGACAATCAATCTGAGTCTTCAGTAGTGTTCTTGTGCTTTGGGAGTATGGGAAGTTTTGATGAGTGTCAAGTGAAGGAAATAGCAAATGCACTTGAAAATAGTGGACAAAGTTTCTTATGGTCCTTAAGGAGGCCTTCTCCAAAGGGTAAGATGGAATATCCAAAAGCATATGATGATCCTCAACAAGTATTACCAGATGGTTTCGTGGAGAGGACGAAAGGGATCGGGAAAGTGATCGGATGGGCGCCACAGATGGCGGTGCTATCCCATCCGGCGGTGGGTGGATTTGTGTCGCATTGTGGTTGGAATTCGACGCTAGAGAGTGTATGGTGTGGTGTGCCGATGGCTACTTGGCCAATGTATGCTGAACAACAACTGAATGCATTTGAATTGGTTAAGGAATTGGGAATCGCGGAAGCTATAAGAATAGACTTCAGGAGGGATTTCAAGGCGGAGAGTCCCGTGGATTTCGTTGGATCGGAGGAAATAAGGTCGGCAATATCGAGGTTGATGGGAAAGGACGGGAATATTGAAATTAGTAAGAAGGTGTCAGAAATGAAGAACAAAAGCAGGATGGCTTTGCAAGAAGGTGGATCTTCATACATTGCTCAGAGTCTTTTCATTGAGGATGTAATCAATAGCACTGCTTAAAGAACTCATTATACATATACATAACAAAAGGATGAAATGAAATTTGATGAACAAGAATGCCTATTTAGTTCAAATTAACAAGTCACGTTTGTTTTATATTTTGTTCACATTTTATATATTGTAAGCTTCAAATATCTAGTCTTATTGTTGTCGGACTTATAGTGGTCTCCAATGGTTCGAGTCAATCTCCTCTATCGTGGGTGTTTGTTATAATCTGTTGATTTTAATCTCTCATTTTTCTTTTCTTTTTAAGACTATCATTTGTTCTTTGTTGTTTACGTGTAGCATAGCTACATCGTTAGATGACAAGACATCACAAAAATTCAAATTCACTTGCCAAGCAAAAACAAACATCATTGGAATAAAAAGCAAGTTAAAATCCATGGCTCGACTGGATGGCATGGGTAGAGTTATCTTGTATTCCTCGGCATAGTACTTAATCAAAATGGAAGGGGCAGCCGGAACCGGAGGCAACTTGGGAGAATCAAGAAGACTTGTGGCAATTTGAGGACAAGCTTCGGCAGTACACAGCGACGAGGGCGTCGCCGAATTAGGTGGGGTAGAGACTTAGGTCCCAACTAACTCCGTCTGGGCCGTGGCTGAAAATTAGCGCAGGCAGGGTGCTACGTTGGCAAACGGAACAACTTTCGGTTAGCGAAGAAGGCAAAAATATGGGCAGGCCACTTGGCTGATTTCTGGAAGATTCCAAGGCAGAAAACCACTTACATAAAACCACCTAAGACAATGCTCAGGCAACAGCAAACCAGGGGGCTGGTTGGTAGATGGTTTTGTTAGTGAAGATGTAGTCATTACAAGAGATAGTATAAGCTGCAGCAATTTCAAATCTGATCATTGGATGAAATTGATCTTAGCCATTCATTTCATTTGTATTTGCCTATAAATACTTGTATTTTTCTAGAGGTAGAGAGAGTGGTGAAATATACAATCTATTGCGCAGAGTTGTAAACATTGTTGTAAATTGTAAAGTTCTCTTGGAATAGAAGAAAGCATTCTGCCAAAATTGTTCTCTCGTGTTCTATTTTTGTTTTTGTGCCTTTGTCTATTTCCAACAAGCATTTTCTTAATCTCAAAAGGCTTAGTGTTGAAGTCCAGGTTGCTTACCGTTTTCTTGCAAGGGGCAAGAACTTGGGACTGTTAAGGCCATGCGGTTGCTGAAATTATTGTGACGAAACCTTACCCCACCCCACCCCACCCCCCCCACCCCCCAGGGCATTGAATGTATTTGTCAATCTAATTATGATATTTTGAGTCAAAATCGACCGACAAGCCTTTAATTATCATTAGAAAGTAAGAAAATATTTGAGAGGAAAGGAGCAGGGTGCCAAGGACGGCACTTATAGGCAGCTTTAGGACAATCCAAGCAGCAATATAGTAGGGTTGAAGCCAATCGGTGCAATTTTGATTATTCGGTTGGGTTCTAAACCCAAAAAAGCATTTGGTAAAGAGAAATGCTAATAAACAACAAGCAAATAGAGAACTTTCACAAGCTACAAAACTGACGTCACAAAAACTAAGTTGTGGCGTCACCTATGCATAATGTAAAGAGATTGGTTAAGGGAAAGAGCTCAATGAAATGGAAAGAAAAAAAATCATAAAATGATAAAATCAAATCCTCCAACAAAATCACTTGCCAAAGCTATTCTACAATACTTCACATAACCCGAGTGAAAAATTAGTTGGTCTGTGGTGCAGGTACCAATGATAATTACATGGCACAATCATTTCTTTTCATCGCTGTCGTAGTATTCTTCGTCATCATAATAATCTTCTGCCTCATCAACGTAATAGTATTCTTCATCGCCATCACTCTTATGGCCATTTGGCAGCAACCTGGTAGCCTGTTGCCCTCTTAAGCGCTCTTGTATCCGATCCCTTATGGCAGTCCCCTGAGAAACACAAGTCAAGAAAATGAGAGTAATTGTAAAGGTAAAAATATGCATTGAGAATCGGATCCTGGAGTATACGCAAGGCCGTATACATCCAAGAGTCGGAAGATTTTCAGCTCACCATTTTATGGCAACCTTCCTCAAACATCTCGAGGAATCCAGCAACCCAGCGATCAGCATTTTCAACCCACATATTACGATGCATACCAGCCGTTTTTGCAACAGTCTGAATCTGTAAAATGTTGAATCAAAACAAAAACCATCAGAGCAGATTGGATGATTAATTTGATAGTAACATAATCAATACACAAACTCTTTCAAGTCTTTCACAACGATAAAACCAGACAAAAATTCAGAATTTTCAGCGAACATAAAATGGAAAACAGGAACATAGCAACAATCTAACAATATAGAGCCATTCAGATTGCTCCAAGACAGAGCAGTGGCTAAGGGTTTGTTTCCAATGAATTAGAGGATTTTCTCTGTAGATAAGAGTGTAGCAATGCACTAATTAAGAAACGAGCACAGCTCTACGAATAATGAAGAGAAACCCACAGAGAACATATAACATTGAAACATGGTAATATGGAAATTCTTTTACCAATCACAATTTGGCCGAGTGAAATTAAATCGACCTGATCTGCTATCAAAACAATGGTAATTGATGGTCAAAATAACGTGATACCAATGTCCAAGTCCTACAAAGCAAGAGTTCAACTACAGTAGGGAGAAATTTGGGAACATTAGGGAATTAGGTAGTTATTTTCAATATTATTGTAATCCAAGATTTATTTTAATTTACAAAAACAGCATTTTATAGAAAAGTGATCAATTTAGGTCTTTTCGTTCAACTCTTAAGGACAAGGATATGAGGATTTAAGGCATAGCATTAGAGATAGTTGGATTAAAAGGAAACAAAATGGCACTAATATATGGTCTAGAAAAAGGTAAGATATTATAAAGCCAATATTTATACTCGGGTCAGAGTGCTTCACAGCTAAAATATATCCTGTAATACATCAATATTGTTGGACAAGTTTTAAACATTTAGCTATAAGCCTCTCAAGAGCAAAAATAAAATTATTAAAAACTATATTCATAAAAAGTGACCAAAAGAAATCTTCATAGGATTATTAGGAAATAACTATTTAAGGTCAAAAATGAAGAGAGGCAAAAATGGAGAAGAACCTCATCTCGACCGAGCAAAGCCTTATTCCATATTATCTAGGGTCAATTACATGGACACTTCTACTCTTCTCTATCAGTAGCCCTTTTCATCGTTAAAGACAAATCCTTTTTAAGAATAAACAAATACCCAGATGCTATCCTTCATCAAGCAAATAAAAATAGCACTTGAAAGATGGAGTTTGATATATGACCATACTTTAATAAGAAACTCACCCTCTGACAGTTATTTAATATATGGTTGTTGCCCCCTAAAATATTCATTGCAGCTTTGAATTGACCACTATCCCACAACACCCAAAGATCAAAAAATTCTTTTATTGAAAAAAGCATAACAAAAGGTTCTCTCCCACCCTGAAACAATTTAGTGCCTAGCACAAATACAATTGAGAAAAAAGTGTAATCATGGTTATAGTGCCACATCTTAAACATCACACATAAAACATGGAGAAATATAAACTTTAGTTGCCACATATGACACAAATTAGTAGTAACAGTCCAAGTGAAGGCTTTCACCTTGGAAGCAACCTTCAATTAGCACTCAATGATGCTAACAAAGAAGGGTAACCACTGTACATGTGCAATATACAGAATAGAAAAGACTTGCATCCATAAATTCCTCAAATATAACAAACAATATAAAGTTCCGTGGTGGGTGACTGACTAACTATGTCATAAATATTACTCTCTGTGGCCCAAATTGAATGGCTTCCTCTTCATTGTGAGCTTCTTCATCAACCAAAAAAATCTATCTTGCAATATGTTTGTATTTGTATGTGCACGCGAGCACTCTAGAAGTCTGTATGGTTTACACTACTTGAGACTACTACCATCAAAAACCTCCTCGACGCCCAACACCACCATAACTACTTCCATTCAAATCCACATACAAATCCCCCAAGAGTGAAGACCCAGCTTAAAATCAAAAACTGGTTGCCTATCAGAGTTAAAGAAGATCCATAAAATAGGATAGCCTTGGGTACTGCACGTCATACCTCAAGTTGAACTTAGTTGACAACTATCTCTATGCATCTATTGAACATAAAACCTTTCAACAAAACTATTTTATTAATGACCTGATGGGCTCAACTATAATTTGTTGGTATTATTTAGGAGGTCAGACCACTGATTGTGGTTTGTGAAGTAATACTCGAAATGGACTTCAGGAGTAATCATTATGGTTGGTGGTAATGATGCGATGGTGGCAGAGAGAGTGCTACTATTTGGGGTTACAGATGGATTTCCTAAGTTTTTTTTTTTCTTTTATTAATCATTTCTTTTCTTCCATTTTTCAGCTTTTATTTTTTCTTGGGAATAAGAAGCAGCCAGGTTCAGTCTACAAGGATAAAAACGCAAATATGTTGATGCCATTGTTCTACCTAAAATATAATACATTAAAATATCTGATGGAGGAGGCAAAAGAGGAAACGTCTTTCCCTCCTAAAGAACCGTACCTTCTCCCCAACTTTTTCTTGCTGCTCCTTGACTTTCTCCTGTAGCTTCTTCAGTCTCATATTCACTCTGAGTCTCTTTTCCTATTCACGTCAAATAAAATTTTTTAGAAGTCAGTAACCTAGCTGAAAACAAATACCCACAAGGTTTCTGGTAAATAAATCTGTGTTAAGAGAAAGAATATCCGTAAAGTATCATGCCTTCACATAGCTAACATTAAGATCCTCCCTAGAATATCCACGATCCAAATTACGCATCACATATTGGTTATAATCTTTCACAATCCTCATTATGATGTCTGATGTTGAAATCCCTTCCGTCCGTTTTGTCTCTTTAAATTTCCCAACGGCTTTTACCTATATACAAAATTGATGATATATTACTATCACACGACTTAGCATAAATATGATTTCAGCAAAAGAATTTATGGAAAAATGTGATTCTTACAAATTCATAGACATCCTTTCCAGCTCCACTGGCATCTGCATAACTGTGATAAATAAAAACATTGCACAAGCCCAGTGCTTTATTGTAAAAAAAATGCAGAAGTACAAAAGAAATTAAAAAAGAAAGCAAGTATGGGAAAAAGAAAAGAGTGAACAAAAATGAACTAGGAAAAAAAGGTAGTGACCATAACATGTCTATCCACAGTGACCTTAGAACATTTGATGTGTAAAATTATCATTTCTAAATCAAATAGTTAAAACTAGCAAAACAAAATTATAGGAAGTCTTCATGAATACCTGAAAGTTAATAACCTAACTTCTCCATATAAATCCAAAGTTAAGTTGTAAACAGAATATTTTTCTGATAAAAAATCCTTACGGAAGAGAATCATGAGCCACATAGTCGATTTGGTGCTTGTCGAGGAATTCTTGATTTATCACCCATGGGGCATCAGGAATAACCTCATCAACCCACCTACCAATGAAAATAAACCAAATATAATGTTCCAATCATGCCAAATATACAATAATCACAGGCTAAACAATATAGTTAGGACCTATCCACTTGCTTAGGGATGTGCTGTGGGACGCATTACTATAATTGATCTACTTAACATAAAAACCCCGACCACAGGTAAATTGCATTTGGCCATATTCAATTCCTCAGTACATATAGAAACATTCTAAATGAAAGTATCTAAATATGTATAGTACGATGGAAAATGGAAAGCACCCAAGAGAAACATACTTGCAATGGCGAAGGGATTCATAACGTTCAGATTCAGTCATAACAGTTTTGCCTTTGTACGTGTGAGTTACTTTGTCACTGCAGCATCCCACCAGCAAGTACGTGTTGGGAAACCTACATACACACATTGATCATGTACATGAGAAATTTAATCTTCACCATTCGCTTGACCATGTGTAGACATATGAACACAGGATTTCAAATTAACATGTGTAGTTAACACAAAGACATTCCGCATTTCACGGGTAACATTCTAATATTCTATGGAAACATAAAAACCCAGAGCAGATACAAATGCAATTCTTATCAAACAGATCATTTAATAACTGAAACAACATTACTATACACATAATAACAAACTTCTGCTAGATGAGTGACAGAATTTTCCTCGACTATGACTTTCAAAAAGGACAAGAGCACGAATCAATAAATAATCGAAAGTAAACCATGAAAATTAAAAAACAATGAAATGAAAAACAATCGAAGCCCGGCAGCCATAACTATAACTGTCCTAATGTGGCAAAATTCCATTTCATCCATAAGGTCCTCATGTTGCCAAATTCTGTTCCAGCCGTACCTATAACTGTCCTATTGTAGCGAAATTCCATTCCAGCCTTAACTATAACCATCCTAATGTAGCGAAATTCTGTTCCGGCCTTAACTGTAACTGTAACAGTCTGATGCAGCAAAATTCCGTTCTGACCTTAACTATAACCGTCCTAATGAAGCAAAATTTATTTCCAGCCTTGACTATAACCGTCCAATGCAGCAAAATTCCATTCCGGCCTTAACTATAACCGTCCTAATGTAGCAAAATTCCGTTCCGGCCTTAACTATAACCATCCAATGCAGCAAAATTCCGTTCCGGCCTTAACTATAACAGTCCTAATGTAGGGAAATTCCTATAACCGTCCTAATGTAGGGAAAATCCGTTCCGGCCATAACTATAACCATCACAATGTAGCGAAATTCATTTCCGGCAAGTTCCACTAGTAGAAAAGATACATGCATATACACAGTAACATAGACAAATGTATGTATGAATGTATGCGTACGACATTTTGGCCTGCTCAAGGGAGCGGGCATGGCCGAAATGGAAAAGATCGTAGATCCCATCAGCGTAGACACGGACGCGGCGGTCGGCCGGTGGAGGAGAAGACTCCACAACATCGTTTTGAATGGTTTGGCTCTGCTTCACCACCGTTCCAACACCTTTCTCCCCCATCGCACCCTTTGCTCCTCTCTCTTCTACGTTTTCCAGTTTTTCTCTTTTTTCCCCCTAACCAAAAAAACCAAATATCCCCCGCATAGTAGGCTTAATTCTTTCTATTTTTATCTTTTCCTAAAAGGTAATTTATAGAGTAAAATCAACCAATGCCTATGGAACTTTTAATGAGGCTTACACTTAACTATTAAGTAGTATTTACTAGTCCCACCCACTCCTTATTTAACTGTATCAAATTATAGGTCAATTATTTTATAAAAAGTGTATTAAATTTTTTTTTTCTAATATATCTTTATTTAATTTACATTGTTATCAATTCAAATAAACTTAACATATTCCAATTATAATGAAAAAATACATAAATTTATTTACACATTTATTCAAGTATGTAGTCAATAAACTCTACATTGCCTAGAAAACACATACCACTAATAATAAAGTCAATAATTAATTTTATTATTATTTCAATGTAATGCAATTCAATTTTATTTGTATTTCAATTGTAACTTAATGAGCATTTAAATTTATTAGATTCATGAATGACTAATATTAAATGAGAGTATAATAGGAAAAGTGTATGAAAATTTATAATTTTAATTACATTAAATGATATTTCTTAATCTGTGTGAAAAAAGAAACGAGCCTATCTTTGTAGGATGGATGGAGTATTTACTATTAAATTTAAAAGTATCTCAGCAACTACTCAACTTTCAACTAAAATTTTCATCTATCACACGTTACTCATTTGTTTGCAATACCTACAGAATATCCCACATGACAATCGATATTTCGACGTCACATAATAACGATGTTAAATCTCTCACAATCAACAAAAGTACACTTCCCAAACATGTCTAATTGGCATGAATTTGGTTGGAAAAAAATTTAAAGTGTTTTCAATTTCTTTGAAAAAGTACATATTTGAATAGTGCGCTTTTGTTGTTTGGGAGAGATTTAACTTCGTTATTACGCCACGTCGAAAGAACATTTGCCACGTAGGATATTCCGTCAAGTATATCAAGTGAATAAGTGTATGTTTAGTAGTAATAAAATTATTTTTTAAGTGCTTATATTATAAGTTGTAGATAAATGTATGGATAAAAAGTAGGTTATAAGTTGTAGGTCCTATGAATATGTAGATAAAAAGTATGTTTGACCAGTTAAAATTATAATTTAAGCACCATCAAACATATGCTAAGTAACCGGTGTTGGATGAGAAATTTAGTTGAAAGTTAAGTGATGTGTTTAGATACTTTTTAATATTTAGTGGTTAAGTAGAAACCAAGTTAAAGTTCAGTTGCCATTCATTAATTTTACCCTAATTTATACAAAGGAAATGTTCACCTGAGGTCACCTCAAAGTATTATTTTTGGTGCACATAAGTCCAAATGGATAGAAAACGTAAATATTAATGTTGGACATGATCACTAGTGACCGGCTTAATTTGATTAATCCCTCAGATTTTATTAAACATCAATAAAATAAAGAAAAAAAAAAGAAAAATTAAATTTGTCTTTTTCACCAACTAATGTTTACCATAGTTGCAAAGTTTTAACTTTCTACCTTTAGATCCCCATTTTTCAACGCGACTTAATCAAAGGTAGCTTATCGCTAGTTCACTCGAAAACAGATATAAGATAATTCTCCCTTCTTTTGAGCTAGGGAATGGGGAATCAAAGGTCGAGACAATGAAGCGGGCATGAACTATATTCTCCGTCTCTACCCTAGATTTCCGGCGGGGCATTTTGGCATTCCTACGAGGTAGGGTTGTTGTTGGAGGTGTCGATTGTGTTGGTGGAAGAAAGATAAAGATGGACCTTTTTTCTTTTATTCTTTTTCCTATTTCCCTTTATCTTTATCTTTTTTGCTTTTTATATTTTTAAAGAAATGAAGATAGTTGACTAATTTACCTTCAGAAAAATTGGGCACGCGCATGGCATGTGACTTTCTAACAGATTTTTTAACAGTTTCTTCCAAAAACGACTTACAGAAATGATAGTTAGGGGACCCAAAAAAAAAACATCGAATGGTGGACCAAGTGCAACAAGTTGTAAATTTTGGAGACTGCAGCAACAAATTTTGCTTTACACAACTTTACAATTCACATTTTCACATGTTACCAAAATTATATTCATATAATTGTACTAAAAAGTTTGTCGCGTCATTCTAAATATTTTATACTAGCACACTTTCCAAATATTTGAATGGTCTCTATTTATTTAATATCTAAAATAGTAAAATGTGTGATAACTGATAAGTATATTTTATTTAATTTTTTTATAATTTATCTTTATTGAAATGTGTGTTTATCTAACAATATCACTTGTATATATGGACTACAATTTTTTCAATCCACAACTCTATTAAACATACTATTCTCTTCGTCTCTATTTTATTTGCATTGAAGATGATCTAATAAATAAACATATAGTCACCATATTTTGTCAATCAAAATAGAAAATATACAAAATACATCATGATAATAACAAATTACACCTTATATATAATGTCGTGAAATGCAATTACAATTTTAAGCAGAAAAATATTTGAATTGAAAGTAACATTAATGATAATCGCTCAACAGTTTACAAAAATAAGTCAAAAAAGAGTGTGTGGATGTGGATGTGGAGTGTTCCAAAACAAAGATAACTAAAGTTCTCCATTTATTTATAGGCGCGTTTAATCGTTTGAGTGGTGTTCAACATCCAAACTAATAATTGTAGTTTGGCACTTAACAAATACCATGTTAATTAATTTTTTCTTAACAGAGTGACCAATGATAAAAGCGTAATAAAATTTAGTGACCAAATGAGTTAAAAAAAAAAAAAAAAAAAATTAGTAAATAACTTAAAAATTTGTACAAACTTAAGTGACAATTGGTAAAATTAACTCAAAAAGTTATTATTAAATTCCAATAATTTTTAAGGCTTAGCCAAACAGTCTTTAAAGTCGGGTCTGCAAAAATCTCGATTTGGTTTATTTAATTACATGAATATCTCCTATGGCTTCCATATGTCGCTTTTATGATCCTTATAAAGAAAGGCACCCATACATGCATTCATTTAACAAAAATCATTGCAACTTGTAAACCTCTTTATTGGTGTTCTTGTGATGGTTTCAAAGCGGCACCTCCCCCGAGGACATGGAAATCAAGGAGACCCGGCCCGTTGTTCTCCAATTTGCTGTATTTTAAATATATTTTTAATACTTGGATATAATTCTTCTTTTTACAAATAGAAATACACCAAAGTTAATATGTCGATGTGTCAAAAAATATATTAGCTTCTTCTCGTAATTTGCTGAGAATTGGTAATGTATAAAAAATATATTGGAGATAGTAAATTTGAGACAATAGATCTAAACTCATAAATTACATAACAATTATACTTCATCGCATTTAAAAATACAACTTCCCTTATTTCTAGTTTTAAATAATATATTCACCTGTGGACCACTTTTTTTTATCATGTGTGTGTTAGTTAACCTGAAGAATGCCCATGCTAACTGTAGATGGAAGATTGTATAATTGGTTTGAGTTAATTTAACCCCTTTAATTTAATATTAAGTGCTCGTTTATTGAAATTTAAAAGTATTTTTTTTTTTTAAATAATGAAATATATGATTAAAAAATTAATAAAAATTATAAATCTCATAAAATATGCTCTAATAAAATTACTTGCAACAATCCAAACTTGTTTATTTAATACCTCTTAATAAAAATAATATTTTTTTAATAGCTGTTAACCCAAACCTTTTTTGGCCAAATCTCTGTTGGTAAATACTAAATAAATTCAAAGGCCATATGAATTATTATAAGAACAAGCAGTATGTTTTATTAATATTAATGGTTCAGCTCTTTCGCCCTCTCTTCTTCAAACATCGATTCATATTTTTTTATAGAGAAATATCTAATTAAAAATAAAACAAAATTCACTTTGCATCATATCTAAAGTATTCGTTGGTTCGGGTCAAAGTTTAAGAGCTTGTTTGCCATTTCATTAAAGAAATTGTGTTTTGGGATCACAAAGTGTTCAATAAAAGAAGACTAAGGTTTATTGTTTTCTCGACTATAGATATTTTGAAATTTATTGAGTACTTCTCATATTTTTTATTAGATTCTCAACATCCAATTGGACTAATGAGGTTTGATGATATTATTCATAATTCTACATAGTCGGTTACATCGATTTAATATTAACTAGAATTTCAACTACATTCTTAATCGTGTCACTAAGAAGACTGACGTGAAATCTCAATAGAGGAAATCTTGTCATGAGGTGAAGTAGCATAGCTATACGCCAACAAGTCAAGGCGTTGACAACTTGTCATCAAGGCTACAGCCCTTACCCACTACATGTGCATTCAGATGGGGACAACTTGTTCACCACTCTTAGTCCAATCCCACCAGAGTGCGACGGTTAAGATGAATGATATGTGCATTTTGTGTACTTATTCGAACTTTAAAATTAAGATTTTGTTCTATTAGTTTCATGATTTTCTGCTTAATTTAGTTTACTTTCCTTTCTTTTCAACATTGGGCCTATTTATAAGCAATTGAGAAAAATGATGGAAAAAGCAATAATTCAGCTAATGTTTAGAGTATGGGGACTCAATTTCACTCAATTAGAACTTAAAGGATCACATTGGAGGCTATTGGAAGAATTGAGAATTGAAGTAACGAAAATCCAAATTTGGAGGATTAAAACATGCATAATAAGAAATTTGGCTTGAGTGATTGATAAGTGTGATTTTACACTTATTTGGACCATCAAAATTGGACAATTATAAGTACTCTTAAGTGATTTTTTACTTAATTGTGTGTTAATTTAATTGTTTTAGGTCAAAACTCGAGATCGAATGGAATTGGAGAAAAATAAAGCAAAATAGGCGAAAAATGACTAAAGGCGTACGAAGATTTGGATATGAGGATCAACTTGCAAATATCCAAAAGTTGAAGGACTTAGATTGCAAATAAAAGAGGACTAAATTGAAATGAAAGAAGAAATTAGAGGACTAAAGAAGATAAAATCCAAAGTTTAAGGACTTGGTCTGCAAATAAGAGGACAAATTTGAACAAGGACCAAATTAAATATATATCAAAACTTAGAGGACTATGCATGCAATTTGGAGAATAGAACCAAATTTGAAATCATTCTTTACTATTTGTCGTTGCAAACCTCAGTTCGACTGCGGCAATTACGTCTGGACATTTTTTGACTTATTTTTAATTTTAGTCAGGGTCTTTTTCATTTTTTCACGTACAAGAGTTTCAAAACTAGTAAAACACTATATAAAGACATAACCTAGGTCAAAAGAGGTAAGAGAATCTTGGAGAACATAAGAGAAAAGGGAAGAAAGAACGGTGAAGAATACGAAGAACGACCAATATCTTGAAGATTGTAACGTGAAAATCAAGATATTTTGGTGCAAGATATTCAACGTTTTTTCCTCTTTTATTCAAGATCCGGTTATGTATTCAAATTTTTTAACGCTTTCTTTCTCCCGAATCATAATTAGCTAAATTTAATGTTTGGATGAATGATGTAACTTAGTTTTAATTCTTTAATTTCGAATCTCAAGTTTTGACTTATAAATTGTTTAAGTATTTGATTTTGCTTCTTCTCTTAATGCTTGGAATAATTGGCCATTATTTCATTGATCTTGTGGATTGTAATGAACTGATAAGCAAATTATTAATCTAGACCACGTAGTAAAATCTGACAATTGGATAAAATGTATAAATACACTTTTATTATTGTTGCGGTATGAATTGAATTCTTAGGAGAATTAATACAACTAATTAAGGACTATTCTAACTGCCTAAGTTGACTTAATTAGATAGGACTAATTTGAACTCGAGATAGGTAAATTATGTTAAATTCGTGAATTCGACCGAATATAACATTAGGAACAAATCTTGAGAGGAGAAATTAGAGATGACAACTATGGTGAATTCATCTGTTCAAACGCTTTAACTATCATTCTTCTCTAAATTCTTATTATTTGCTTTTACATACGTTCTTATATTATTTCATTAAATTCTAGTTCTACTTTAAATATTCAAATCAAATCAAATCAAGTTGTTTGAAATAAATTAGCATTAAGTTTAATTTAACTAGTATACAAATAAGATAGTCTTCGTGGGAACGATAATCAAGATTTAATAGGTCTACTTTATTACTTGTTTACGATATTGTACACTTGCAATCACATTATTTCTACAATAGTGATCGCCCGGGTTTATACTGGGCAATCGCCCAGCCTCTTATTTTACAAGCAGAAACAAATTTTTTTTGCTTGGGCGATCGCCAAGGTTTATATTTCTGCTATTGAATTATTTTTCCTCTTTGAGTTTACTCAACTAGGAAACCTTTTTGAACCACGATTTTTATGAATTTTTGGGATCTTTTGGGATACTTAGAGATGGATATATATAAGAAAGATTAACTATAAATTAGTTTAGGCAAAATTGGGAGATTTGAAGAGAAGAAACAAGAGGCGAATGATTAAAAACTCATTCAGGAAAGATTGAACGAAGAACAAGGATCGCATATTGGAATTTCTTCTTATCCGGGTGATGTATTTTATATATTCTTTTGGTTTTCTTCTTCTTAGTATGCCATGCTAGATTTATTTTATGCTATGATTACGATGAAACTTGTACAATAATTCTCTAATTCTTTGAACCTAATCTTTGATATTCAAACACGTGTTTAATTTTGAATAATTGATATTGATTTTTTTTCATCTACAATTATATACGCAATGATTAAATGATTTTTGTGGCTTGTTTTACAGTCGAGAGATTAAAAATAAGTTAAAAATATAGTATCAATTGTCGTATAGTCCGATAGATGATAGCGATATACTATTATGCTTTACATAATATTTCAATATTCACAAATTTTAATGTATTCTTGTATGTTTGCATCCTTCATAGATATATAGTCGGGTAACATATATGTATATGTTTAATTCTACTCGAAAGAGATTGATAAAAAAAAATTAGGAATATTGATCTTCATAATTAAATCGTGTTATCAAATTTAACGGTTTGGGTTAAAAGAGACTGGTATAAGTGGATTCGAGATCCTAATACGATTTTTTTTATTAAATTTATATCACATTCGCATTAATCTCAACTTTGCATTAATTTTAGTTAACTTAGGTATTGCCTTGATTAGCTAGTAAGTAGTTTGATAATTGCATCCTAAAAGAAAAATTCATTGAATTTTATGGTTTCGGTTAAGACTAAGTTAATTCGAAATTAGACTAACGCAATCTCTGTTGATACGATACTTGAACTCTAAAATCCATTTTATTACTTGTGCGATCCGTATACTTGCGGAATAATAAAGCAACAACTTTTTGGCGCCGTTGTCGGGATTGTGTTCTAGTTCTTTTTCAGTTATATTAGCACTAATTTGAACTTCATTATTTTTATTATTTTTTAATTTATTTCAGTGTTTGAATTGTTTCTTTTCAGGCATTTTTGTGCAAAGCGTAAGACACGGGTCTCTAATAACACCTGCTCCAAAAATCGAACGTACTTTGCATCATATGCAAAAAGTAGCAAGAAAAGCATACTAAAAAGATAAAAAAACGACAAGACACCATGGATAACAATGAGATTGCTTCGGCATGAGAAGAAAATCAGGAGATAGCGATTGATGAAGAATTATGTTAGTTTGAAATTTTATGATTCCGCTGATCATTTAGAGCCAATCTAGCATTGTCTACCCACTGTTTGCAACCAAAGTTCTAGTTGAAGACCAATGTTATTCATTTGTTTCAGAATGGGCATCAGTTCCATGGCAAGGCCGATGAGAATCTACATACACATGTTTCTCGATTCTTGGAAATGTGCCAAGATTTCAAATATCAATGGATACGATGCCATCCAACTAAGTTTGTTCCCACATACTATCCGTGATAAAGTTCTTAAGTGGTTGGACTCACAGCCGATTACCAGCATCACCATTTGAAATAGATTAGCCCAAAAATTCTGTATAAAATTCTTTCAACCAATTAAGATTGTAAAGTTGAAGCATGAAATATCTATATTTCAAAAGTTAGAATCCGAATTTTTTGATAAGGCATGGAACAGATTCAAAAATATGCTAAGGAGTTGCCCTCATCATGGCATTAGTAATAGGCTTCATATTCAATATTTTTATACAGGTTTGTTTCTTCCTTTAAAAGTATGGTAGATTCTTTATCCAACGGTTAATTATCCACCAAAACCATTGATGAAACCTTGGATTTGATTAAGAGAATAGCTACCACCACATCCATGTGGGCATCGAACTGAGCTGTACACAAGATAACTGCATAAGTACATGAAGTGGACACTTTCAAGACATTATCTACAAAAATAAACTCATTGGTACACAAAGTGGAGAGCATGTCGCATTCAGTCAATGCGATACATAAGAAGAAACCAACTTGCAAAGAGTTGGGATGGTAATCACAGTACATCAGAATGTCTTATTCTAGCATAGAAACTCGAGCAAGTCAAGTATGTTCAAGGTGGTCAATGCCAACAAAATAATCCGTTCTCTGACATATTTAATCCAGGTTGGCATAATCATCTAAATCTCTCTTAGAGAGATAATCAGAACAACAGACCACATGATTCTCAGTTTCAGCAATCAGAAAAGAAAGTCTTACTAGAAGTTATATTTGGTAAGTTCATGGAGAAAACTGAGCAATATAGGGAAGCAAATAATCAATTGATGAGGAGGATAGAGACCACTCTCCAAAATTAGTACGCTTCAATAAAGAATTTAGATACGCAGATGGCAGTCACTATATTAAGTAGACCGCAGGGTACCTTGCCAAGAAACACTGAGGTTAACCCCAAGGAGCAAGTACATGTAATAACAACTAGAAGTGGGCTGCAGCTACCTGAAATACATGCCAAAATGCCAATCAAGAAAAAACAAGTTTTTGAAGAGCATGACGAAAAAGTAACTCCAGAGGCACAGACTAATCACGAACAAGTGGCAGACCATGGAAAAACAAAAGCTCCAGAGCCAATCAAGAAATGTACCTCCCATGCCTTTTCCACAGAGGTTAAATTCATAGAAGAAGAAGCAAGATTAGCAGTGTACACAATTTTTTTATCATCTAAGAAAGCTATATATTAACATACCGTTTGTTGAGACCATGACTCAAATGCCTAACTATGCCAAGTATATGAGACAACTGCTTGCAAACAAGAAAAAGTTGGCAGAAGGGGAGACAGTAAAGCTTACAGGGAAAGTAAGTGCCATAGTGGATAAACAACTACCAGACAAAAAAAAAAATCCAAGCAGCTTCATAAATCTAATTAGCATCAGTAGTTTCATGATCGATAGGGCATTGTGCGATCTTGGTACAAATATCAATTTAATGTCTCTTTCTATTTTTAGGTAATTGGGGCTTGGTAAAGCTAAACCCACAAATTTTGCTCTTCAGTTGGCCGATCGATCTATTAAAAAGCCATTTGGGATGGTTGAAGATATGGTGATGAGAGTGGAGAAGTTCTTATTCTCCATTGACTTCATTGTTCTTGATATGTCTGAGGATGTAGATATTCCTCTTATCTTGGGCTAGATCTCCTTAGCTACTTCAAATGCTCTCATTGATGTTTCACGAGATGTATTGACATTAAGGGATTAGGATGAAATTGAGATATTTCATATTTTGGGTAGAGATGAGGCATCACCACCACCTCTGTAACAACCATGGACTTTTTCCTACAAGTCTTTCGCTTTAAGGGTTATTCTATGCATTGATAACTTACGTACTGTCTACTGGAAGTTGAGCTCCAAACTGGACTTCTTTCACGTCTCCAGCGATTCTAACCCTTGACATCCCTCCTTAAGAAGAACTTATGGTGAATACTAGTACTAATTGAGCAAGTTGCCCAATTGGTACCAACATTCACTTAAGTTCCTCTTAAGGAAGGAGGTCAAGGGTTCGAATTTTTAGGGACGCAAAATAAATCCAATTTGGAGCCCAACCTCTAGTGGATAGTACGTAAGTTATCGATGTACGGAATAGTCCCTGAGCGAGAAGGTCGAAGGGAAAAGTCCGTGGTCGTTACAAATTGAATTTATTTTACGTCTCCAACTATTCAAATAATTGACCTCCCTCCTCAAGGAAAACTTATGGTGAACAATGGTACCAATTGAGCAAGTTTTCCAATTGGTACCAGCATTCAACATAAGTTCCTTTTAAGAGAGAGGTCAAGGGTTCGAATCCCTGAGGACGTGAAAGAAATCTAGTCTGGAGCCCAGCCTCCCCTAGACAATTCGTAAGTTAACGACGTACGGAATAACCCCTAGGCGAGAGAATCATAGGGGAGAGTCTGTGGTCGAGTCTAGAGCCCAACCTCCACTGGACAATACATAAGTTAACGGTGCACGAAATAGCCCTTAAGTAAAAGGTCGTAGGAGAAAGTTTGTGGTCATTACAACCTCCTTACTGGGCAGGATATCAAGTGGAGGCCTTGAAGAAATTCAAGAAAAACTTCTTTACAAGGTTTTGAGGTATGAAGCCAAAAGTACATGTGAAAGTCAATGGCAAACAGATTATTTAGATGCAAGAAGCTGACATGAATAAACATGAGGTTAAAGTTGAAGAAGACATCCCTGATGCACATGTTGCATTTGTTAAATGGTAGAGAAAGGACAAGGCACAGAACATGGAGAAGAAAATTAAGAGATTATTAGAGAGTGAAATTTTTTATGATCTTGAGATCCTTCATTCTTACACTTGAGCAACTCGACAGAAATTTAAGCTAATGACTATAAAAAATTGCTTAATGGGAGACAACCCATTCTTATATCCTTTTAATTAAGTTAGGTTAAACACTGCATTACACGTGGTTTTATGAGTCATTCATAAATTAGGCACCTGTTTCTCGATCATCCTAGCTAGATTATTGATTACACTCGTAAGTACTCATCATGTCAACCACATAATACTCTACTTTGCGAGCCGCGTGGATGATATCTATGACATTGTCTCTCGACCTTCAGCCCCAGCCGCACCTCACCACGCGTCTACTTCAGCCGAACTGTCTAATCAGCCTAGAACATCTTCTCCTTATTTACCCTCGGGGAGTACCTGATTATTTCTTCATTTATTTTGTTTTGTTTTCTATTATATTGGAGATACTGTAATGTTTTAATTTGGGGATGGGCTAAGGATCGAGATACTTGTTGTATATTTCTTTGATTTCTATTCGAGTCTGTATACTGTTTGAGGATTAAACAAATAATAATTCAAAAAATAAAAAAAAAAACTTGAAAAAAAAAAACCAAAAATAGTGTCTAGATTAGTGATTGAACTGCTTGCCACTGATGATGAGATTTATTTGTTTAAATTAAGTGCAACTTTTGTTAAAATTGTTGAGTTACACCTTAACTTATGTTCTTAATATAATGCTTATCCATGTTAGACCTGATTAATTGAGCACTTAGCCACTTTTGACTCGTCACTATATTGAAGCACAACTTGGACTTATTTGTTGATATTTTTGACCTAGGTGAGTTGAAATTTTTTTTCCCCAAATTCTTAATATAATAACTAAAATGCTTGAGAATAGTTTGGGGGTGTTAGAGTTAGTGCGTGTGTTCGTAGAATTTTGATAGTTTGAATTTTGAGTCTCATCTTTGGTTGAATAGGTTCTAGTCAAGGAATCTAAATCGGGCACTAACAATTGCTGAGAATCAAAAACCATGGAAAAAAAGAAGAAAAAATTACATCTTGCACTTCTCTTATAGTTTGTGTGACTCGAGCAATCAATCCTATTAGGGCATTTTAAAACATAGTACCCTATGGTTGTCTGACTTGAAAGTCATCGGCCCAAAGCTCGCTATATGGGTCACATAGAAAGCTTACAAAAGAGAAGTCTTACACACAAGATGTAAGTATGTATATATTAATTAATTAAATAAAAAGAGTTAGAGGAGCTCGATAAGGATTTTTAGGCTAGGATTCTAAAGATTGGAGTTGGGATTTTAGAAATCCCTTACCATTCTAGTTCTAGAATACGAGTTTCTAATTATTATCACTTTGTATGGAAAAAGAATTGTATTGATCAATAGGAACCAAATTTGGTTGAACACCTCAAGATTAGAGAGAAAAGCATTAGAAGTGTAATTACACAAGAGGTGTAAGAAGAAAGTTGACCGAAAGGGGTCTGGAATTATGAGTATATCAACAACACTATAATAGTAGTGCTCTAGCATTGGTGTGAGTTCAATATTGGTTAATCACACACACTGGAGATCGAGTATCGGATAAGTAAAATTAATTTGTGGTTTTGTTTGGATTTTTCTAAATTGTTGCCTTAAATTCAAACTTGAGACATATGATTGGGTCTATTAATTGTGATTTTCTTAGCTTAGTTTTGTAATCTATACCTTATTTCTGTTTTGTTCGAGGATGAACAAATATTTTAGTTTGGGAATGTTTGATAAGTGTATTTTGTGCACTTATTCGAACTTTAAAACTAAGTTATTGTTCAATTAGTTTAATAGTTTTTTACTTAAATTAGTTTACTTTCCTTCATTTTTAGTATTGGACCCGTTTATAAGCAATTAGAGAAGAAATTGCTGAAACAACAACAATTTGGTGAATGTTTAGAGAGTATGGAGACTCAATTTCGCTTAATTGAAACTTAAAGGATCATATTAGAGGCTATTGAAAAATTTTAGGACTAAAGTGACCAAAATTCAAAGTTGGAGGACTAAAATACATAGAATGAAAAAAATTGGCTTGAGTGATTGCCTGAGTTTACACTTGGCAATTTCCCATCCTCTTATTTTACAAGCGGAAACCAATTTTTTTTCCTGAGAGATTGGTTGATTTACACTGGGCAATCGTCCATTTTTGCCAGCGGATTTCTTTCTTTTTGAGTTTTACTCCAACTATAAAACTTTTTGAACCAAGATTTTTACGAATTTTTGAGATCTTTTGGGAAACTTGCAGATGGATATAAATAGGAGAGATTAACTCTAAATTAGGGTTGGCTATTTTGGGAGATTTTAAGAGAGAAACAAGAGGCGAAGGATTAAAAACTCATTCGGGCAAAATCGAATGAAGAACAAGGATCAAATATTGGAATTTCTTCTTATCCGAGTGATGTATTTTATCTCTTCTTTTAGTTTTCTTTCTCTTAGTATGCTATGCTAGATTTATTTTATGCTAGGATTACTATGAAACTTGTACTATAATTCTCTAATTCTTTGAATCTAATTCTTGATATTCAAACACGTTTTTAATTTTGAACAATTGATACCGATTTCTTTTCATCTACAATTATATGCGTAATGACTGTATAATTTTTGTGGCTTGTCTTACCATCGAGAGAATGAAAAGAATTTAAACATAGTATCAATTTTCGTAGAGTCCGATAAAAGATAAAAATATACCGTTATGCTTTATGTGATATTTAAATATTCACAAATTCTAATGTATTCTTATATGTTCGCATTCGTCAGAGAGATATAGTCGAGTCACATATATGGATATGTTTAATTTTACTTGAGAGATATTGTTAAACAAATTAGGAATATTGATTTTCATAATTAAATCCAGTTATCAAATTCAACGGTTCGGGTAAAAGGGTATTGCTATAAGTGGATTCGAGATCATAGTACACTTTTCTTTATTAAATTTATATCACATTCGCATTCATCTCAACTTTGCATTAATTTTAGTTAACTTAGGTCTTGAATTGATTAGCTAGTAAGTAGTTTGATAATTGCAACATAAAACAAAAATTCATTGAATTCTATAGCTTTTCAGTTAAGGCTAAGTTAATTTGAAATTAGACTAATGCAATCTCCGTGGGTACGATACTTAGATTCTAAAATCTATTTTATTACTAGTACGATCCGTACACTTGTAGAATAATAAAGCAATAATGAATTATAGCCCTAGGAATGAAATTTTAAGTTTGACGAGTCAGAATCCAAATTTGGTATTGTGGTGGAAGAATCTATGCATTGTGTTTATTTTGTAAATGAGATAATTTATTTCAAGGTGAAACGGGACGACAAGTGTATCATGTGGTTGACCATAAAGTTTCAGAGTCAAGCGATGCACGTGTTGGCAACAATTGAAGGTGAATAGGCCAAAGACTAAAGCCTGGTCTGAGCAAGGGATGCAAACAAACTTGCCACTAAGGAAGACTGATGAAGTCAAAAAAGTGGCCCAAATAATCCAACCTAGACCCAGGATTCTACTAAGGGCTGAATGAAACCATATAGAAAGACTGCAGTCACATGCAAGCACCTCACCTAGGTCTTCATGCTTAGATTAATGCAACGTGGAGATGAGACAAGCTTGAAAGCCAGAACAATGAATCCATATCCAAAAATAGGATTCTACTACTGGACTGTACTTGAACTTACTTCTTCCTAGATTCCAGAATGCTCAATGATGGGGTTGGAGAGCTGCTTCCCTGCCTTTCTCTAGTAGGTAATTAAAATATACCAATGGTTTAGGAGAAAATAGTTTTTTGCAAGTGGTGCATGTAATGTACTAGTACTATTTAGTAAATGAAATGGATATCAATTGCGGTGACACATTATATAGAA
Organism: Forsythia viridissima; assembly: GCA_030279155.1. Taxonomy (NCBI): domain Eukaryota; kingdom Viridiplantae; phylum Streptophyta; class Magnoliopsida; order Lamiales; family Oleaceae; genus Forsythia; species Forsythia viridissima. The sequence continues at coordinate 3,064,958 of CM059039.1, forward strand.
GACAACGAGTTCTCGTATTAGACTTTTCTTTTGGGTTCACTCCTCTTATGTGTTTAAGTGGCTACGCTCCTACACCTATTAGTATAGTGGCTTGATGATCTTCTGAATCTATTCTAGCTAGAGAGATAACTCCACTCATTGAACGATCATCTTTCTTTCATGGTATTCTTTATTTAACTTGGAGGGATATCTAGCAACCCACACCATACTACCTAGCCTAGACTAGCCACACTATACTAAATAGCCTAGATTGAACTAGACTTACGGTTGGGTCCACAAACACCCTGGCTGAAGGCGTGCATCCAGACGTTGAAAGTGATGCCACCTAGCCACTAGCTTGACAGAAGACGCATGCGTCGAAGTATGAATTGACGTGTCTTTTCCTACTAAAGCTTTCTCGGCCAATCAAATCAGGATGATCTAATTCTTACCTATGATTTAGGTATTATTTATAGTAGTGTGGGCATAGGAGAAGAAGTTTCCTAGCCTTTTGATTGAATTGATAGTTCCACCACCTGGCATAAAGGAATAGATTGGAAGGTGAGCGATGGCCCAATCCTTTAATGCATCATGCTGCTCTGCGGAGAATTTTCCTCGCGGAAGTGAGATCATGACTTCTCTCCACGTATCCACGACATTAGTGGCTTAGCCCTTCACCCGCATATCGTATCTGCTAGGCTTCGTCTTAGAAGCTAGTGCTTCCGCCTCTCTAGGCATGAGCAATAGCTCATGACTAATACTCTCTATGTAGTGGTTGGCCTTCTAGAAGCTTCGCCAAAAACGACTAGTCGCCTTCTTGTTTTCCTTAGACTATGCTAAGACTCGTGTTATCACTCTAAGTTAAAGAAGCAAGCCACCGAAGCTATAAGCATGCATTGAAAATTTAAAATAAAATCTTGGATAAATTTGGAAAAACACGTAGACAAATAAAACAATTAAAAATCCAATGGTGTTATTGCATCAAATTGTACATCCAATGGGTTATTAAGTTTTACATTATTAACCCTAACAATTAAATAGCTTATAAATAAAACAATAACTTACTTAGTTGGTGTAACTCCAAAATGTACACCGAGTAGTTTACCGATTCAAACTAAAGCGAACTCTTAAATCGATAAAAAGGACATAACCTTATTCCATTCCCTCTTTCATCAGTCATGGCGGTCCGTTAGGATAGGTTCAGCCCTTAATCTCTTCCTTCATTGAATTCAAGAAGAGCGGGTCGGGAGCTACCTTCGAGTTATAAATATCCCCTCTTAACTATAAAATTAGAAACAAATCTAGACTAAAACAAACTTTTTCCAAAAGCCACCGATCTATAAAGATCTCAATATCGTATTCGTCTATAATAAAAACAAAAATTGCATTTTCATTATGGTCTTACACAACAAAATGAATTAAATACGTTTGTATTGCTAGAAAAGCCAAAGGGTCAATAGGTCAGGGTATACTACATGCATTTGGATAACATCCTTTTTCGATAACACTGTATGTCCCGAATTAGATTCAAATTTTTATGCATTTAATTAATTAAAAAAATGAAACAATTACATAATGTTATATCAAATAGCTTTGTTGTTATTCCAAATATGGTTTCAAATAAATTAACAATATTATTGTATAACCGTACAAAAGTAGGTATTTACCTTTAAAATCCCCTATCTTACTCTATTATAAATATACTTAAAATATTACACACTTTTGATGTTATTTTATTAATATTTAATTTTATCGTAACTAATAAAAGTAATATAATTTAGATATAATATATAATATTTCTTAAGATAGAGAGCAGAAGACAGTTGGGAATTAACTTGATAAAATATATATCAATATTTTCAAAAGTTAAATAAATCTTTTAGAATCAATTGTAACATTTGTTGGATTTCCCTAGTGATAGACCTAATGAACTACGATCAGGCACCTAGTACAAAATTGTCTCGTTATCTGAGAATAGGCACAACCTCCAACATATGCATTGTAATATCTACAATGCAAAACTATATGAGCTACTTAGTTATTAACGACATGTATGAACATGTGCATGATTTTCTATCCTTTCTTTCGTTATGATTCTTGACCTCAAATTCTTGCTTGACATTAATGCAAATAGAAATGGGCATGTCACCGTCCATGTATCGATAAACTACCACCTCGAGAACAAGTTAGACTACCAATGGTCGGTCCCACAAGGAGGTGTAACAGCCGTAAGCACCCCAACGATCAAGTCAATTATTAAAATTTGAGTGTGAGCGAATAAATGCACAAAGAGTTGGCCCAAAATGTATGTATGTTGTGCATACCTTCAAATGCACGCAGACTGGAGTATTGGTAGAAATGATAACAGGGGCACGTTGGTCATTTTTATGAATATACCTTTTTATCATTTGATTCAAGAATATTGTTATATTTCAATTTCCAAGGTTCCTCAATTTTACCATTTCTACGAATTCTATGAAATGGATATGATATGTAAGTTGGAATGTTATGTTGTGCACGCAGAGGTATGATGCACTAATACAAGAATTGGACTGTCAAAATCTTTACTATTATTTAGGAAGCCTCCTCTAGGTCTGAGGCAGAGACAAAGTTGCATGGGATCTATTACTCAACAAGTCTCCATTTACTCTTATTGTTTTGTCCATTCTCTTCTAGACGAGGCTACAAGTTCTACCTGGCTGCCAAGATTAAAATATGAAGCCTGCGTAGGGCCCCCATTTCTAACATGTAGTGTAACTTAAGTTAAGAATTTTATTTCAGAGCTGAAGTATAATTCTACATGGCACTAGAAGGTCCAAGTCTAGTCAAGGTCCAATCAAAGCCCAATAATGAGAAACAAAATCCCAATTAAACTTAATTGTAGTCCATAATTTGAATTATCAACATAATTTCGAAAACTTATTTTAAAAAGAAAAAGATTAAAAAGGAAAAAGGATTTTACAAGACGATATATATTTAAATTCCACCAATGAATGAATTTAAATATAAAATCTTAGGGGGGTGTCCTCAACTCAGATTTTAATAGATTTCTTAATATTTATAAATTTTTATAAATTTCATAGAATTTAATAGAATTTGACATATTTGATAAGATTTTAATAGATTTCTATATCATAGATTTTAATAGATTCTCATGGATTTTATTGAATTTGTGGTCTTTTTATTAAAAATTATATTTTCATCTCTTCAATTGTGTCAACTGTAAATTTTGAAAAAATTTTAAAATTTCATCATAACATTTCAAGTCTATTTTTTTTTTAAAACCAAATTATGTCTTGACAAGAAACTTGCTCTAAAATTAATGTTGACAAGTAAATTCACCATAAAAGCACAATTTTTTTTTAAAAATAGACTAATAGCAAAAAAAAAAAGGACAACTAATTCATGATATATTGATACATATAATTTACATTTTAAATATTAAAAATGAGTATCGAAACGTTTTAACTTTTAAAGAATTCTAAATTATAGAGGTTGATAGAGTTCATATTTGTGATTTTTTTTAACCATAACCACTCATTGTGCATAAACAGATTATTATTATTTTTTTAAAAAAGCTAAGAAAATAGTATAATGTCTGACTAGATCACTAAAAAAAATAACATTGTGATTAAAAAATAAAATTCATAACATTATCGTACGTTAAAAGAAATTCCTAAATTTATCATTTAAACAAAAAATTCATGAAGTTGGAAATAAGGGCATCGTTTTGAGAAAAACGGAATAAAGACGTGAATAATTACAAATTGGTATAAAAGAGTTTCAGTAAAATTTTATGTGAAATGTGAGAGGTTTGTGAAAGAAAGAAAGAAAAAAAGTCAATTTATACAAAATAATTTCAGCAAAATTGTATGTGAAAATTGAGATGTTAGAGAGTGAGAGAGAGAGAGAGAGAGAGAGAGAAATCAATTGAAATTTTGAAGTTTGAAACAAGAATTGTTAGAATTTTTAGTAGTTATAATTATAGTTCCAAATCTATTGAAATCTGTCAAAATCCATTAATTAATGAAATCTTTAGAAATTCACTAGTTATTGAGGACACCTAAATTTCTAAAGAATCTATTTAAATCTGAGTTGGGGACACCTAAATTTTAATGAATTCTATTAAAATTTGAGTTGCCTAAATTTATGTGAATTTTTCAAATTCATTCAAATCTGATTTGGGGACACCCCCCTTAGAAAGAAAGAGATTTAATTAAGATTGAGAATCTTACCATATTCCTAAAACCTCTCTCTTGACTCTCCAATTTCTGCCCCCTCTTTCATCCTATACATACACACACGTCCTCCTCCCATCCTCTCCGCATCCTGGCCACAACGCGCACACAAATTTTTTCTCTCAAGCAAAGTAAGAAAGAAGAACAAAAAGAGCAAAAATAGGGAAAAAAAAAAAAAACCAGAAGGAAGAAGAGTAGTGAAAGATTAAAGGACTGATTTATTTTCAAGATTTGAAGACGTATTCATCAACTATTTTTCTAAGGTAGGGTTACATGTGCATGTTGATTTTATCCCTTTAAATTTGTATTTTTTGGTAGAACTGTTGTATTAAAGAATTTTTTTGAGATTATATGGCCATCCAGAACAAGAAAGAAGTTTATTCCATTGTGATAAACAAGAAAGAAGTCCATCCTATTCTAGGTTGTTCAAGAAGAAAGAACATGGTTTAAATCCTTAAGATTAAGCCACGAACGAATATTGGATTTTATGACCCTTGAGCTCCTGGGTTAATAATAGATGGAATTAGACAAACTACCACATTCCACATGTGTATTTCGAAATAAGTCTATTTTTTACAACATTTAACGAATTGACCAAATTTTAAATTTTAGATAAAATTATCCTTAGATAACATTTCCTTATCTTCCCACTCTGACTCCCTCTCTCTCTAACTTAAACACACATACTCTCTCTCCTCACATCCTCCACTATTGTCACTGTCCATAAGCTCTATTTTCTGCTCTCCTTTGTTATTTTTGTGGCCGAATTCTATCATTCTTATCGTAGATTCAAATACATTGGTAGACCTGTCACCAATTTTTGAGCCATTGAAGAAGTCGACCGATTTAAAATTTTTGAAGTCAGTTATAAGTTATTAAAAATTAAGAAAATTAGTGTATTTTTGATTTACATACACTTGGTAAAAAATGAACAGAAAAATAAGCACAAAACAGTGGACATGGAACTCGTGTCTTCGTCGACAAAATGAATAACCAATAAAATTGACACTAATTTATATCTATTTCTAAATAGGCACCAAAATATTATTCATTTTACAGATATAAGAAGGAGAACCAAATTGGTGCTCTTTTATCATCGACAAATGCTATTTGGTGCCCAATATCGACAAATGAGAATGGTTGGTGCTAATGGGCAACAACATCGACAAATGGAAATGGTTGGTGCCCTGTTATCGCATTATTATTTTTCTATCGATAAATGATTTTTATATCGATAAACGAAAAGCCCGTAATTTGTGTCTAGTTTGTCAACGTCGACATTATTTTGTTGATGTCCACATTATTTGCTCTGAGATTAAAAAAATTTCGATGTTCAGTTTAAATTGGAATTCAGTAAATAAAAGTTGAAATTAACTAAGTGTCTAGTCTAAATGATATGAATTTTTGTATATCATCGTACTAAAAAAAAGTTCAAATGTCGATTTTTCATACTCATCTCTTGATTTTCTTTAGCAAAAAAATAAAATAAAAAATCCAATGTCGATTTTTCAGCTAATCTATTGATTTTTGGATTGATAGATTCTCTTATAAGCTATTGTATGACTGTCAAGTAATGTTAAACCTTAACCCACACAAAAATTGTTATTTTTACAAAAGAATATATTTGAAATTTTGCATTTAAAAAATGACACATGTGCAAATATTATCAAAATATGTTATATTTTAAATCCACTATTTACTTTTGGGTACATTTCAAAATTCTCCTTAGAATATATGTGGTATGGTGTTTTGCTTAAAACTACTTGTTTGATTTGGGATTGCACAAAAGAATTTTGTATATCTATTGAGTTTTTCTAAAACCCATTCCTTCATTCTCTTGTAGGTTAAATTTGGGGTCATGGTGTTGGAAATTGGCACAAGAATTAGCCAAAAAATAATTTTTTTTAATTCAATAAATCAAGATCTTTGCTAGGCGTTCAAGTATTTATTACAACTAAAAACTAATAGATTAGTATTATACTTGAATCGATATACGATATTAGATCTTGATCTGATTCACAAACTTGCTACTTTTGATTCAAAAACTTGGTGCTCCCAATGTTCAAGTCTTCTATGGTATTCTCCAAGTATAAATTACACCGACGTGTAGGATCCTTTTTAATTTAATCTAATTTCTGGACTGGTAAGATCTAGAAAACCAAGAAGCTAAAACTTAGGTCAAACAAAGACTTCAGAATTTTCTATCTTCTTTTTTCTTAATTGTTCCAATTTTCTTATGTCATAGGCAATGTGATATAAATACGACAAGAGTTCAGATTGCAAACAATGACAAGAGTCCTGATTGCATCCAAATCCAATTAGTTTAGGATTGATATAATTACACATGTAATCTTTGAACTTATATCATAATTACAATCAAGTCCAAAACTTTCATAGTAACTATGATTAAGCCCAAAACTTTATAGAGCTAACACAAGACCTGTTCATACATATATTTTCCAAGCTCCAATAATTAGATTCTGCATTGTCGACCCTAGACCCCTCGATATAATTATTAGTCTTTTGTTTTTTCCACTAAAGGCAAGAGACTGCACTCTCAGAATATATAAGATTACAGAAGTTGTAATACTTTCTTCTGACCTACCGTATATATAATTTATCCCTGTATGAGATCCAATAATTATGTATGAGCATAAATAACCATTTTACCCTTCTAATTATTCTCACTAACTTTAAGTTACATATTCTTCAATGGTCATATGAACCAATTCACATATGTTGAAGTTTAGTCGTCGCTAAACACTGAGCTCAGATTTATAACCATTCAACAAAAAATATTTAAGTTGTCACTCAACCCATTTTTCAGGACAACAGTTCCCGATACAAATTCGTGTTCTCTACGTCGCTCATTCTCAAGCTCCCAGCTCACCGAGACATTTGATCAACTAAATTGATCTCACCCATTGGTGAATCGAAGAACTATCAAACTAACGAAAAGATATATACAATCATGTCAAGGGATTTAGATGAAATACTTGGTGATCAAGTGGAATTTAATTATTCGTATAGTCATGATATATAATTAAATTTGACACGTTGTCCGTTCAATACACTCCAAGTGTACTAGTGTCACCATTAATCCATTTCTGCGATAAGGACAAATCGCAAACCCGAATGATTAAATAGTCAACACTACAACCTTCTGGTACAAGGCGCCAACCCTTATACATTAGTTGTGAACAATTTTATTGATGATCAAAATATAAGTTATGTCACACTATGCTTTTCAACGCAAGCAACCAACTTATATTATCATAAGTGATCATTGACACTTTATTTACATGCTCAATATTAAACAAATGCAATAATAATAAATGAATAGAACAAACTTTTATTAATCATAAAATTGTTATTTTATTACAGAAAAAACTACTATATGGGCACACTACCCAACTTGTCCTAGAGTATATTTGTCATGTCTTGCAGCCCCATACCTTACAGATGTCCCTTGAAACTTTTAGCTAGAAGGCTTTTAGTAAATGGGTCCGCGAGGTTATCCTCAGTGGCAATCTTGCTGACAATTACATCTCCACGACTAACAATCTCTCTTAAGAGATGATATTTCCGTTCTATATGTTTTCTCTTTTGATGACTCATTGGTTCTTTAGCATTTGCCACTGCCCCACTATTGTCACAGTACAATGTCATGGGTTGTGATTATACAGCACCATCTCGATGTCCATTAGGAATTTCTTGAGCCATACTGCCGCTTTAGCAGCTTCACAAGATGCCACATATTGGGCTTCGATGGTGAAATCAGCAATGTATGATTGCTTGATACTTCTTCATATAATGGCTCCACCACCTAGTGTAAACAATGATCCTGATGTGGACTTACAAGAGTTCTTATCATCTTGAAAATTGAAATCTGTATACCCAACTGGAACAATGTTTGGTGAGGAGTAAACTAGCATACAGTTTATTGTTCTCCGAAGGTACTTAAAGATATGCTTTACAGCCACCCAATGTTTCAGTCCAGGGTTAGATTGATAACGACTGATCATACCAACAACATAACAAATTTAAGGTCTAGTGCATAGCATAGCATACATGAGACTACCTACTGCTGACGCATAAGGTATTCTACTCATGCGCTCTATCTCTTCAGGAATTTTTGGAGATTGCTCCTTAGAGAGTTGGATTCCATGTCTGAACGGTAAATTGCCTTTCTTGGAATCTTGCATGAAAAATCTGATAAGTATCTTGTCAATATATGTAGCTTGGGATGATTCTATCAGCTTGTTCTTTCAATCCCTCAAGATCTGAATGCCTAGAACATAACTAGCTTCACCCAAATCCTTCATATGAAACTGTTGGGCCAACCACACTTTCGTAAATGATAACATACCTATATCATTTTCTATGATTAGAATATCATCCATATAAAGTACCAAGAAAATTACTTTTTGTCCTGTATCTTCTTATAGACACAGGGTTCGTCGAAGTTCTGATCAAAACCATATGTCTCAATCACCTCATCGAACCTTTTGTTCCAAGATCTTGATACCTGCTTCAGTCCATAAATGAACCGCTGCAACTTGCATACTTTAGATTCATGACCACATTCTACGAACCCATCTGGTTGTACCATATAGATACATTCTTCAAGATGACCATTAAGAAAAGCCGTCTTGACATCCATTTGCCACACTTCATAATCATAATGAGCTACAATGGATAATTGAATCCGAATAGATTTAAGCATAGCTACAAGTGAGAATGTTTCCTACTAATCGATACCTTCTTTTTGGGTAAAACCCTTAGCCACTAGCCTTGCTTTGAAGGTTTCCACCTTCCCATCTATTCTTCTTTTTCTTTTGTAGACCCACTTGCACCCGATGAGTTTTATCCCTTTTGGTGCATCTACAAGTTCCCAAACTTGATTACAATGCATAGATTCCATCTCAGTGTTCATAGCTAGTCTCCACAAATCTAAATCTGCATCCACATTGTTTATAGCCTCCTTATATGAATTCGGATCATCTACTTGTTTTGCAGAGATCATTTGTTTGGATTCTCTGACAAACAAGTACCTAGACAGTTTTCTGATGACCATTTGACTTTGCCTAAGGAGTGGTAGATCTTAAACCGTGTCTTTATTTGGAATCGTAACATTTTCATCAATGTTGGTATCTCCTTTAGATAATACCATTACCTCTTCATCACCTCGAACATTTTCTTGATCTATGGGATCAGATAACAAATCATTTCTTCCATTCAGATTACGTTCTCTAGGTGTTTGTGATACCATGGGTTGTATGTCACTAGGTTGTGTTCCAGGAATTGATGAGCTGGGATTACTCCCACTCATTTCTTCCAAAACAGCCTTACTCTTGAACTGACGTTCATTAATATATTTATCCTCCAGAAATATTGTATTTGAACTGTTAAAAACCTTCATATCTAGAGGACCATAAAAATAGTATCTCCTGGTACCTTTAGGATATCCCAAAAATAGGTATATTTCTTACCTAGACTCTAACTTTTCTGTCTTCCCTTTCAGTACATGAGCCGGACATCCCCAAATTTGAATGTGACACAAATTTGATTTGCGCCCATTTCATAGTTCTAGGGGAGTCCTGGGAACAGACTTAAATGGAACGAGGTTAAGATTATAAGCGGCTGTTTCCAGTGCATATCTCCAAAATGAGATAGGTAGAGTTGAAACACTCATCATTGACCTAACCATATCTAACAATATCATGTTTTTTCTTTCAGAAATGCCGTCTGTTGGGGTGTACCAGATGCATTCAGTTGAGAAACTATACTATTTTTTGTTAAGTAATCCCTAAATTCTCCTGAGAGATATTCGCCACTTCGATTTGATCAAAATGTCTTTATACTTTTACTCAAATGTTTTTCGACCTCAGTCTAATATGCTTTGAATTTTTCAAAAGCCTCTGACTTTTGAATCATCAGGTAAATGTATCCAAATCTAGAGTAATCATCTGTAAAGGTGATAAAATACTCACAGTCCTCTCTCACAGGTGTACTCATAGGTTCACATACATCAGAATGAACTAGTTCTAACACTTCTTTGGCTCTATGTCCCTTCGCTAAAAAAGACATTTTGGTCATCATGCCCTCCAAACAAGAATCAAAAATCGGCAATGGTTCGACCTCAATTGAGTTGAGGGGACCATCTTTTGCCAGTCTTTGTATCCTGTTAAGGTTGATGTGTCCAAATCTAAGATGCCAAAGATAAGTATCACTAGTATGGTATGTATTTTGTTTATTATAGTTTGCAGAAGTATTATTAATTTCATTTGTGGAATAGTTTAATATATAAAGACCATTTATCAAATATCTGGCACAAGTATGAGCTTTATTCATCAAATGTAAAGCGCTTTATCAGGCGCAAAATCAAGAGAATAACCTTGTCCTATTAAACAATAAATGGAAATCAAATTCCACTTCATCTGTGGGACATAATAACAGTCCTTAAAAATTGAACGCCTACCACTACTGAAATAAAAATAAACTACTCCTACAGCTCTTGCTGAAACTACTGCTCATGTGCCGACTGTGATAATAAACTAACATTCATTGAGTTTTCTGCTCTCCTGAAGCCCCTGTATTGACATGCAAACATTATTAGTAGCTCTAGAATCTACAACCCAATAATTTGTAGAATCAACTACTAAACAAGACTCAATTATGAAAAATTCACCCGCACTCTGCTTCTTTTTAGCTAGTGCTTTGGGACAGTCTTTCTTCTAGTGACCTTTCTCGCTGCAGTTGAAACACTTGCCTTTCGACTTTCCACTTACTTTGGTATTTTTGTTGCTTACTGGCTTCTTGCTAGCTCTCTTCCTTTTTTTTTCCACCTTTGCCTTTCGACTTGGAATCAAAGGAGCTACCAATCGCTGCATAAACATTACCACCTTTAGTCTTAAGACCACTTTCCACATTTTGCAACCCATTCATCAGCCCAGTTAATGGCATATCCATCTTGTGTAAATGATAGTCTACAATAAACTATGAAAACATATCAGGTAGAGAGTTCACTACCATATCCACCTGAGTATTTGCATCAATAGTTGCACCCAGATTCTCTGCCACATTGAAGTGTCCAATCATGGTCAACATATGGTCCTTCACTGGCGTTTCGGGTTTCATGCGAATGCTCTGTAAGGTACAAATGACTTCGAACCGAGCTCTTATACTTTGATGTTCAAACATGTCCTTGATGCTTTTCATTATGTAATAAGAGGTTTCAAGATTGTCATGCTTCTGCCATAACATATTCGACATTGATGCCAAAATGTAACAGCGAGCCAACTTGTCTGCAGCTACCTACTTATCATAAGAATCTCTCATGTCCTTGCTTGCAGTCTTAGTGGATTGCTCAGGCCAATCTTCTTCAAGCACAAAATCAATTTTCTCAACGATGAGAACAATCATTAGGTTACGTTTCCAATCCACATAATTTTCTCCAATAAGTTCGTTTTGTTTTAGGATAACGAAAAATGGACTGAGTGACATTTTACTGAAAATAACAAAATTATTGCATATTAATATTGAGCAGCGAATTTAACATATGATGTATGAATGCAGATATAGATCCATAAAACTACAATAATGTAACGACTAATTGATCCTTGTGATCCAACAAGCCCCTCTATAGGAAAGGTCACTGTGTCCACTGATTAAACTAGGACCCTTCCACCAGATAAATCACATCTGACAATAAATGTCTAGATAAATCCAGTATCGCTATATTTGGTCACCAAGATTATAAATGAGAGCATCTATATGAGGTTTGTAGATGATCTCGATTTGAGTGTATAACATTTGTCTAGATCTCCAGATACTTGAAAAATAATCTCGCCATCTATAGGATAATCTCAAATTATATTCTATCTAGACGATTTTACCAAAAAGGAATCATATCAAATAACTCGAATCACATAGCCCTCTTATAGGAAGTCCGTTGCGTTACCGGCATGAGGCTAACGCATTCTGTTGCTTATGGATTGGCAAAAGGAGACCATGGGTTTTTATTTAAATAAATACCCTCTCCCACTCAATATTTTAAAATAATAGATTTTAATTTAAAATAATTACCAAATGTTCACATTAATCAAATTAACATATAGTTTAATTATTACAAATTTTCCTTTCTAGAAAAATTTAATTTAAATCAAATTATTCAAGGAAAAACTAATATTTCGATGAAATGCATTTTATTCTAAGTTTACGAACGACGTCAACATTAATTCTATATGACATGATTTACAGAATAATAATATTTTAAACAAATATTTAAAGCATTCATCAGTAATAAATTAACAATTATTTGTGATCCAAAATAAGACTCAAGAATTAAATTAAAAGCTAATTGGGTCCAAACCCAATATTTAAATTAAATCTTCAGCCCAAACTTCCAAACAACAACTATTCATTGAACCAAATAGCCACTATTCATGGCACCAAACATGAGCTATTCCAGCAACCAAACTACCACTATTCAAACAACCAAACGTGTACAATCCCAGCAACCAAACAATGATCATCTTCTACCTTAATTTCTCTTTTTTCCAAAGCAAACAACCACAAATCCACCGGAATTCACCATGGCTGAACTTAAAGAAGGACCATCGCAGGAGAGACACGCCACAAATCTCAAATCTGCGCAGAGCACTGGCCACGTAGATCTGAGATCTGCTCAGCTGCACCGGCGCGTAGAACTTGGATCTGTGTAGGCGCGCAGATCTTAGATCTACGCGCACGTCTGGTTGTACAGATCCAAGATCTACGCACCCACACCGGTGCATAAATCTCCATCTGCGTAGGTACCGCCCCATAGATTTGGTGATCTGTGCGAAAGTCTCCTCTTTCCCCACTTTTTTTTGGTTCGTTCTTTCTTCATTGGTCCAATCATCAATTTTCAATCTTTACAAAAATTAACTAGTCCTATTTTAGGGCTCACAATTTTAATCTTGCAATTAAAATTAAATCAAGATGATGGAGTTGTAATCCACTGATCTTGTTACATATCGAAATAACGAAATACAATGAACAAGTGGAGCCACAAAATAATTGGATCATGGTTTAAAATAATACCAATTATTCAATCAACATATAAACAAATAATCCTAGACATCGCTCGACTAGAACACGTAATTATCAAATCTAGATAATATAACAAATACGTGAACGATCTAAACCGCTTTGATACTACTTGTTGGAAATTGGCACAAGAATTAGCCAGAAAACAATTTTTTTTAATTCAATAAAGGGTAAATAGCACAAAACATCCCTACCTATTGAGGGTATTGTGGAAAACGTCCTTACCTTCAAATTTTTGGCATTTTTGCCCTTACCTACTGGATTTCTTGCGCAAAAGGTCCTTCAGTCCAAAATCATAGGGGTAAATTAGTCCAACCACTTTTTTCACATATATATTACTTCTTTTAAAATTGGGGGGCTTCCCATGCAATTTCCAAAATTGCACGACAGACCCCCGTCCCCAAATCTGTTGGTTCGCCGGGCATGCTCTATCTCGACTTCTTTCAAAGAGACAAGCCGGGTTCGAGCTAGGTCCGGAGCTGTACAAAAGAGAGCTCATTTAATCACGCGTCCATTTTCAAAATTTCTAAATCCAAAATATCTCCTGCACTCACACGCACACACTTATCGGAGCATTGCAGCACAGATCACCAGCGAGAGAGACAAATGGGCCCACCAAAATCCGGCCGTGCAATATCACAACAAGCCTTTGACGAAATGGTGAAGGAAAACATGGAGGACCTGGGAATGGACCCCACCGAAGCCCTACAAGACGCCATCCAAACCCTCACCCTTCAAGGTGTCGATCTATCCGGTTAGTATATTTCCATCTGTGCATTTCGAATTTCCAATGCTACACTCCAATTTCCTCACTAATTACATCTATTCCTCCTCCTCCTCCCCCCACCACATTTGCAGGTATTGTCACGTGCGTTCCGGGAGAGAGTAATCCGGTGATGGAGTGTTTGGACAAATTGAAGCAGCTGAATGGAAATTGGTCAGATCTAAATCATGTCGAAGACGAGAATGCAGTGAATGAAATTGTGGAGTTGTTAGAGGAATTGTATGATATGTGTGAGGACAAAGGATCGGGGAATGCAGCCATTTGGGGACGGGGGCCTGCCATGCAATTTTGGAAATTGCATGGAAAGTCCTCCAATTTTAAAAGAAGTAATATATATGTGAAAAAAGTGGTTGGACTAATTTACCCCTATGATTTTGGACTGAAGGACCTTTTGCACAAGAAATCCAGTAGGTAAGGGCAAAAATGCCAAAAATTTGAAGGTAGGGACGTTTTCCACAATACCCTCAATAGGTAGGGACGTTTTGTGCTATTTACCCTTCAATAAAACCAGAAATTTTGCTATGAGTTCACGTATTTATTATAATTAAAAAATAATAAATTATTATTATACCTGAATCGATATACGATATTAGATCTTGATCTGATTCACAAACTTGCTACTTTTGATTCACGAACTTGGTGTTCCCAACATTCAAGTCTTCTATAGTATTCTCCAAGTATAGATTATACCGGCATGTGGGGTTCTTTTTAATTAATCAAAAACTAATTTCTGGACTAGTCAGATCTAGAAAGCCAAGAAGCTAAAATTCAAGTCAAACAAAGACTTCAGAATTTTCTATCTTCTTTTTTCTTAACTGTTCGAATTTTCTTATGTCACAAGCAATGTGATATAAATACGACAAGCGTTCTGATTACAAACAATGAAAAGAGTCCTGATGCATCCAAGTCCAATTAGTTTATGATTGATTTGATTACACATGTAATCCCTGAACTTATATCATAATTACAATCAAGTCCAAAACTTTTATAGTAACTATGATTAAGTCCAAAACTCTATAGAGCTACCACAGGACCTGTACGGACATATATTTTCCAAGCTCCAATAATTAGATTCTATCTAGTCGACCCTAGAACACTCGATATAATTATTGGTCTTTTGCTTTTTCCACTAAAGGCAAGAGACTGTACTCTCAGAATATATAAGATTACAGAAGTTGTAATACTTTCTTTTGACCTACTGTATATATAATTTATCCCTATCTGAGATTCGATAATTAGGTATAAGTATAAATAACTTTTTTGCCCTTCTAATTATTCTCACTAACTTTAAGTTACATTTTGTTCAACGGTCCTGTGAACCAATTCACGGATGCCGAAGTTTAGCCGTCACTAAATACTAAGCTCAGATTTATAACCGTTCAATAGAAAATAAGTAGTCACTCGACCCATTTTTTAGGACGACAGTTCCAAACATAAATTCGTGTTCTCTATTTTGCTCATTTTCAAGCTCCCAACTCACCGAGATATTTGATCAACTAAATTGATCTCACCCATTGGTGAATCAAAGAACTATCAAACTAATGAAAATATATACACAATCATGTCAAGGGATTTAGATGAAATACTCAGTGATCAAGTAGAGTTTAATTATTCGCAGGGTCATGCTATATAATTAAATTCGACATGTGATCCGTTCAATACACTCCAAGTGTACTAGTGTCACCATTAATCTATTGCTGCGATAAAGACAAATCGCAAACTTGAATGATTAAATAATCAACACTACAACCTTCCATTACAAGGCGCTAACCATTATACATTAGGTGTGAACAATTTTATTGATGATCAAAATATAAGTTGTGTCACACTATGCTTCTCAACGTAAGCACCCAACTTATATTATCACAAGTGATAATTGGCACTTTATTTACATGCTAAATATTAAATAAATGCAATAATAATAAATGAATAGTACAAACTTTTATTAATCATAAAATTATTATTTTATTACATCAAAAACTATACTATATGGGCACACTACCCAACACATGGATGGAGCATTGATGATGAAGTGAAAAATCTTTGGGAATAAATGAGATTTACCAGACATTAATGAGCACTCTGATAAGTTTTTATTTTTAATTGTTGCTGAATTTTTAGGAGATTGATGGATGTTAAGAATTTTTATTCTTAGTTAATGTTTAATAACTCCTTTTATATGTTTATCATGCTAGAAATCAATTTATATGTTGACAATGAGGATTGAATGAATTTAAATTTAAACAGTGAATCTGTCCAAAATTATCAGCAAGAAAGTATGACTTCGAATAGACTCCCCAAGTTGTTTATTTAGAATTTTGATATGAAACTAGTTGGGATTGATAACTTGACAAGTTTCATTCCTCTGAGATTTGGAATCACATCAATAGGGCGACCGTGAAGCAAGATATGCATGTTTTGGTAATGGTGGGCAATTCTGGTTGGGAATTTGCCTCACTTGTTTTTACGAGTTAATTTGGAGGCTTTATTGAAATGGTTATATTCTAAATTTTTAATATGACTTAGTATGATATGTTATAAGTACTTCCTAACATTTTCATAATTTTAGGAGGTTGTTTGGTATGTCAAATGTGATTAGAATTATAGCGTTTAGTTGTAGTTTTGAATTCTATTTACTATGCCATTTGCTTACCTATTTGAAATCGTTAATCGTGCCAGAAAAATGATGAAATTTTGATATGTTATAGATGGGTAACTTGGTGGCATGGGTATAAATTTAGAAGTTTTTATGTCCTTTTGAGTGTCGTTTACTTGCTTGGGTGTTCATGAACAGGTTGGTAAACATCATAGATATTGATTGTAATTCAACATCAAAGCTTTAAAAATCAAGTTAAAAGTCTCGGTCACCTAGATTCAAGAATCCATTTTATTTTAAGAAATTATAGAATAAGAACCCCGTTAATAGTATGGTAAATCATTTAAGATTTTGAGAAATACGTTTCGTTTCGAAATAGTGGTTTACCTACTAGAAAAATGAGATTGGTATGCGACACACTGGGATTCTATAGAGGGAGTCTCGAGATGTCACACGCAGGCGTCTAGATGGACTTCCCAATAGTCTCTTAATTTCATGCCAAGTGTGGCCTTACGGGCCTCTTTGGTATATGGTTAATGGATAAAGATAACGTATAAATTTGTCTTATCCAATTTGGACAAAATTGATATCTGGATAACAATTTAAGAAAAAAATGAGGATAAATTTTATTCTCGAAAAAAGGAGGACAAAATTTTTTATACTGATAAAAGGTCTTTCAATTTTTTAAAAGACAAATTTACCCTTTATAATATAGAACAAATCTATTTTTGGACATTTATATCTTAGGATAATTGCCACTGCTCGCCGTGTCACCGGCCACTGCCACCACCTGTCGTCTGCTGCCCATTGCCTCCACCTCCCCTGCCCCTGCTGTTCACCAATTTTTTTTTCTATTTTAATTTTTTAATATACTTTTTTTTGTTTAATTAAAAATAAGTGTAGAATTTTCTTTTGTACGAAAAACTCACTTTTTAATATTCATATACCTAGTTGAACCAAACAGGATAATAAATTAGATAACTTTTATCTAGATAAATAAATCAAACAGGTCCTATGTGGCGCCCATGTAGGATGTATACATTTTTTAGATATAACATTAGTCCTCCCAAATCTGAGTCTCATATTCACATGTGATGGAGGATTTCTAGATGTTACTAGTCTAAGACCAAGACTTCTATCACATACAATATATTATATTCTAAAGCCATAGGCTATGCAAATATCTAAACTTACAAAGTTTATGTCTTTTCCTTGTCCTATGACATTATACCTTTCTAGAAATAGAAGTTTGAAAATATTTAAAATTATTTTTATATTGAGATTTTGTATTGAACAAAAGTTAAATTCTAAGACATTCTGTTAAAAACTTCTCTTTGTTTTGAGGTACCATACCGAATGGAAACCAAAGTTTGAAAATTTTAAGTTTAGCTTATCTTTGTTCCAAGGCACCATGCTGAGCGGGGTAGAAACTGAACTATGTTTGAGAAATTTAGTTTCTTTTTCACTCAAGAACTTCTCTTTGTTCTGAGATACTATATTGAGCAGAAATCGAAGTTTGAAAGTTTAAGTTTAGCTTCTATTTGTTCTAAGGCACCATGCCAAGCGGGGCTGAAACTGAACTATGTTTGAGAAATTTAACTTTTCTTTTACTAAAACACTTCTCTTTGTGTTCAAGTCACTATGCAGAGCGGAGCAAAAGTTTGAAAATTTAAGTTTAACTTCTCTTTTTTTCTAAGACAACATGTCGAGTGGATGTTGAAACTGAAATTGGATTATTCTTAGTCCTCCAAGGCGAACCTCATATTCATATGAAGTGGAGGACTTCACAAAAATATATAAAGATAGGTTGCTTTAAGCTAAAAGGTGTGAGAGACTCTGCTTGCAGTTATTATAATGGCATGTGTTAATGCATGTGACGGTTGACATCCTAAAAAATAATGCTAACAACTGTATCATTAGGGTGTGGAACAAAGCATGACGGACCATGATGTATGCATGTAGCAATTGGGGTTTGCCCATTTGAAATGAAATTTGGCGCCCTTACGGATTCTAGGGCCCATAAGTAATTTCGAATCAATGGTTGAGATTTGAGACAAGTTGATCCAACGGATAGATCTTGGGGTGTGATCTCTATTAAAGTGCATAAAGTCCCATACCATCACACTCTCTCATTTTCAACTAGTATAATTTGAGAGAGAGAGAGAGAGAGAGAGAGAGAGATTCACCACTGAGGAAGCAACGTAGGTACAACCTTTTATTCCATATTTTTCTTTAGTTTTGTCTGCTTTTATTTATCTTCTTCCTTCTAAAAAAAAAAAAAAAAGAAATGTTTTCCCACGAAACTTACGTCTGGCAAGTTGAAGAATGCAATGAGAGCAGTGACTCTTGAAGAGATTAGGGTGATGGTGCCACCATCATCTAGTGTTTCTCCTCTAATTGTCTGACCTAGGAGAGTCATCCACACCAGTGGTGCCATCCTAGAAAACGACAATATTGTGGCCAATTTTTTAGAAAACTACCATTTAGTGCATGTACAATTGACTGAGATTTTACTGACATAGCCAGGAGAATTGTTTGTTGACTATAGGGATGGACATACTTACACAGATGGAAATATATGTGAGCCAAGTGAGGATGGAGTTGGAGTGGAGACCAAGTTGAAATATAGGCCAATGTTGAGACGATGGGCCTTAGAAACATCTAAATTGAGTACGGACTTTGTAATGTGTAGAGACCGGATCCTAGTCCAATTAGGATTGATGGACTTCTAATTGGACTAGGGTATACAGAATATAATAAATAAGGTTATGGTCCCGGGTCAATGAAAACTTTTGTTCTTCTCTTCTACACCATTATAGACAGAGATTCTATTGAGTACTATTGAGGTGATTAGATTGTGGAAGATCCAACTCTCTCAATTTCAACACCAATGGAGACATGTATTCTTCTGAATTATTGTACTTGGTAATTTTATCACGATGTATTAATTCTTTAATTATGTATATATAATTAAAAGAATATAGATTATATTTATGTTGAATTATCAGTATGATAATTGTTTTAATCAATTTATTATATGCTCAAATTATATACATGAAGAAAAGATTTTTTTATGGTAAAAATCATTGTGTGTATATGAATTTTTGAGTTGTTTTATTAAGGAGAATAAAGAATCAAGTAATTGCCTATAGAACAAATTATGTTTTGACGTTGTGGATCATGAAAATTTGCTGAAAGTCTTCTTTTAAGGCATGGAGTCTTTTTTCTTTTTTATTCCACAAATTTATATTATGGTGTATATATATAATTGGAATTGTGATTTTAAATCCTATAGATTTAGATTTTTCTTAATGAATGTTCTTGAATCGTTGAGCATGAATCATCATTTTGTGGTGTTGGATTAAATTACGGCTATAAAGAATAAAAAAAAGGGAATAGCGGCACTGCCGGCACTGCTGGAATGAGGAAGAAGCTGCGCCTGGAAGGAACAACAGCGCCGGGTCTGGCGCTGCTGCGGCTGATCAGATCTGGCTGATGGGCGGTGGCTGGTGGCTAGGGTTTCAAACCCTAGCTATTTTTTTAAGAACGGGACTTCCTATGGAAATTAGATAAATTCAAGGATTGGTGTGCAATTTTGGAGATTCAGGTTATATTGCACATTAAGTCCCTAAAGTTTAAAACTTAATTAATTAAATTCATGAGGTTATGATAATTTAAAACTTAGTCTTAAAGTTTTAAATATTAAGCAATCTAACCATGTAGTTATGGGATTTTAATAATTTAGCTCTTAAAGTAGAAATTTGTCTAAAGTTGGCCACTAAAGTTTTAAATTTTGTAATTTTAACCCTAAAATTTTAAAATTTCTTTAAAGAAAGGCCATTAAAGTTTTAAAATTTAGGTTTCAATTTCAAAACTTCATAAATCCTAAATTTTAAATCTCTAAAGTATTAAAATTTCAACTCTAAGGTCCTCTAAGTTTTAAATCTTAAAATTTTTCTCCGAAAATTCTCAAATTCTTAATTCCAATGTCTTATATTTCAAAGTAAATAATATTAATACGATATGTTGCCAAAGTTACCTCTATTGTGTTGATTTGTTTATTTTGCAATATAAAGATGAGTATATCTGTTACTTATGTGAACAATGATCGGCCCAAAAGAAGGTTATTGTTTGGCCAAATAGCAGACATACATGTGGGAATAAATATGTGATAATTATAAAGAATTCATGTGGACAATAAGTCGGTTCAAAGAAAGGTTTATTGGTTGACAGATTTATTATCTATATTTGATTACCGCGCTGAGAATACCACTTACAAGTTGATGTTTCTGTCTAAAGACTAAATGTCAATATAGTACTATGTATCTTGTGATGGGCCTACCAATAAAAAACATGCTTTTTTGGATTTTCAGATTTAGTCCCTAAGGTTTTGGATTTTAAATCTTAGGTCCTTCAAGTTTTCAGATTTTAAAATCTTAGGCCCTTAAAGTTTGAAATTTTTGAATTTAATCCTTAAAATATCTTCAGATTCTTGAATTAATCGTCTTATATTTCAAAATAAATCAATTGAAATGATACGTTGCCAAAGTAACCACTATCGCGTAGATTTGCTTATTTTAGAATATTAAGATGTGTGTATCTGTTGTTTATGTGAACAATGACTGGCCCAAAAAAAGGTTACTGTTTGGCCAAATGGTAGATATACATGTGGTAATAAATATGTGACAATTATAAAGTTTTCATGTGGACAATAAGTCGGTCCAAAGAAAGGCTTATTGTTTGACAGATTAATTGTCAATATTTGATTACTACACAGAGAGTACCATTTACAAGTTGATGTTTCTGTCCAAAGACTAATTATCAATGTTGTGCTAGGTATCTTGTAATGGGCCCACCGATATATAATTGTCATACATATGTTCTGACATGATCATTAATAGTGAGTTTGATATATTTTCTCGTTTTCAGTTTCTGCTTCTGCTTTTACAGTATCTACCAACATTAATTTCATTCATGTGCTTAATGGTACAAATTTCAAGAATTAGAAAGAGAACGTTATGATTGTTCTCGATCACATGGATCTTGACCTTGCGTTTCAGACATAACGACCTCCTACTCTTACTGATGAAAGTTCCACTGAGGATAAAAGGGACTTGAAAATTGTGATCATTCTAACTGCATGAGTCTTATGATCATGAAATGTTCCATTTCAGAAACATTTAGGGGCGCTATGTCTGAGGAAAAAAATGTTAAGACGTTCATTAAAGAAATTGAAAAGCGTTTTGCCAAAAAACGAAAAGGCTGAAACAAGTCCTCTTTTGGATCACCTTGTTTCAATGAAGTATAAAGAAAAAATGAATGTAATGGAGTACATTATGGAAATATATGATCTCACTTCCAAACTAATGGAAAATTTGAAAAGTGTTTGGACCTAATTTAAAATAAGTCACCTATGGGTAACTTATAGGAAATTTTACCTATAAAAAATAAAAATGGTTTGGTTCGGTTTAAATTGTTTCTTAAACATTGAAACCTAAACCAAATTGTTTTTGAGCGGTTTTGGTTTAAATTTGAAACATTGATGGGTCTACGTGGACCCGAACCAACATTTTCAAACCAATAGATTCGATTCGATTTGCGGTTTCATGAATTTTTTGTGCAGCTATGGCAAAGCATAACTGTACACTCACACGATCTTTGCCAAGAGATAGGAGCATTTGTTGGAACCGGTGAACTACACTTGTTTCTGGATAGATGTGTGGGACAGAGGGCTTATGGTACCTGCTGCCCACCATTCCTCATCTACTTTGAGAACTGTGTAGCAGTTGGAACGCGGGCTAGATGGTCGGGAGGTTCGATTCCTCCCCAATCCCTTAAACTTGATCCCTGTAAGGAAGCTTTTTTCTTGGGAGAGCATACTCCAACATTGGAAATCCATCACTATTTAATACACAATGAAAAAAAAAAAATACATATTACAATCAATACCAACTGGGGCCCACACTCACAAAAACAAATTGTGTGGGACAGGCGGGTGAAATGTGTGTGCGAGGAGGCCACTGTGGGAGGTTTATAATATGGTTGACGGTGAGAAAATTAATTTTAAAGTGATTATAAGTTGCGAATATTACGAAATATGATGATAAAGAATATGTTCGACCTATTTAAATTATAATTTGAGCTTGGGCAAACAAGCATTTAGTCTATGGAACTCATCTTATATCCGAAATTTGTGGGCGTTTTAATAAACGTGTCTCATGAATAGTGTGTTGTGGAGCCCACTGCCATCTCGCAATGTGCAATATTAAATTTACTCCAATATTTTTTATAACAGTAATTTTCCAACTTTGTTCGTAATTTTTCAATTAATCTAGAATTAGACCGCAATTTTCAATTTTGTCCATTTTTAATGTATTTGTCAAATTTTCCCTTATAATTTGCTTGATATAATGTATGACTAGATAATATTAAAACAAATATAGATAAAAGAGTAAATAAATTCAAAAAGATAAAAACTTATCAATTATACTTTAACATTGCATAACAAATATGCTCCTAATTTTTTATTTTTTATTTTGAAAATGATCACAAGTAATATGAAAGTTCAGGTAAATATGTTTTTGTTTTAAAACTACATTTTTTTTTTCAATGAAAACATTATATGTGACATATTTTACTAATAAGTAAAAAAGTTACGCCTCAGTCACACGTGACACTCCATGTGGCCTGGTCAAAGTTAAAGCTATCGAATGGAGGGAATGACATCACTACCTAGGTTGCCTCCTTATTTCTCGAGAAGGTTGAGCAGAAGAGACGGTTAAAGACCGACCCCAGGTTGCGTGTTATGTAAGCCTTCCTTAACACTACGAATCAGACCTGACAAGATAGATGTGACATCCTGCCAATACGGCTTGTTACGAGTCCTAGCCCCCTAGCATGCAGCTGAAAGGGACTTCTTCATTAAACCTTGGACGCGACACCATGTATGTAGCAAGAGGCCCGTTAAGATCTTGCTACTTGTCAAACATCCACAGCACTTGTTCAGTGGACATTGGCCTACAAATACCGAAGTCATTTCTACATGAAAGGGATGATAAAAATCTACTTAGAGAAAATATACTCAACCCAAGTCCTCTACGTTGATTAACTTTAGTGGAATCTGTGATTAGAGGCCCAAACGCCACTTCTTCAGCCATAACGTGTCTCTTCCTTACACTTCAAGTGTACCACAGTGAATCACAGGCCCACGTGGCTGTCCAAATGAGTTGGTAAAATATACGTAAGTAGAGGAGCCGTAGGTTTTTTGTTGGCAGCTATTTTTGGAGGTTAATAGATTAACGTCGTATGTGAGAAACCATATTTTTAATTATGAGCAAAAAGTGGCCAAAAGGAGTTTTCCTAAACAAGGGACCCACTCACCCACCAAATAAGAAGATGAGTGAGAGCAATAAAGATGAGAACCCTAGAAGATCCTGACGTGATGCTGTAGGAAACACTGCAACTATAATGAAAGAGAGGAACCCAATGATAAGACACCTAAAGAGAGCTCCCACCAACCTCCAAAGAGAGATGAGAACCATGGCTGCCAGCGTGAGGTGGCTGTCCCAACACCACACCCAAATGCAAGATTTTATTCAACTCATGAATATGCAAGGAAGGAACCAACCTCAGGGCTCCGACATAAATATCCACGATAGAGAACCAGAGGTGGACATTAGCCACCCTCCAAGATCTTAGGTAAGGACAGAGGCCTCACATATTAGAACATGCAGAAAAAAAGTTGCCAACCTTTGATCGGTAGACGAGAAGGGACCACGACCCTCAATGTCAGCTAGTGTATTTGACAAACTTGGACGCAGGCAAGGAATGGGCACCAGGAGAGTCTCCCAAGGAGGGAACAACCTCAAAGTTCACCTAGAAATAGGCAAGATAGAAAGGCGAAAGAGGCGGTGGCTAGGAAAGAATTTGAGTTCCAGCCACTTCCGCCTAGGTAGACTCAGTATCAGCAACTCTAATACTATAGGAGCCACCAACAGTAGCCTCAACACATGCACCAATACCTACTAGAAGTAAACACTAAAGATGAGGACGCAAAGCTGGTGAGGTCTTTTGAATTAGACAATGACGATGAGAACTTTCCATTCTCGGCCAGGATTAGGAACGCGTGCTCTCCTCACAAATTTTATGTGCAAAAAATCATCCCTATACTAGCAAGGATGAATTTTTGGACCATGTAAACACTTACAAGACAGAGATGAGCCTCCGAGGAGCCTCTCCAGCCTTGAAATGCAGAGTTTTCCACCTTACCCTATCTGGAGACGCGAAGAAATGGTGCAACAAGCTTGAAACCGACGGCATCTCCAGCTGGATAGAGTTGAAGAAAACCTTCATCAACTACTTCTCATCAGGGAGGCATAGTTCTACCCTTGGTGAGCCACTGCAGAGCTATCCTAGCCGGTTAAATGAAAAAATTCTCTTTTGTGAAAGGGTCTTAGATGTCGAGGCCCTATCTGCTTTGAAATGAGGGTTAAACATGAATCTCCCATTCTGGAGAGATGTCCTCAATAAAAATCCTGCCACCTTTGACCAATTGGTAGAAATGATCATAGTGAAAATTGCCAATGAGAATATAATCCTCTATAGGAACCCCGGAGGACTGGCCCCTAGTCCTGTGCAAGGAGTTGGGTACGGTCAAGACCATGGAAGGCCCTTTATCCATCAACCACAACGTCGGAGGGACTACTTGACGAATCTGAACTTAGGGATGAGCTATGTAGCCTCTATACAAGAGGGCCTACTGACTTTACCTGTTGTGGCTGGAACTTCAGGCTCTTACCAGGGGTATTCCAACTACGGAATAGCCCCTCCATCTTACTACGAAGCTGGAATTAGCACGCCTCCGATGCCTCATCCTCATGAGGTCTCCATCAGTTTCTACCGAGTCCACTATAGCTATGGCCATAGCATGAAAGAATGCAGGGAGCTGGAAAACCTAACAAACTAGAGACACTCCAGTGCAAGTCCCAGGTGTGGATAGAGGTATCAAGATAGGTGGGCCGACTAGGCCTGCATCGGTACACCCGTAAAGCCCACAACTGCAGGTCGATCTGTGAATTGATAAGGCGATTCACGAGCAGTTAGATGCTAAACCGCTATTCAGCATCTAACAGGCATGCTGCATGCTTGCAGCCAATAAGTAAAAAAATAATTAAAAAATATAAAAAAATTTGTGTATGTGTGTTGTCTCATCACACTTAAACACAATTTCAAATTTTGAATTTGTGAGGAAGATTTTGTGTATGTAACGTATTAATTTTTTTTTATCTATAAATTATAACTACACAACAAACTTTTAACTACACAAATATCATCTCTCATTCTCCCCCTCTCTATGTGATTTGTCTTACATATTATCAAACAACTTTAAAATTTTTGAAGATCTTAGACACTCATTATTTAACATTCTACTGCAGTATATTTTTTATCAACTACAATTTTTTACTACTTAATTAATTATTTTATGTTCTAAAGTTTTTACTATTGTGTTATGCATTCCCACGATTTTTTTCTGAAAATTTTAATTTACATGATAGTTTTTCTCTAATAAATTAGAAGATTATCATATTGTAGATGTTGGATCATCTAAAAATCCAAGAAAAAAATAAACATCAGAGGTGTGACAATTTTTACAATAAATAAAAATAATGGTACATCATTGTACAATATTTGCAGAAATGTTGATGTGTGGAGAAGTAGTCAAGGCACTGGCATGCTACGGAGACCCAAAGACAAATATCTAAATAAAATATGACATTTAGATCCGAGACAAGCTCAAATTACTTCATTTACTAGTACTAATAGATCTGTGACTTTTACTAATTTTACTTATTCGTAGGAACAAATGAAAGTTGGAATGTCAGAATTTATTTCAACAAGCGAGATGCCCTTCACTTTTGCAGAAGATATGTATTTTGAAGATTTCATGCAAAAGTATGTTCGTCCCTCTTACATGAGTGTAAGTAGAAATATTGCTCATTCTGATAGTCTGAAATTATTTCATACAAAGGCTGAAAAATTAAAAATGAACTTACAAATATTGATAGAATTATGTGTTTCACGTCTAATTGTTGGTCTGGACGCAATCACAATGGGTAAGCTTGTGTTACAGCACATTTTATTGATAGCACTTGGTTACTGCACAAGAGAATAATTACTTTTCGTTTACTTGAATATCCACATAGTGGAGTAAATTTGTGTGAAAATTTATTACAAGTATTGAGTTTGGTGTCTTAAACAAATTATTTAGTATTACTTTTCACAATGCAAGTCCGAATATTGCATACATTGAGTTTTTAATTAGAACAGTTAAAGCCCTATTTGATTCTAAATTATTTCATGTGCAGTGTGTTTGTCATTTATATAATTTAGTTGTGCAAGATAGTTTGAAATTAATAACTCCACCAATACGTATAATTAGATAAGCTATTAATTATATTTCTTCTTTAGATTTTAGACAACAAGAATTTGCAAAAAATTGCAAAAATTTTGGATTGAGAAGAAAAAAATTTGTTGATGAAACTCAATATTTTTCTTACGTTAAAATCGTGTATTGGCTATACCAATGCTATTAATACATTTATTGATTCCAAGAATAATCAATTTCATATAGATTATTCGATTTGTGAACATGCATTTAAAGTAATAAAATTTTTGAAACCTTTCTATAAGACAACAAAAGTTAGTTTGGGAGTCTATTATCCAACTAGTAATTTTGTACTTTTACAATTGGTAGAAATTGCTTGCCAATTTTCAAGTTTTAGAAACGACCCACTTTTCTTTCAAATTATTTTGTCAATGGAGGAAAAGTTGCAAAAATATTATGAAAACATGCCACTAACTTTTCTAGTGGCAGCTGTAATGAATTCTCGCATTAAATTATTTGGAATTTATTGTATTTTAGATTCACTTTCTAAAATATTAGCTTTTAACATAAATATCACAAATCGACAATTGAAATTTTTTATTAATGAAATGTATAACTACCGTTTTATTAAATACCGTAACAATGAAAATATTTATGCTTTTACAAACTCTATTACAACTTCTAAAGGTAAATCTTCTATTTTTCTCGATGATAGTTAAGAAACGTAATGTTGTTAGTACTTCATCAACTGCAGTCACGAACACCATACCTACCAAATTAGAAAGATATTATCAATTTGATCATTATAATTTATTACTTGAAGATGAGGTAGACAATTTAGATATCTTACGATGGTGGAAATTAAATGAGCGGTCATGCCCAGTATTATAAAAAATGGCATGAAATCTACTAACAGTTTCAGTCTCAACAATGGCATCCGAGCCTGCTTTTAGTACAGGTAACAGGGTATTGGACGAAAAAAAAATCAAGAGTTAAAGAAGATATTTTGGAAGTTCTCATATGCGTGAAAGATTGGCTATTTGCAGATAAAATGATGCAAAGATAAAATTTCTGACGATATTGTTGAAAACATTAAAAATCTAGTAGTTACTAAATATTGATTTGCAAACAATATATAATTTCAACAATTGAATTATAGTTAAGTAGGTACCAATTTAGTTGGGATGTACTTAAACTATAAATATGCAAATGATTAATAGTTGTATACATGCCAACCCAGTTGGGATGTACTTTAACCATAGTGATACAATTAGTTGTTATTTGTAATGTAAAATTAGAAATAAATCAATGTAAAATAAGATATAAATTCTTTGTAAACATTTTTTGCTATAAATAATAAATATGAATTTATCATTTTTATTTATTTTTTATTAGTAATTTAACACATTTTTTGCTATACATGTAAACATTTTATAAGTAAAATAAATTAGTAATTTTTTTTAGTAATTTAAATAAATTAATTTTTTATTATTCAGACGGGCCAAACTACAGCTGAACCGCAGTCCACATCAGCTTGACCTGGTTCGCGTTCAAATTTTATAGGCTGGGTTGACCTGAACCGTAACTCGTCGCGGGCTAGGTTTTTTCTAATGCGAGTTGTCATCGAGCTTAATCAGAGGTGGGTCGACTCGGCCTGGCTAACCCAGATTGACACATCTAGGTGTGGAGATCGGCCTCCTATGATCGCCTCTTTCCTAGAATCCACGTTTTCTCCAACAGGGGTATGAGAGGCCTCTGGGCTACCAACGACAAAGGTGTCGTAATTCCAAAAACCCCGTACGACAACTCCGGTTAGTAAGAGGCACAGAGTAACACCTAATCATAGGTCTAGACAAGGCCCCCATCATAGAAATTGATAAAATCTTTGGGGGACCCTACTTAAGGGGCCAGGCCCGAAATGCTCAAAAGAGCTATGCAAAAGAGGTCGAGAGAGAGTTGATGACCAACTGGCTCATCAATAGCTGGCCTCTGGGTTCAAGAAAAGTTGGCTTCATCACATTTACAGAGGATGACATAAAAGACGTCCACTATTCTTATTGTGATGCCCTGATAGTAAGGGTAGTGGTGGCATGCAACAGATTTAGAAGGATGTTAGTAGATAACGAGAGCTTTGTCAATGTTATCTTCTGGAGCACCTATGAGAAAATGAACATCGAGACCCCACTAGCTTTTCACCAGAGCCTCTTTACGGCTTCAAAGGTGATTGCATCACCCCAAAAGAGATAGTACACCTATCTGTTACTATGGGAGAAGAACCTTTGGCCGTCCACACTTTCATGGAGTTCTTTGTGCTTGATAAAAGATCAGCCTACCATGGGGTCCTGGGTCGACCCGCTTTGAATGAGCTTTGGACCTTAACACCCATCCACCACATGTGCCTAAAATTGTTCACTGAAGAGGGGACTACCACCATAAAGGAAAATCAACCAGAGGCAAAGAAATGTTATAGAAACGTCCTGCGAATGGTGGAGAAAAAAGAAATCAATATAACTCTATGGGATGTTGAGATGATGGATGCCCTGGAAGATGCTATAGGAGGTACCTCACAACACGAGACAGGTTCCGAATAACAGGCCCAGAGAGATATCATGATGGCAGAGGCTGTTTCTCCTAAAGATATTGATCCCCAAATCATCGAGTCAGATCTTCAAACCTTACCGGTTGAGGACCTGGAAACCTTCTCGGTAGACCCTTTCGAGCCAAGGAAAATGCTCAAGGTAGGAAAATACCTCTCAGGGGGGAGGGGGTCTAAGAAAGATTTAAAAGAATTTTTCTCTCACAACATTGATGTCTTCGCGTGGAAACACGAAGATATGGCTGGGATTGACCTAGAGGTGAGTTTCCATAGGCTTAATGTTGACCCCAAGTTCTCATCACACCACCAGAATAGGAGACCTCTCAACCTCAAAAAATATGAGGCTTTGAAAAAAGAAGTGGAAAAAATCTTGTAGAGCGACATCATCAGAGAGGCCCGCTTCCTACAGTGGGTCTCCAAACCTATTTTGAATAGAAAGACAAATGGAAAATTGAGAATCTGCATAGATTTTTCCAATGTTAACCAAGCATGCATAAGGACGGCTTCTTACTCCATCGGATTGAACAACTAGTGAATGCCACGTCAGGCCACGAACTACTGAGCTTTATAGATGCCTACTCGGGCTACAACCAGATCCCAATGTACCCCCAAATGAAGAGCATACATCATTTGTCATTGACAAGAGACTTTACAGCTATAAGTCATGCCTTTTGGCCTGAAAAATGCCGGGGCAACTTACTAGTCGCTCGTCAATAAAATGTTTACCAATCAGCTCAGATCTACCATGGAAGTTTATGTGGATGACATGTTGGTTAAAAGCTTGAAGGCCCAAGATCATGTTCAACACCTAGAAGAAACTTTTCAAATCCTCATAACCTACCAAATGAGGCCTAGCCCTTTGAAGTGCATCTTCGGGGTTTACTCTAGGAAGTTCCTGGGCTACATAGTCAACCAAAGAGGCATAGAGGCTAACCCAGAAAAGATTAGGGTCTTGGTTGAGATGAGGTCACCAAGAAAGCTAAAAGAAGTGCAGTGCCTCACTGGAATTATGGCATCCCTCAGTAGGTTCGTCTCAAAAGCAACATATAAGTGCATTCATTTATTCAAGATATTGAAAGGGGACAACAAATTCGAATGAACAGATGAGTATGAGGCTGTATTCTAGGTCCTGAAGGAGCACATTAGGCAAGTTTTCCTATTCTCAAAACCCAAAGAAGAAGAGACTCTATTACTCTACTTGGCGGTCTTAGCTAAGTCGGTAAGTTCGGTCTTAGTGCGGCAGAAGGAGGATAAGCAATAGCTTCTTGTCTACTACGTAAGCAAGGCCATCCTAGGGGTGGAATCACGTTACCCAAATATGTAAAACCTAGCCTTGTTCCTCATCACTACATCTAGAAAGTTGAGGCCCTACTTCTAGGCTCACAGCATTCACATTCTCACCAATTTTCTCCTAAGATGGATTATGAAGAAGTTGAATGCCTCAGAGAGGTTATTGAAATGGGTTGTTGAGCTTAGCCAGTTTGATATTGTTTTCACGCCAAGGGTAGCTATCAAGGGACAAACACTAGCAGATTTCATGGCAGAATTTGTCAACACCTTGGAGATGGAAGCCTTCCATGACCCCTCTTGAGCTACCCATATGGTGCCTCTTCGTGGATGGGTCCTTTAGAAATACAAATTTTGGGTGCATTGGCAGTGAAGAGGCTGGTTACGGAGGAGATGACATCCTTTACAAAAGTGGATAGTCCATGCCCCTCATTAGGTGCATAGGTAGTGAAGAGGCTAGTTACGTCCTCAGAGAAATCTTCGAAGAAATATGTGGTAACCACATTGGGAGCTTGGCTCTGGCCCAAAAAGTGTTGAAATAAGGATATTTCTGGACTTCTTTGAAAAATGATGCCTCGCTCTATGTAAGAAAATGTGATAAATGCCAACGTTTCTCCACGATTCCACGCTAGCCTCACTAAGAGCTTACCACAGTGTCTAGCCCCTGGACTTTCGCCAAGTGGAAAATCGACTTTAATAGGCCCCCTGCCTAGAAGAAGAGGCAATGCATGCCATGGCATAGTTGTCATTGACTACTTCACCAAGTGTTCGAAGTTGAGTCTATGTTTAGATCACCGAGGAAAACACCTCCAAATTCGTATGGAAAAGCATCATCTGTAGGTTTGGAATTCTCCACTAGGTGGTATCTGACAACAAAAAGATCAAGAGCCTATGCGAAGAACCAAGAATTGCGAAACACTTCTCTAGTCCTCATCATCCTAAGTGAACGGTCATGTAGAGGTTGTTAACAAAACTATCAAGTATACCCTCAAGCGGAAGCTTGAAGCATCCAAGGGGCCTTGGGTTGACGAACTGCCCCACGTCTTCTGGGTGATCAGAACCACGCTAGGATAGGAACCGGAGAGACTCTCTTCTCTATGTCCTATGGTTCCAAAGCCATGAATCTAGTTGAAAATAGGCATCCCATCGCCTTGTCGCTTATTGTTCAATGAAGTCACAAAAGACGACTTGATACGGGCGGAGTTTGACCTCTTGGACGAACGAATATGACTTTAATCAAAGAAACTTGTTAAGTAATGCGTCTCAAAATAGATAAACGTCTACTTTTAATACCTGATTAAAGAGGTTTTTACGTATTTGTTTGCATTCAAATCCTCATTTGTTTGCATTCAAATCCTCTCGAAGAGAAATACTAACATAGTCAACATAAGTAAAAATGTAGGTAGTGGAAGCAGACACCAAAATTGAAAAAGTAATGACAAGCAATTCTATTAAGGTTTTGAAAAACTACTAGTCACAAAAATAGGGAAATTACAAGTAAAAACTCAAATCTAAGAAGAAGGGCCTCCTGCCTCAGCATCCTTCTTTCCTAAATGCACTGGAGGCAACTTCGCTTCCAGGGCAGTGATATCCAAATCAGGGTACTCCAAACGAAGAGCAAAGAGTACCTTTTGCTAGCAAAGAAAAATTGGAATATGACTCGGTATTATGGAAGTTGGTAGTAAATTCTACCTCGGCATTCCCTAACTTCTTTTACAAACTCCTTTTCTCGGCCAGGAGGTTGGTGTACACCTCCTCTGCATCTAGTTTCTCTTTAGCAGAAATCTCCATGTTTGATTCCAGCTTGGCAATCTTCTCATCCCCTCTCCATCTCCCTCTCCCTCTCCCCACCCCAGCCCAGTTGGACATTGGTTCTTTGGATAGCTTGTCTGCCTCATCCTGTAGACGAGAGGCTTCCTTCTTCAGCTGTTTATTTTCTTCAATGGCTTTCTCCATAGCCTCGGTAGAAATCCTTTTAGCGTTTAGAGCATCATCCACTTTTTTGGTTACGACTGCAATGTTTCCTACAACCTTAACCAGATCCTCCTTCATCATCTGGTAAACAGCCTTGGAACTTTATACCAGCGCCACTGTGCTATCGAGAGCCTCTCAAAATTCAACAGCCTTGGAGGCGTCTGCGGAGGCCTTCTCCGTCTTCTTCTTCTTCTGCTCTTTGCAGGCAACGATGGACCTCAATTGTACAGCAGTAGCTTGGATAGAACTGGCCAAGCCAGCCTTCATCAATCCTCGGTCATACCCTCGGTCAAAAAGGCTTTCTAGGCTGGAGAACTGTTCTTGTGAAATGACTGGCCCCCACGAGGGAAACAAATCTAAACCATCGATTGACCCAATAGAGAGCTCATTCCCGAGTTCTGCCACTAGGCTACAAACATCTCCCAAGAATGCCTATCCTAGGGATCCATCTGGTCCTCATCACTTGAACTTCATCCATAACTTTCTCCTTCCCTTTTTCTTTGCTCTTAGTAGGAGCGTCATCAAGAACCACGGCCCCATTGAGAGTAGCAGATAAATTCTTTTGCTTTGACACCGGGGGGATAGATCGTCACATCATTGACTATCTCAATCATTTTTCCCTGACTTTTCGAATGAATCTTTTTCTTCTCCTTCTCTGAGGTAACCTTTCATCCCCTCACAAGCCTTTTCAGTGTAGGCCAAGGACGGTCCTGTGAGACGGCCTTTTCCTTGTGCTACACCACTGCCCTAGTTCAAGACTTCTTCAAGATAGGAGTCTCCTCCTTAGGAACGATATCTTCCTCTGGGGGCAGAACATTTAGCTTCGCGGCTAATGCCTTCGATGGCCTTTTTCTACTAGGTGTCCTCGGATGAGCTAGGGTGCATCTATTTTGCCCTGGCCCTTGGCAGGGGAGGTAGTGGTGGCCTCGAGCGTTTCCGTTGGACAAAGTCAGTTGAATAAAAGAAGATACGTTAGATACAACATTGCACGAAAACTTTACAAAAGCAACCATACTTACATTTTGTTGCCATATGTCCCAGCTCAATCAAGGAGATTCGCTTCCCTAGAATGGCCTCGTATTTCTGCTCTTCGGGCCGGCGCTCATAGATAGCTCGGAGAATGTCAAGCTCCTGCTCAATCAACTTACAACAAGGAAGAGCACCTGCAAGAACGCGAAGGGGTTAGTACAATGAAAGGGTTCGTAACTACCTCATATCTACTCACTGGCGACACTATATAAACTAGATATATCAAGATCAGGCAACGGGTCGTCTACTATCCTCTGCCAGTTGCTCGACACCCAGAACCATGACTCTTTCCACTTCTTGATAGATGAGGGACATTCCATAATCAGTGGCTTATGAAATCCCCTGTGTCCGAAATAGTGTTAACCCAGCTCCTCTTCTCTATTTTTCTTCTTCCGCAGCTTCTTGGGCAGATACGCCATTTGGATGACATGGAGGGACGTCTCGAAACCAATGGAGTCTCTAAACCTTAGATAGAGACTCCCAACCATCTGGCTCCAACCGATCGGAGCTAACTGCGTCGGACGCTCTAAATACCTCGTTAGGATCTCACAACTTGTCAAACATCCAGAGCACTTAGGCAATAGACATTGGCCTATAAATACATGAAATGGATGATGAAAATCTAGTTAGAGAAAATATACTCAACCAAAGTCATCTACATTGATTAATTTAAGTGTTCTTCACACCACTTAGGAATATGTGAATAGAGGCCATCAAACTACTTTCTTGACCATAATGTGTCTCTCGCACACTCAAATACTTTTCCTTTTTACAAGTATACCACAGTGATTCACAGGCCACGTGGCCGTCCAACAATATTGGTAAAATATATGTAGGCAGAAAAGACATAGAGTTTCTGTTGACAACTATTTTTAAAGGTCAACACATATTTTAAAAAATAATACAAATTTAAGAAAGATTTCGTCAAACTTCTAATTAAAAATGGAATAAAAATAAAATTATTATGGTTAGAAACATAGTACAATATTTTTTACATTTTATCTTCTCGTAATCATCGCCCAACGTGGTTATTACTCTGAATATAACAAATTATATGGAAAAAAAAATACTCCGTTGGTAATGAAATATCACACGTCACAAGTCACAGGACCCAAAAGTCAATAAATCACCCTAGTAAGCTACTAGGAAAAATCCTTTCTGATGACGTCATCTTCCATCCATGTTTCCTTTGTTGGGTCAAAAAGGTATTTGTTCCTTTAAGTTCCAGGAGAAATTTCAAGTCAGTCCTTTAAGTTTATATTTTTTCGAATCAGTCAGTAAAACATTCTAATTGTTCCATTCTAATCATTGTGTTGGCAAGATTAACATCAAATTCCATGTGCACCATTGTGTATTAACTACTAACTGAATATATAATTAAGCTTAAATCGTGCTAAATAATAGTTGACGAAACAATGAAATATATTTAGTTTCAGTTGATTTCACGTTTTATTTAAATGTGATTTTAATATTCAAAGTCGACAAAAAACAAACTTCAAAGTTTCATCATCCCATTTTTAGCACGATTCAGGTTTGTGTGACAATGAGATTAAGGATTAAAGTTTGTGTGACAACAAGATTAAAATCGAGTTATTCCACAGTGCTGTCAACAAATTATATGTAAGATTTCATGTTATTCATATTATTTCATGTTATTCATATTAGTAGAGTGAGTAGATTAGAACCGATAGAAAACATTAGTAACTGATTTGGAACAAAAGAAATATTGAGAATTTTTTTGAAAATTTTACGATAATTTGAAGGACCAAATGTGTATTTAACCCTCTATACTTCCTTTGTCGCTTCCACGAAGCACTCTACCACACTTTATTCTTTCATCTATGCATGCCTTAGACGACTACTTCTAGAATTTCCACCAAATGCCAAACATCTTTTTATCTCAACTGCAAAAGTCTTTGCATTGACCAGGAATAAAATCCAAAAAAAAAAAAAAAAAAACTAGGATTTATTGATCCCTTTACTCCATAAATATTTCAATTCAATCACCCTATGCTTTTACTCTCTCTCCTTATGGCTAATTTTAATGAAACCACGTCCAATCCTAGTGATTGGATTCCATTCTATCAGCCGCAAACCAATTCATATATAACTTTTAATGATACCGTGTCTGATGCCACGATTGTCACCACCACCACTGCTACTGCTGCCACAACTACAGCTACAATCACTTCTATTCAAAGGAATATAAGACCAGAGGGTGGAATTTTGAAACCTCTCCGGAAACGTTCTAGGTCTTCACGGCGAACCCCAACCACCCTACTCAACACAGACACGGGCAATTTCCGAGCAATGGTGCAACGGTTCACGGGTGGTCCATCTACAGCCATGGGTGGTGGTGGGTTT
Source organism: Forsythia viridissima (assembly GCA_030279155.1). Lineage (NCBI taxonomy): Eukaryota > Viridiplantae > Streptophyta > Magnoliopsida > Lamiales > Oleaceae > Forsythia > Forsythia viridissima. Next base: position 3,101,282 of record CM059039.1, read on the forward strand.
CATATGCAGTATCAAAACCATCAACAACAGAACATATACTTGAATTCATTAAATAACAATCCGGGTGATGATTTTCTTCAAAGATTTAACAGCTCAAGGAGTAACAACATGGAGGTTTCTAATGGCTTTGTTTCAACTTATCTACCACCAAGGTCTTCTTCCTCCAATTAGGATGGGACGTGCACCGTTCACATGCTGCTGACTTTTCATAGTATGAACCTTCTTTATCTACTTGATAGGTAGATTTTTGTTTATTTATTTAAAATCATGTTTATAGAGATATCTATTATATATATATATACATATATATATATATATATATATATTTATATTTATTGTTACTCAGTCAAAAGTTTCATTTAATGAAATAATATTGTCAAAACTCCGATGGTCTAGTTTTCGACACAGTTTTCTCATGGAAAATTTTTCCTCCAACGGAATTACAGTACTTGTCAGAAATTACCAACGGTAAACATCTGATGGACATTAATGTTCGTTGGCAACTGTTTTTCTGTTTAATTATTTAAAATTAAATACTGTTTTGACCTAATTATTATCTACATCTATGAATGGCCAATTAATTACTCCATCCATCTCATAAAGATAGACTCATTTTTTTTTCACACAGATTAAGAAATTTCATTTAATGTAATTGAAACTATAAATTTGTTACACACTTTTCCTATTATACCCCTATTTAATATTAGTTATTCATGAATCTAATAAATTTAAATATTTGTTTTGGGTTGTTAACAATGTAAATTAAATAAGAGTGTATTAGGAAAATGAAAAATTTAATACACCCTCTAAAAAGTAAGTGGCCTATAATTTGGGACAGATAAATAAAGAAAACGAGTCTATCTTTGTGGGACAGAGAGAATATGTAATACTCTGAAAAATTTCCATTTTTGAGCAAGGGACGTAATTAAAAGAATTTCGAAAGTTATGAACCTAAATGAGAACTACCATTTTTCCCAAGGACTTCAGTACAGATTAAGAGAAGTAATCACTCGGTAAGGAAAAAAAAATGATGATTTTAGGATGAATTATTATTATTCGTTGAAAACTGGAAAATTGGAGTTTTTGCACTAAACAAGAAAGTTCCTGTTGAGTCGAGTGATATAAACTTTAATAAAAATTCACGGATTCTTAGATTTATTTTAAGTTTTATGTCAAATACTTATAATTTTGATAAGAAAAATTAGCAACATTATTCTTTTTATGAGAAAAAATTGACATATACCTTATTTTTATATTTAATAATTTTTACATTAAATTAATAAACTAGTTGCTAAATTTACCTTAATCTAATTAGAGTTCCAAACAAATTTCAATTGGAAAAATTGCCAATAAGTTATCTTCACATGACTTATTTCAAATTATGTCAAAACTTTTTTTAAAATTGTGATTAAGTCATACTTTACATCACTATTTTAAATTAATTCCAAAATCACCATTTTTAACCATATTTTCCATTGGCACAATCTTCCAATTACACAAACCTCCTCCACCTCCGACAACAACCTTCGGCGACGTCTGGCGACGACCTCCTATACCTCCGAAGACCTCCGGCGAGTGCTTCTATGGCACAGTGTTACTTTTTAATTTCCTATAGTAAAATCTGGGCCATCTGCAGTCGTTTATACCTGATATTGTAGTCGTTTATATCCGATATAGTGGATAATGATTGTGTTGAAATGTTTCTTAATTCTTCTTGGAAACTATAGGATTTAAATGCTGCAATCAAGATGTTGGAAGAAAAGTCAAAATCTGAAGAAACTAATTTTCAAAAACTTTATTTTGCGTGTGCTATGAGAACAAAAATGCCGTACTTAATTCAAATGTATTATTGTCCTAGATATATATTGTAGAACAATTGGCATCCTTGATATTTGCTAGTAAAGAGAAAATACAACAATGTAAGAAAACTATTCAGTTACATAACTATCCTGGACATTTGCTAGTGAATGATCTCTGTTGCAAAAAGAGAATTAAAAGAGAGCATGATGTCCTCCAAAGTTATGACTCTGGGCTGAGGAAGTGGGAAGAAGATCTCATTGTTAAAAAAGAGCTTGATGTTTGATACTGTATTATAGAAAAATAATATCACAGAAAATATTGTTAGTCATGTGTGTTGTTTGATACTGTATTATAGAAAACAGTATCACAGATATTGTTTGATCTATTTTAATCCATGATATTATTTGAATTTATGTGGAATGAGTTTTATTTATGATACCGTGCTTTTATCTTTGATACTGTTTAATTATGGCAAGGTTTGAACTTGTGATACTGTTTAAATGTCTTAGTTTTGTCTATGATACTGTTTTTAATCCAAGATAATGTTTTGTTTAGTTAATGTGCATTAATATTTGATACTGTTTTAATCCATGTTTTAATCCATGATACTGTTTTGCATAATACAGTATCAAACAACACACATGACTAATTAAACAGTATCAAAGATAAAAGCATAGTATCATAGTCATGTGTGTTGTTTGATACTATATTATGTAAAACAGTATCACAAAAAACAGAATATCAATAGAAATGAACATAGAATTCGCACATGTGCTCAGAATTTTTATTATAATATGTTTTCGGAATGGTCTCAACGATACGGTCAAGACCAGTCACTTTGCCACTGCCTATAATGGATTTTACCTGTTTGAAGTCGTCTTTTTAGCTTAAAATGACAATCTTTAATTTTTTTTGTCAAAACAGTATTACAAATCCTCTAAAACAGTATCACAGATAAATGAATATCTTTTTACTGCAAATTAAAGCTCTTCCAAGGTATCTGGGTCCCTTAAAAGCAAACACATACTTCAGAGCAATGCCAAGATGAAGAAAGAAGAACTGCCAATCATTCTCAAGTTAATGGGTCTCACTCAGAGAAGTCATGCAAATGGTTCTCATCTAAAGACAAGAGTAGCAGTTCTAGATCCGACTTAGATAAAACTATGAACAATGTTTCTGATTCTTCTCTTGAATTAGATCACATGATATTGTATGAAGGAAAAATAATATTGTTCTTAAAATATCGTTATTAAAATATTTTATTAATAGTTCAAAATCATAGGTTTAATAGTATCACAAAAAAAATAATAATACAAAAAAACAGTATCACAATTAGCGTTTTTTACAATTAAGGGTATGTTGGTCTTTTAGCTCTAAAATATGACTTTAATTGAATTAAGTTTTAAGCATATGACTTTATAGCCCATAAGTGCCCAAACAGTGACCGGCCCTGAATTTACCCATTTCAATTCCATTCCATTCATATGCATGTTAGCATAGGTTGAGTTGGTTCAGTTTTGGGCCTAACCCAAAATCGTACCGACCACTTCGGTTTGGCTATTATCTCAAATCGAACCAACCCGCCTTGTTGGGTAAACTGATCCAAACCAAACCAAACCGACCAATCTTGGGTTGGTTCGGTTTGGTTTAGGCTGTTTTAGGCTTGAATGGTTTGGGCTTGTATTTGTATTCTCCAAAAAAAAAAAAAAAAAAAAAACTCTCATTTCAAATTTTCTTTTGGACATGTAACCTGTTTTTGGACATGTTATTTGCAAAAATAACATCCATTTCAAAATATAATCTTATATATTTGAATCAAAACCTAGTAAGTGGTAACAAACAAGTCCAAAATATAATACAATCCAACATTAAAGTAAATTTGATCCACAACCGCTAGTAGATTGCTCTCACCACCCTCATTTTCATCATCAAATCTCAATATTTTTTTTCCTTTTGTCTTCCAATCTACAGGGATACATCTTACATTGATTTAATAAATGGTTCCTCAAGGTGCTTGTCCCATTTTTCTTACCATCACATGCATAATCTTTCCCACGGTAGTTACAAGTACACCTATTATTGTAAAGTGATTCCAAACATCCAAAGATTTCCTAGTCGGTTTTTTCTTTCCTAAACATGAAGGAAGAATTAGAGGAAGAGATATATTTTCAGATTGCAAATTTGTTGATGGGGTTGCGCCGGTAGTTTGAGTGTCCTGCTCTACCTCCATATTTGTATCTACCAATACCAAATACCAATTTTAGATTACATAAATGGAAAATTTCAGCTAGCATAAGACTTCCTCAAAATTTATCCAACACTTAATCAAAATTATTCAGCTTCACGTGGATTGAATTAATACTTCTTGACAATTCATACCTTCAAATTGTGAAACTATAGCAACAACGATCTACGATAGATAAATTATGGAGATAATGCCACTATAGTCGATAAATAGATGTTATCAGTTTTGATTTCACACAAAAGAGGGATTTATACATAAGAGATAATCTATTACCTGATTCGTCCGATAAGACAACTAGAGCTAGCAAATGGGCTGGGTTGGGCCCGTCCACCCCGTCAGAGTAGGGCCACACATGAAACTGGATTGGGCTGGCCCAGCCCAGTTTTTTATGGGCTAGAAATTTGTTAGCCCAGTTCAGCCTATTGACCCAACTTGGTTTTAATTTTCTTTTTTTTAAATAAAATTTTTATACAAGAATACATTACATCAAATACAAACGTCAATTTTTAAATATAAATTTAGACTATATATTTTGAGATTTTTAAAAAGTATAATTTATAAAATTGGGGCTCTCATTTATTAGTCAATAGATAAATGTCAATTTTCTCTCAAAATAATATTTTTTTTTTAATTGTAAACTATTTGTAGACATTTAAAAAAAAAAATACAAATATTAAAAGCATGATAGTTTTATTGCTTTGAGATACAATCATGTTTGGCTTAAATTAAAACGTTTACTTATAAATAAGTTTAAAATAAATAATTTACTTGTCACATCAAATATCTTTTGGATTGAAACTTAAATTAAATCTAAACAATTTTATGTTGGATCTTGGAATTTTTGGACTAATGTTTATTGGTGACTTAGGTTTAGATCATTTTAGATTGATATTATTTGGATTATGTATTGGAGCTATTCACAAAATAAGTGATTAGTGTTAATGAGCAAAAAAAAAAATCAAAATTGAGCCGGCCCACTAGCTCGCAGGCTAGATGGGCCGGGCCATATTGGCCCGGTTTTATTTGGGCCAGGGCCAGCCCAACCCAAAAGGTCGGGTTATATGGGCCAGCCCAAGGGCCGGGCCAATTTTTCCACCTCTAAAGACAATGGTCGAAGATGGAGGAAAAGCAAAATGAGAAACCCTAGGTCTTGGAATTGGGGCTTGAAGCTTAGACAAAAAAGCAACAACCAGCGTCGCCTTTACCTTCAGAGAGAGATTAACGAACTGAAACTAATGAAGTAGTAGCCAGCAGCCAATAGCCTACAGCCAGCACTTAAACATATGTTCACATGATCAAACACCCACCATCACCATTATAAAAAAAATTTTGCCGCCGCCTTAAATTGCCATTGTTACCTACTACTCATCATCCTTCCTCTTCTAGATTTGAAACATGAACTTGTGTGGAGTTGCGATTTGAAGTTCACACCTACCCACCACTACGTACCACACATACACACACATACTTACTTCATGTTAATTTAATTGAGGTGACTCCAATTTTTTTAAATATTTTTTTAAAAAATATTTTTATGGACACGAGAAAGATTAATTATTTTGGGTTCTTAATTACATGTATTGTGGATGATTTGGTTCAAATTAATATTACATTTGTTACCACCAGATTTTGGTAAGACCACCACGTCAGCAAAGGCCTCATATAGGCCCAAATTAGGCCTCGCTAAGGCTTTATAGACTAGTGAGGGCCTTCCATATTCATAAATGCCTCAGATATCTAGTGAGGGCCTCGTGAATATGTCTAAGGCCCAACAATATATTAGCATTCCTGAATTAGAGTATAGTGCAGCCCACGAAGGGCCTAGACAATCATGGCCAACCTAGGGAGCTTCGTCGGGCTTTGTATTTATTGTAATTAGCAGGCAGCACGATATTCCAGAATGACTAGAGATATGTTTAAAGAATGATTGCGTTTGATTGGCACACAGATTCTCATAGGAAAACCAAATATCAATCTCCTAAAGATTAGGTAACGTGATAAAGGAAACCAAATCAAATAAGGGTTAAAATCTAGGAGATTGCATTGACAGCCAATCATTCTTATCTCATAAGGAAGGAGGATCCTATTAGATATCCAATTGATTGTTTTCCTAAATCAATTAGGACTCTGAGGTTAGAAATACAACATCTCAGTTGTTCTAAGGTACGCATTATTCTCAATCCTAAACTCTGCTCAAATCTCTGCCTACTTGTCCCTCCCATACCAATTCTTATTATTCTTCCGTATATTATTCTATATACCAGCAATTGACTTGATCGTTAGAGTATCAACGATCGACGGCCCCCTTTTTTCCTGGTGATCTTGGTGCATAACGGTCGTCCTAATGTGTATGTAACATATAGGTTGGCAAAGGATTTGTTGACATGTGGATAGTGCAGATTTTGAAGTCAACAGATTGGCGCCATTTGTGAGAATCGAAAAACGTTACACGACAAAAAGCTTGTGGTAAAAACGTGTTTTCTACCTAAAAGAGCATGGCAACAAAAAACTTTATGGAAGAAGAAGTAGAGTCCCATCATACTGGCTTGCAGCAGAAAAGCGTTTAAGACCTTCAGAACGTAACCCACCGCAAGAGAAGAAGATAATGACAGAAGCGGGCGATCGAGCATGAAAACAATGACCTGAAGCTAGACAATGCCCGGATAAAGGTAACACTTGAACTGTTGGAGAATCAATCTCTTCAACATAGACCCAAGCGTAATCGTACCCATTGAAGCCCTTCGAGGTCTGATTCAATAGAGAGTCGTCGATCTCAAGACGACCTGCCAGTTTCAAATGGTATGAACGCTTGAAATACAAATCTGAGACCCTCGTATGATAATTAGAATGGAAGACCCCTTTCGACGCGTGGAAATCAACCAGCTTCTGCTGCCAGCGTGTTTGACAGGTTATGAGTGGGATCTTCTATAACACCATATCTACCAGCGCACAGCAAGCGCATTGAGCGAAGTGAAGCCCGTACAGTAGGGAGGAATGACCCAAAGCTTGTCCTTGTAAAGCTCGAGGATGAAAATGAAAGGTTAGAGTGCCATGAAGATGATGACGACAAGAACCTCTCATTTACCAACTTCATGAAGGTCATGGAGCTTTTCGTTAATTTTAGAATGCCCACGATGGACAAGTATAAAGGGAGAGGCGACCCCACAGATCACATCAACGTATATAAGACGAATCTCCAAGGTCACTCCCCCACAGTGAAATGCAGAAATTTCTATACCACACTCACATCTGATGTGAATAGGTGGTACAAAAAACTAAAACCACGGTGCACCAAGAGTTGGCCCCAACTCAAACGAGAGTTTATCGATGCCTTCATTGGCAACTGAACAATGATAGCCGATATCACTCAGCTTCACGACATTAGATAGAAAGAAGAAGAGTCGGTGAAGAGCTATTTTAGGAGATTCAGTGATGTCATCACTGATGAGAAGGCTCTGGATGCGCTAGTGACTTTACATGCGCACCCCTTTTTGGAGAGATGTCCAAAATAGTCAGTCTAAAACCTAGAGTCAGTTGGTAGACTTGATCCAGCAAGAAATTCGATCATATGAGACGATTGAGAACATAGAAAGAGCATAGAGAGACAGAGGGGATCGCTATTGGAGGAAGGGACGACGTCTCCCTAAACCTCGCTTTAATTCCTTCCAAGAAAAATGTTCTCCCGAGCCGCAAAACAACCATTATAGAAGGCTCAACCAGACAGAGACTATACAAGCCCATCGCACTGGACTACTCATAGCGGTTCTTCTGCCAGTTGTTCATCCATCCAAGTTCTACTGCATACATAAAGCCTGGGTGCATAACACTGAAGATTGCCCTAATGTAAGAGAACTGATCAACTGTGGGAATCAGGGCCAATGAGAGAGAAACCAACCGGCTTGAGGGCATCGAGGACCGCCCAACTAAGGGCAAAGACTTCCATCCCAGTGCTAGAACGATGGACCTCACCTTAATGATAGAGAAAACAACAAGAACATAGACCTGCCAAGGGCAGAAGTGCCCTCCAGAGCCCACTCGTCTGAGAAATTAATACAATAATAGGGGGTCCTATGTTGGAGGACATACGATGAATTTTCGATGAAGCTCCGTGAAGGTTGTAAGAGAAAAACTGGTGAAAAGTTGGCAGGTCCATGGGCATCGACCCAAGGCTCCACCAATTACGTTCACTGAAGTGGACAAGGCTAGTATACATTACCCACATTGCGACGCCTTAGTAGTTCACATCATTGTAGCCAGGAATGGGTTGGGACAAATGTTGGTCGATGATAGAAGTATCGTGAACATCCTGTTTGGCAGTACCTTCGATTAAGTGGACATGGATCATGAATTGACGGCCATCTCAGAACCACTATTTAGTTTTACGGGAGATAGCCTCGTTTTACGATGGAAAATCACCCTCACAGTGGACTTTGGAGAGCCCTCATGTCATTTGAGAAAATTTATAGAATTCTTAGTGGTTGATACTTGCTCCGCCCATCATAGAGTCCTCGGTAGGCCCGCGCTCAAGGATCTACAGGAGGTTACTTTAATCCATCACTTGGCAATAAAGTTCTTAACGCTAGGAGGGGTTGCTAAGGTTTGCGGTAACCAGACAGAGGTGAGGGCCCGCTATATGAACATGTTCTGAAAGGCAGCAAAGCACGAAGATGTTACCCCCGTGGTGATGACAATATAGATGGAGTCGATGGACATCGACCCCAAGAAGACAAATGAGGAGATGATACTTGACGATGGTCTAGACCCTCGGATTATAGGCTCGAATTCTCTGGCCTCTCCCACGGAGGAGCTAGAAGCATTCTTTGTAAACTCCTCAGACCCTACCCATATGTTACATGTGGGACAAAAACTTGAAGAAATGATGAATGAAGAACTGAAGCAGTTCATGCGAGAAAACACCGACATCTTCGCATGGAAACATAGCAACATGGTGGAGATTGATCCATCTGTAGCTTGCCACGTCCTGAAAGTGGATCCTAAAATGTGCTCCAAGATCCAAAAGAGAAGGCCTCTAAGTACAGAGATGTATGTCGCCCTAAAAGAAGAAGTTGACAAACTATTGGCAAACTGGTTCATCAAAGATGTAGTCTACCCCTAATGGGTATCCAACCCCATGTTGGAAAGGAAAAACAACACGAAGTGGAAGGTTTGTATAGACTTCTTTGACTTGAATCAGGCATGCCCCAAAGATAGTTTTTTTTTCATGCATTGATCAGTTGGTTGATAAGACTGCCGGCCACAAGCTACTTAGCTTTATGGATGCCTACTCTAGCTACAACCAGATTTCAATGTTCACGAGAGACGAGGAGCACACCTTGTTCATTACAGACTGATGATTGTATTGATATAAGATGATGCCCTTCGGCCTGAAGAATGTGGGAGCCACATATCAAAGGTTAGTGAACTACACGTTCTCGAAACATATTGGCAACACAATGGAGGTCTACGTCGATGACATGCTCGTGAAGAGCGTGAATGCCGAGGACTACATTGGACACTTGAAGGAGATGTTCGAAATTCTCTGCAAGTATCGTATGAAGCTCAACCCCTTCAAATGTGCCTTCGGGGCCGCATCTGGGAAATTTCTATGCTACATGGTGAATCAACGCGGGATAGACCCTAATCCCGAGAAGATTAAAGCGCTCGTCAATGTAGCAACCCGAAAATTCATATTTCTAATACATTTATTTTAAATATGAAAAATATAATGAAACAAGGAATTTATTTGAGTTGTCCCAAAAAGTGCATCAAAAATCGTAACACATAAAATTTAATTTAAATCTGAATAATAAAAAAGAGAAAATCAGATTTAATAAATTATGAAGAGACTAATATGATTTAATTTAAGATTCAATAGCTTACGATAGAGCTTGTTGGTTAAAAGTGAAAATTTGGGTTGAAACCCAAAAAGTTGATAAAGTAAAGTTTTAAGTCTTTTTGGATAAGTTAAGCAGCCATCTTTGGTACGATCGTATGAATTATGTATTGGTAAAAATTCTACGACTCTTACGGTGTTGTGAAGTACACAACGAGACCTTCGAAATGGTGCAAAAAACACCTACGTTTGACTAAGAAATCAGCCCCAAATATTTATGCCAAAAAAGTTCCAGAAAGTTTGATATCTGGAAAATAGTTATGAATTTCCAGCAAACTATGTTCAGGTAGCCATTTTTAGAACAATGTTTTAAACACTGTGGTGGTCCGTTTTCTACGATTCAAAGTACGTTGTGAAGATCCCCGTGAGATCTTCGAGTTGGTATAAGAGACGTCGAAAAATAAGCATACTTCTATCTTCAAAACCTGACCCAAAAATAGGTCCAGGAAGTTAGGAAATCTACCAATAATTGGAGTTTTTGTGATAATTATCATAAGTGCTATCCCTAGTGTCTTTATTGCACCCTAAAAAAACTATGAGTAAATGGGAAAGCATTAAATGAAGGCCAAGAGGAATCTTAAGCAAATCTATCCAACTTTACATGTGTCACAATGGAGATAAAAGCAACGATGAGGGGAGGGTTGGTTTCTTCCTATAAATACCCTTCCAATTAAGGCCACAACCTACCTCTTTCTTCTCTTTATAATCATCATAACACTTTCACACACACTCTAACACTAAAGAGGCAGGAAAGAACCCACTGAAAGGGGAAAATTACATCCTATACAGAGCCTGTTTGACATACATTATAAACCAATTTTAGTTTATTTCAGCCGTCATTTTTTACTTTTCAACCAACTTTTAACATGAAAAGTCAACAATTTCAACTCAAATAAACCAATATTGGTTTATAAACTAGTTTATAATCTCTGTCAAACGGACTCATAAGGAGGTGAGTGAATATTGAATGAAAAGGCTAAGAACTTAGTTTTCAAAATAAAAATACTCTTAATACCTCTCTGCCACGAAAGGTATTGGTACTCTGTATTTACTATTCTACGATGGGGTATCAGAACCTCAAAATCTCTGCACAATGAATGTCTAAAACCAGTTTCTTCCCGGTCGTGTTACCCTTACCTACATATTCAAATAATATTCACCTTCTACAAGATTGTGATAGATAGGACCTTTTATTTTTAGGTGGATCAAGACTAACCATAAAGAATTGTGAGTAAATTACGTTATTTGCTCTATGTCCAATACGATAATATATATATTTCATAAATTTAATGTTCTCCAAAATATGTTATTTGATGAGATTTGATAAGTGCATTTTGTGCACCTATTTGGGCCTTTAATCTAAGCTTTTATCTCGTTATATTATTGATTTTTTTACTTAGTTTAGTGTATTATTATTCGTATTTTAGTTTTGGACCTGTTTATAAACAAATAGAGAAGAATGGACGGAAAGAGCAACAACTTGGTGAAATTGACGACTAAATTGAGTTGTTGAAGTGAATATCAAGAGTCAAATATTGGAGGATGATGAAGAAGATAAATTCAATAAGTTTAAGATGTGTTGGAGTGACAATGAAGAGTTGAATCAATGGATCAAACACCAGAAAGTCAAATAACCGAACTGAGAAACTACATACCGAAGCATGTGGAGAAATTTGAGTATAACTTGTGATATTAGAATCTCCACAAGGCAAATGATATACCATTAGAAAGATAATTGAATTATGAGTCCAACACGTTTTACGAATCTCAATTTGAAGTTTCCTACAAGAAGTTATGGCCATTTGAAAAACATCGGCGGAGCAGAAAAAAGTTGAACTGTACGATCGCCCAGAACCTATTTTCGTCAGTAGAATGCATTTTGGTTGGCCTGGGCGATTGCCCGGGTTTGCACTGGGCGATCACTTAGTGTAATTTTGGCAGACATGGATTTTTTTTTCTTTTTTGAGTTCACTCCAATTAGGAAACCTTTTGGAATGCGATTTTAATGATTTCTTGGCATATTTTATGGCACAACAAGGATACTATAAATTGGAGTTATTAACTCATAACAAGGGAGCCGTTTTGGGAGTCATTTTAGGCCGACTTAGAGCCGTTTTGGAGTTGTTTTTGTTGAGGTTTTGGGATAAAAACATAGACGAAAGCATCAAACAGAGATCAAGATTGTTTTTTTGAAGAATTCAATGAAAATCAAAATCAAGCAATTATTCTTTCAAGTTTTCTTCTTCTCCGGGTGATGAATTCCATATTTGCTTCCCCTTCTTATTTTCTTATTATTAGTATGCTAGGCTAGTTTAATTAGTGCTAGAATTACGATGAAACTTGTCGTTTAAATTCTTTCATCTTGAGACTTGGTTTTTGACAATTTATTTCAATATAGTTTTGAATAATTAATTTTGATTTGTTTGCATCTACAATTATATACGTAGTAATTGTATGATTGTTGTGGTGTGTTTTACTATCGAAAGATCGAAAATATTCTAGACGCTATTTTAATTATCTTAAAGTTCGATAGGGGATAGAAATATACCGCTATACTTTAAGTGATCTTTAATTATCCACAGAAATTTAATGTATTTGTTTGCATTCGCATTCGTCATAGAAATATAGTCGAGTCATACATATGAATAGGTTTAACTTTATTCGAGAGAAACTGTTGAACAATCTAGGGATATTGATCTTCATAACTGAAGTAATTTGTCAAGACCAAGAATCAAGATAGAAGAAATAACAACTACAAGTGGATTCAGTATTCTAGTACTTTTCCTTTTTAAAGTTAAATCAAATTTTCACCAATTTAACCTTTCAATTATTTGAGCCATAATTATTTAATTGTTTATAGTTGACTATTTTAATTAGTTATTAAACACAAAATCTTCCAAAGTTCATTAGATTCGGTTAAGGTTAGCGTGATTGAACTAAATTATCTAAATCTCTGTGGGATCGATACTTGGACTCAAAAATCCATTTTACTACTTGAGCGATCCGTACACTTGCAGAATTATTAAAGACATAAAATCGCTGACAAGATTGATTCAACTAAAGATATGAGATGTTGTGAGTAAACTACGTCATTTATCTAATGTGCAACACGATATATATATATGTGTGTGTGTGTGTGTGTGTGTGTGTGTGTGTGTGTGTGTGTGTGTGTGTGTGTGTGCTCCAAATGACTTATGTTGATGAGATTGATGTAGATAAGGATATGAGATTTTATGAGCATCTTGAGTCTATTTATCATTTAGACAATAAGAATGGAGAATGAAAATAAGAAGTCATTTTGTGTTATACATGCTCAACTTGAGATGAGAAAACAAAGTCTATATGTATACAAAGACAAGTTATGTTATAACACAATAAGTTTTCCAAGCCTATTTGTACACCATATGGACGGTAAGGGCCCCAATAAAAGAATTGATCAACTATGGCCAAGGGTTAGAGCGACCCATATGAGGGCACGAGATTCGATCAAAGAACGGCCAAGGGCAAGAATAGCCTATAATAGGACGGTAAAGGTCCAAAGAGTTGATCAACTATAACCAAGGGAAAAAGTAACCAATAAAGGGACGGTAATGGTCCAAAGAAGTTAGCCATCGTGCTTATGCACAAAGAATATTTATTTTAAGCGATCGGTGTACAAATATTGCTCAGGAAAGGGCACTAAGAAAGATTTAAGATAACTTATGTGCAACATCACACATGTACTGTATTTTCCTTATTGAATGTCACCATTCATAGTCGTTTCATGACTCTTGTAGAAAATGGATCGAGATTACTATGAAGTCATGGGGCAAAGGTGGAAAGTAGCTTCAGATGGCCAAGAATACCATTTGATTACCAAGATTGATGTATAGTCTTCCTATACCCATCAACCCAGGCTACAAAAGTATGAAGCCACCTACTTTTCGTAGACATATATGACTATTGGATTATGGAGCATCTTACAACCCGCTTTTATAAAATGTAATAGCTTAAGTGAACTCGTCCTTAAAATATAAGCACCTCCCCCTTTTGATAAAGTATCTCGTAGTACTTTTTAAAACGAGCTTAAGACATATAGGTCATTTATGAGACGTAATGATTTGGCATGAGCCATTTTTCTATGAAATTGTAAGTGATGTATTTTTATCCTTTACTTAAATCCATGTTTTGTAGCAACCTACGGTATTGGAGGTAAAATAAATCCAAAGACAAGATTCACATGTTTTACTCTTCCGCTATGTTTAAGTTATTATGCCTTATTCTTTGGATTTTATTATTATTAAATATACCCATTTTTACATATAAAAAATAAGAAGAATCCGAAGCAAAAGAGAAAAAGGGTGACCTACAGATGTTGTCTCTGATTATTTTTAACAATTTTTCCTAAAGAAAATAACAAAAACTATTACAAATATGCTTTTAATTGAACAAAAGAACTAATCTGTTTTCTGCGTATGGGAGTACTAATACCCTCATATCCAGTTCCTAATACCCTACTGGACATAATATAAAAAAAAATTGGACAGAATTTCAGGGTCGCCACAAGTCTTGGTATCAGAGCTTCGGTCTAAAGGTTCTGCAAACTTTGATGAATGGTATTCAGCCATCGAAGATGACTTCCACCTCTAGTATGCCATGGCCTATTTCCATTTCTATTGTTTAAATTTTTATGGTGATTTTTCTCAAATTGCATAAATTGTCTACTTGTTTAGTAGCTTAGACCCGGTAGAACTTATCGACTAGAAAATAGAGGATACCTAAGAAAAGCAGCCTTATTCTGGAACCAAATATAAGAAAACTCCTCTTCATTGGCCAGAACTTCAGTCCAGAAAGGACCCGCGGCGGCCCTGCTCTTTTCTGCCATTTTATCGACTGAAAATCGAGTAGTTTTTGCCTTAGAAACCGCAGATTGAGCACCTTTACCCTTGGTAGAAACTTTCTTTGAAGGGCCAATGAAGAAATTTGAAGAAATTTTGGATTAGTTTGAAATATTGTTGAATTTTGAAGAAAAGAGAGGAAATACGGTAGGAAGAGAGAGAAAGAAGAAATGAATTGTGTCTTAGGGTAAAAAAAAAATTAGGGCTCAGGTAAAAGTCCCATTTTACCCGTGTAAAACCTAAAATTCGCGATGGGTCTTGATACACATTGGAACTAGGTATCAATATCCTCCTTGAACAAAACTGTTTGAAATTTCTCTAAATTTTAAAAGCAAGAATCCATAATTTCTTTCTTTAGCATATTCATTTGTACTTGTACAAAATTGATAATTACATTTGGACAGGATAAATTGAAATTTAAAAAAAAATGAACTTTTACAAATCTCATCTTATTTAGATAATCAAGTATGGCAAATCTAACTATTGATCGACTGACCCAGTTAGTGAAGTAGCAGGCTCGTCAATTAAAACAGTTTATGAATCAACCTCCCTCAGATGCAAATCTACATCAAGAAAGAGATCTTAGCAACGATCGTTTTCGTCGTCTGAATCCCCCTATATTTTCTGAAGCGAAAGATCCAATCGAAGCCAAAAATTGGTTAAGAACAATGGAACGTATGTTCGCCTATGCTCACGTAATAGATAATGAAAAAGTGATATGTGCGTCTTTCATGCTACGAGGAAGTGCTGGATATTGGTGGGATATGTTGACAAGTATGCGATAAACAATGGACGTGACTCGGGAAAAGTTTAGCGAAATATTTAGAAACAAATATTTCTCCACTTCCACTGGAAACCAAAAGCTAAATAAATTTATCTAGTTACGACAAGAATCAATGACGGTATCAGAATACATAAGAAAGTTTGAGGATTTGTCCCGTTTTGTCGTTTACATGGTTGGCACGAATGGATTGAAATTTGTCCGCTTTCTGGAAGGATTAAGGCCCGAGCTGAATAGAAATGTACTCATGTCAGGAATTCAGAACACGAGCTTTCCAGAAATTACTGATAAGGCCCTACTAGATGAGCAGGCTAAAGTCAAAATTGTTCAGGCTCGAGAAGCGAGAAATCAAAACCGAAATCAGAATCAAAAGGGGTTTAGGGTCAACAAGAACTGGAATGAGAATAAGAAGAAATGGGCTGGCAAATGTCAATGAGAAGAGAAAAACGAACCTTATTTAAAAAGGGAAAAACTAGATAACCAGACAGAAACTAAAAATGTCCCTCTATGTACCAAGTGTGGAAAGTGTCATCCTGATAAATGTTGGGCAGGACAAAAACTATGCTATTCATGCGATAAAACAGGACACTTGATTAAAGATTGTCCAATCAAACCTAAGGGAGAGCAGGGAAGAGTAAGAGTTTATCTAATGGATGGACTAGGAGCTCAAGAAAACACTTGAGCAGTTGAAGACGTAATCCATGTAAACTATGATACCTATGTGAGCCTTCCTTGACTCTAGAACTATATGTCCACTTATCTCGATACCTTTGTTAGGGATAATAGAATTAGATCAAAATTTGTTGCCCCTTGACTTAAGAAACCTTTTAAGTTCACTATCTTTATGGCTATTAAACTATTAATATAGTCTACGAAAAATACATATTGATGCTAATATGTCATGAACTTATTAGCTAATGTGAGTAGACCATGTTATGTGCTTTTAATACAAGATGTCTATTTTATAGAGTTGGTCATACTTAAGGCCAAATATGATTATTTGAAAAATGAGCTATTTTTGGATATTGTCAGCGATTTTGTATCTTTAATAATTCCGCAAGTGCACGGATCGCTCAAGTAATAAAGTGGATTGTGAGTCTAAATATCGTTCCTACGAAGATTTAGATAAGTCAGTTCAATTATACTAACCTTAACCGAATCTAATGAACTTTTGAAGATTTTGTGATTGAAAAATAATTAAACTATAAACTAAAATTAATTAACTAATTAAAATTCAAACAAATAAGAGATTAAAATAGAGAAGAATTACTTTAAAATTGGAAAAGAAAAGAAAAGTAAAGCGTACTAGAATCCCAAATCCATTTATACCAATTTCTTTTAACCTGAACAGTTGAATTTGATAACATGATTTAATTATGAAGATCAATATTCCTAATTTGTATAATAATTTTTCTCAAGTAGAATTAAACCTATTCATATATATGACCCGACTATATCTCTATGACGGATGCGAACATATAAGAATGCATTAGAATTTTTGAATACTTAAAAATCACGTAAAGCATAGCGGTATATCTTTATCCCCTATCGGACTCTACGATAATTGATATATGTATAACCTATTTTCCATCTCTCGATGGTAAAACAAGCCACAAGAATCATACAACTATTGTGCATATAATTGTAGATGAAGAGAAATCAATATCAATTATTCAAAATTAAAAACGTGCTTAAATATCAAAAACTATGTTCGAAGAATTAAAGACTCATGATACAAACTTCATCACGATCCTAGCACTAAAATAAATCTAGCCTAACATACTAAGAAGAAGTAAAAAAAAATAAAAAATATGGAAGCCATCACCCGAATATGAAGAAAATAATTGGGAGGTAAAATCTGTCTTCGTTTTAATCTTGAAAGGATGAATCTTGATCTTCGTTCTTGATTTTTCTTCTGTTCTTCTCTCTAAATTGGCTCCCAAATCGACCTAAAATGACTCCCAAAATGGCTCTCTTGTTATGATTTGATAACTCATATTTATAGTATCCTTGTTGTGCCCCAAAAGATGCCAAAAAATCATTAAAATCGCGTCCCAAAAGGTTTCCTAATTGGAGTTGAATTCAAAAAGAAAACAAAAATCCGTGTCTGCCAAAATTACACTGAGTGATCACCCAGTACAAACCTGGGCGATCGTCTAGGCCAACCAAAATGCATTCTGCTGACAAAAATAGGTTCTAGGCGATCGCTCAGCTATATCTCAGGCGATCACTCAGTTCAACTTTTTTTTGCTCCGCGGAAGTTTTTCAAATGGCCATAACTTCTTGTAGGAAACTCCAAATTGAGATCCGTAAAAAGTGTTGGACTCATAATTAAATTATATTTCTAATGGTATATCATTTGCCTTGTGGAGATTTTAATGTCAAAAGTTATACTCAAATTTCTTCACATGCTTCGGTAGGTAGTTTCTCAGTTTGGTTATTTGACTTTCCGGTGCTTGATCCATTGATTCAACTCTTCATTGTCACTCCAACACCTTAAACTTATTGAATTTATCTTATTTATCATCCTCCAATATTTGTCTCTTGATAATCACTTCAACAACTCAACTTACTCGTCGATTTCACCAAGTTGTTGCTCTTTTCGTCCATTCTTCTCTATTTGTTTATAAACAGGTCCAAGCGTTGTCTCACGGCACTTTGTATAATGCTTTTGAGGACTTGCTTTGCTTGCTTCTATTGACTTTGTGCCATGTTTCGTTTATCCTCAAAATTTTGAATTTGTGCTCTCCATAAAAACAAGATTTTAGTGTAGCACCTTGCTCGAACACAACCACGAAAATTTCAACTTCTTCATCGACCTTGATCATAAAATCAATTTTAGAAGAAATAGAAGAGTAGGAGAATTGCTTGTCTGACTCGTGCTTTTGTAATCTCTGAGGAAGTGGGATCAGAGGCTCATATGGTTTGATAGGAACGGTTGGCATAACCTGTGGTGTACATGAACTCTCTTTAATATCTGTTGTTTGTTCAATTTGTTCAACGTGCTCCTCATTAGTGGCCAATATATTTTCTTTATCTGCAACTGGCCTCTTTACATGGATTTCTGGTAACTGAACCCCACTTCTGGTAGTAACAGCTATAACACTTTCGTTGGGATTCACCTTTGTATTCTTGGCAACGTTCCATGTACTTTGGCTGATATAGCAACTGCCATCTGACCCATCTGTATTTCCAAATTTTTTATTGAAGCGCATTGATTTTGAAAATTGATCTCTGTCTGTCTTATGTACTGATCCGTTTTCTCGATAAATTTACTGAGAATGTCTTCAAATGAAGTTTTCTTTGCTAGCTGCTGAAACTGAGGACCTTGTGGCCTGATATTATTGTAATTATCCTTCCAAGAGAAATTTGGATGATCTACGATGAATTCTCCAACAAGCATGTTATCCTCATCAATTTTAAAAATAGCCTCATATCTCGTTATATTGGCCTGCTGCACTGCAATGAAATCTCCAAAAAGCATGTTGTCTTCATCAATATCAGAAATTGCGTCATATTTCACGATATTAGCCTGTTGCATTACGAAGAAATATCTAACGAGCATGTTGTCCTCATCAATGATAGATTGTCTTTGTATGATCCGTGGAGTCAAAAAGTCTCAAACTAGCATATTGTCTTCATTAATCTCCTGGTCTTCCATCTTGTGTTGTGGTCTGAAACAAGACAAGTTAAACACTGAAATAAACTAAAAAAATATTAAAAAAAATTAATTAAATAAACGAATTAATGCTAATATAATTGAAAAGAACTAAAACTAAATCCCCGGCAATGGCGCCAAAAACTTGTCATCGATTGTGTATCTTTAATAATTTCGCAAGTGCACTGATCGCCCAATTAATAAAGTGGATTGTGAGTCCAAGTACCGTTCCCACGAAGATTTAGATAAATCAGTTCAATTATACTAACATTAACCGAATCTAATGAACTTTTGAATATTTTGTGATTGAAAACTAATTAAACTATAAACTAAAATTAATTAACTAATTAAAATTCAAACAAATAAGAGATTAAAATAGAGAAGAATTACTTTAAAATTGGAAAAGAAAAGAAAAGAAAAGCGTACTAGATCCCGAATCCATTTATACCAATTTCCTTTAACCCGAACAGTTGAATTTGATAACATGATTTAATTATGAAGATCAATATTCTTAATTTGTTTAACAATCTCTCTCGAATAGAATTAAACCTATTCCTATATATGACCCGACTATATCTATATGACGGATGCGAACATATAAGAATGCATTAGAATTTGTGAATACTTAAAGATCACGTAAAGCATAGCGATATATCTCTATCCCCTATCGGACTTTACGATAATTGATATATGTATAACCTATTTTCCATCTCTCGATGGTAAAACAAGTCACAAGAATCATACAACTATTGCGCATATAATTGTAGATGAAGAGAAATCATTATCAATTATTCAAAATTAAAAACGTGCTTAAATATCAAAAACTAGGTTCGAAGAATTAAAGACTCATGATACAAACTTCATCACGATCCTAACACTAAAATAAATCTTGCCTAACGTACTAAGAAGAAGAAAAGAAAAAGAAAAATAAAATATGGAAGCCATCACCCGGATATGAAGAAAATAATTGGGAGGTAGAATCTGGAACTTGATCTTCGTTTTAATCTTGAAAGGATGAATCTTCATCTTCGTTCTTGATTTTTCTCCCGTTCTTTTCTCTAAATCTGCTCCCAAATCGGCCTAAAATGACTCCCAAAACGGCTCTCTTGTTATGTGTTAATAACTCATATTTAGAGTATCCTTGTTGTGCCCCAAAAGATGCCAAAAAATTATTAAAATCGTGTCTCAAAAGGTTTCCTAATTGGAGTCGAACCCAAAAAGGAAACAAAAATCCGTGTCTGCCAAAATTACATTGAGTGATCGCCCAGTATAAACCTAGGAGATCGCCCAGGCCAACCAAAATGCATTCTGCTGATGAAAATAGGTTCTAGGCGATCGCACATCTATATCTCGGGCAATCGCGCAGTTCAACTTTTTTCTACTCCGCGGATGTTTTTCAAATGGCCATAACGTCTTGTAGGAAACTCCAAATTGAGATCCATAAAAAGTGTTGGACTCATAATTCAATTATCTTTCTAATGGTATATCATTTGCCTTGTGGAGATTTTTGTGAAGATTTTATCTCAAAAGTAATACTCAAATTTCTTCACATGCTTCGGTAGGTAGTTTCTCAATTCAGTTATTTGACTTTCCGGTGTTTGATCCATTGATTCAACTCTTCATTGTCACTCCAACACATCCAAACTTATTGAATTTATCTTCTTCATCATCCTCCAATATTTGGCTCTTGATATTCACTTCAACAACTAAACTTACTTGTCGATTTCACCAAGTTGTTGCTCTTTCCGTCCATTCTTCTCCATTTGTTTATAAATAGGTCCAAAATTGAAATAAGAAGAATAATACACTAAACTAAGTAAAAAATCAATAATATAACGAGATAAAAGCTTAGTTTAAAAGCCCAAATAGGTGCACAAAATGCACTTATCAGATATAATAGGATAATGCTCATTTTCTTAACATGAAAGATGAATGTGTAAAATATGTTATTTGAGCTACATGTAAAATAATGATTTATGAGAAATACACTATTGTATTCACTTAGTATTGTGAAGCGTTAAAATAATGCCTTTTATGGGATGAGATGTCGTAGGTGTATGTGACTTACACTCATGTATTAGATCCAATACGAAAAGTTGAGTTTTGAGTAAATCTCAATCATATATGAGCAAAATAGTAAATACAGACTTTATGTTGTATAGTTGCTTTGTTCAACTTGATCATTTATGTGGAAAGGAGATATTTTTCTATGTATGTTGAGAATATAAAACTTAATTGTCAATCGAGAGCTACGTGTATCTACTACGTGTTCTATTTATGAACATTCTTACATCATAAAATCGGTTGAACTATGGAGATTATGTTAATAGGAAACATAAAACATGTTAAAGTTCCTTAAGTAAATTTGTACACCAATCGAGAGCAAAAGTGACGAAATCTAGGGCCTAAGTGGCGTTAACATAGAGTCCATGTGATGTGATCTAGGGCCTAAGTTGGCGTTAACCTAGATGTTTACATGGCACAATCTAGGGCCTATGTGGCGTTAACCTAGAGCCTAAGTGACGTATATGGTGCTTGAGTGGCACATGATGTTCAATTTAAGCATTCGATGTACAAATGTTACTTCAAGGACGGGCACTAAACTTAAAAAAAAAGGCACATTTATGTGTAGTTTTACATGGACATACATTATGCATATGTGAAGCATACTTTTAATCCCATGCTTGACTTGATCTATTATGAAGAGTTTAAATGAAATATGTGAAGGAAATGTGTCATTGTATGGAGAAATTATGTGCTTATAAGTCCATACACGTAAATCAATTTTTTTTGTAGAAAAAGTGAAGATATTGAGGAGAAACTTGGGAATGAAAGATGAAATGAGAAAAAATATTTCTGAGCTATTCTAGGTAAAATTCGAGAACGAAATTTATTTAAGGAGGAGAAATTGTAACGACCCGAAAATTTGTATTTCTAATACATTTATTTTAAATATGAAATATAATGAAACGATGAATTTATTTGAGTTGTTCCGAAAAGTTCTTCAAAAGTCGTAACACTTAGAATTTAATTTAAATCCGAATAATAAAAAAAGAAAAAATCGGATTAAATAAATTATGAAGGGACTAATAATTTTTAATTTAAGATTTAATAGCTTATGATAGGGCTTGATTGGTTAAAAGTGAAAAGTTGGTTGGAACCCAAAAAGTTGAGAAAGTAAAGTTTTAAGCTTTTTTTGATAAGTCAAGCAGCCCTCTTTGGTGGAATCGTATGAATTATGTATTGGTCACAATTCTACGATTCTTACGGTGTTGAGAAGTACACAACGAGACCTTCAAAATGGTGCCAAATACATCTACTTTTGACTAAGAAATCAGCCCCAAATATTTATGTCAAAAATGTTCCAGAAAGTTTGAAATCTGGAAAACAGTTATGAATTTCCAGCAAACCATGTTCGGGTAGCCATTTTTAGAATGATGTTTTAATCACTGTGTTCGTCTGTTTTCTACGATTCAAAGTGCGTTGCGAAGATCTCCCTGGATCTTCAAGATGGTATAAGAGACGTTGAAAATTAAGCATGCTTCGATCTTCAAAACCTGACCCAAAAACAGGTCCAAGAAGTTAGGAAATCTGCCAATAATTGGGATTTCTACAATAATTATCCTAAGTGCTATCCCTAGTGTCTTTATTGCATCGTACAAAAACTATGGACAAATGGGAAAGCATTAAATAAAGGCCAAGAGGAAATCTTAAGCAAATCTATCCAACTTTACGTGTGTCACACTGGGAAGGATCTTACAAGATCGTCGAGGAAGTTCTACCGAGAACCTATAGATTGGATGACTCAGAGGGAAGGGAAACAAGGCATCCCTAGAACATTACTACCTACGCCCTTATTATTAGTAGTTTTTCTCCTTTTCCTTATTTTTTTAGGGTTAAGCTGAATAACAACATTCCTTTCAGCTTTGTTTAGACCTTGTATTATTTTAATAAAGTTCAGTATTTTCTGAATAATGATACTCTCTACCCAATTGTGCAAGCAAAGAAAGTTCGGCAGTGAGGGAGTGTAGTTCGCGGCCAACTCTTTCAAATCGCTAGGTAAACATTCAACGCGTAATCAATCAAATAAAGAAATTTTAGGAGCGAGGGAGTGTGGTTCGTGCCCAACTCTTTCCACTAGCTAGGTAAACATTCAATGCGTAATCCATCAAGTAAAGAAAGTTCAGCAGTGATGGAGTGTGGTTCGCGGCCAACTCTTTCAACTCGCTGGGTAAACATTCAACGCACAATCAATCAAGTAAAAAAAAATCGACAGCGAAGGAGTGTGGTTCACGGCCAACTCTTTCAACTCGCTGGGTAAACATTCAACGCGTAATCAAGTAAGCAAATAGAGCTCAGTAGTGAGGGGGTGTGGTTCTCGACCGACTCTTTAAACTCACTGGATAAACATAAAACATCTGATAACTACAAATGACGTGAAACGAGAATATTTTCCATTAATGAATTTGATGAGAACCACACAAATGAATATTACATGAGATCATGATTCTTACATCTCTATTGAACCTTTGGGATCAGTGTAATCAGAGACCCCTAGTTTGGCCAACAATTCTTTGGCCTTTGAGAGCTCTGCCAATGCCTCCGTTAACTCTTTATGTTTGGCATGAGCCATATTTTCACACACCTTGAGTTTCAACTCAGCTTGCTTCTGAGCCTTGACATTCAACTTTTGAAGTGTTTCGTCCATGCTTATCTTGTACTCGGCCTTGGCCCTCGCATCCACAGAAACTGCAAGCCTCGAATGAAGAATCTTGTTTTCTAAACACAACTCATCTATATCTTATGCACCCATGACTGTTGAGTACAGTTCGTCGATCTTCATCGCCAGCACCTTGTATAATTCAAAGTTGAGTACGTGGCTCCGAGAGGTATACATCTCTACCAGTTTTAACATCTCCAATAGTTCTGCGTTGTCTGCTACCTTCACAAAGGCAGAAGTCCAATACTTACAAACTGAAGCCGCTGCTATGGCAGACAGAATCGGTAGCTTTCTCCTACGTCTGGGTCTAATACTTGTAGACACTTTCTGCCATTATTGCAGAAGAGGCAGAGAGCAGCTCCACCACCATAGGATCCAACTCACTGTTGTGATAGGTGATGCGCACACGACCATCTTGGCTGGTCGATGAGGTAGAATTTCCAACATCTCCAACTCTTCTAGCAGTATTCGGTGACGGTTGACGATGTTTCTCAGTTTGCCTAGTCTTGCGAGCATCCTTCATAAGCCCTTCCACGCCCCAGAAGCCTTCATCTTCTGGCTGGCGGCTTCATCCGTACCATCTACGATCCTCTTTCCTTTATCTTTCAGGAGCACAGGGGCCGAGGAGAAGGCAGAGATAGAAGCGGTGGTGAATGAGGAACAGTCTGATCCAAAACTTAAATAGCGAAGGCTGGAGGATAAATCATCCTCAATGGCACCCCATTCTATACTTCCTGTGACAATGGCACCTCTTGCGATGGTGTCTGGGTCGAATAGCTAGCCTCGCCCGTAGGCCGGGCAAGACGAAATAAGGGAACATTCTTGAATCTAAATGCTGCTAACACAATAACCAAGGCACAGAGTGTTACGAGTGCCTATTAAGACAACTTCCACACCATTCAATAGACAAGGCTTACCCATTAGTCCATAGCGAATCAGTAATTCGTCGTCCTTGAGCAAATTGATGAGGCTCCTAAAGTTGCTATCAAGCGCGCGAACCTTATTCCACTTTAGTCTCAAGTCACCTTGATCCTTCTCTAGAATGGGCGGCTACCCACAATCTGTACAAGGTAGTAAGATATATTAAGTTCCCTAAATTGGCGGGGAATGGACACATTTGGGAGAGGATCCTCCGGCGTAAACTCCAAGTCCCCTCCGATGAAGATGAATCTCTCCTTCCAGTTATGTACATTGTTGGGGCTATCAGTCACTGCCCTTCATCTTTGGTCTGGCCAAGGAAAAATATTGAACCAGCCCGTAGATCAGTAGGGTCGGTAAATTGATTCAAATTTCCTGGGGTTATGTCACCACCAGCCTTAGCAATCCTCCACAACAGGAATGTCGCCACCATCTGGTCCCAACCATTGGGTGTTATCTGACAAGGAGCCAAATTCCAATCTCTCAGAATCTCATAAAAAAAATGATGCATGGGCAGGCAAAGGCCTTGTTGCATCACCGGTTCATAAATTACGACGAACTCCTCAGGTAGGTCATCATCACGTTATTTGGGATAGGGGCCTTGAGCTCTACAAAAGCAAGAATATCATACGACAGTCCTATATCTTTCAACTCAGCCTCCTTGATCCTCAAGTGAGTCATAGAAGCCTCAGTGGTTGAATGCTTAAGCTCCTCGTCAAGTTGTCAAGCGGCAGGGACATCCCTTTTGTCTAGCGACCCTCTCATTTTGGGTACCTGGCACCACGTCGTCCCTTTTCCGCCTTCACCTTTGGCGGTACATCTGGGTTTACTCCCCTCCCACTTGTGGATGTTGGGGATGGATGAGCGACGGTGGGTCCTTGATCAACTTCTTCTTCCCCCTTTGTAGAAGGTGAAGACGAAGATGAAGATGAAGACTCAACCATGATGTCAAGGTTTGTCCTAGCGGCTGAATGATTCTGTGAATCATCGTGTTCAGACAACATCGGTACTTCTCTTAATTCAAAAAGAAGATACCCCCACAATCGCCGGGAAATATGGCAAAAAACAGCATCCAAACCAAGAAACTGTAAAATAAAAACAAATGCGGTCTACGAAATAAAGCACAGCAACCTCTGTAGTATTTACTCAAGAATACAGTTGAACCCTACGACCACCAAAAATACCTTGCACTTTCTTGGTTATCATCTAAATACTCAGCAAAGTTTGAGATACACATAGAAGCAAGAAGAAGATAAATGAGAAGAAACAAGGACTTATGTAGATTAAGTCCCATAAATCCCTGCCGTCCAATTCAAAACACACCATATAAGCTGTCCATCCAGTGGACGTGTGTCCAAAGAAGGAAAATGGGCAGAAAAATAGAACCATAAGCATTTAATGAAGAAAATGACACGCTCCACTCGTGCCTCCATTCGTCCATCACGCACTAACCGCATTTATGGCGTAGATTTTCTCACCCATCATTACCTGACCACTATGACAACTTTGATTGATAGCTTGGATAGAATCACACCGATCACAGACACATTACTGGAAGTCAAACCAATCAAAGCCCTTACCCGTCATAAATAATAGGCTTCAGGCTTGGAGAACTGTACTGAACAAGTAATTCAAAGGTGCATCTGCGAAGACCCACCATGGAACTTGCTTTCGTCAGAAAATATTTTTACAAAGTTCCATACCTACCATAAATAATAGTTTTGGACTTGGGAGACTATTGTTACCACCAAATTTCGGTAAGGCCTCCACATCAGCAAAGGCCCCATATAGGCCTAATTTAGGCCTCGCTAAGGCCTTATAGGCCCAGCGAGGGCCTTCTGGATTCATAAAGGCCTTAGATATCTAGCGAGGGCCTCGTGGATATGTTTAAAGCCCAACAATATATTAGCATTCCTGAATCAGAGTATAGCGAAGCCCATGAAGGGCCTCGACACTTATGCCCGACCTATGGAACTTTGTCGGGCTTTTTATTTATTGTAATTAGCAGGCAGCACGATATTCCAGAATGACCAGAGAATGTTTCAAGAAAGATTACGTTTGATTGGCACAAGGATTGTCATAAGGAAACCAAATAACAATATCCTAAAGATCATGCAACATAATAAGGGAAACCAAATCAAATAAGGGTTAAAATCTAGGAGATTTCATTGACAGCCAATCATTCTTATCTCATAAAAAATGAGGATCCAATCAGATATCCAATTGATTGTTTTCCTAAAACAATTAGGACTCTGAGGTTATAAATACAACATCTCTGGTTGTTCTAAGATATGAATTATTCTCACCCCTAAACTCTGTACAAATCTCTGTCTGCTTGTCCCTCACACACCCAATTTTTATTATTCCCCTGTACATTATTCTATATATCGGCATTTACTTGATCGTCGGAGTACCAACGATCGTTGGCCCCCTTTTTTTCCTGTGTTCTTGGTGCCAAACGGTGATCCTAGTGTACAGGTAACATATAAGTTGGTAGAGAATTGACTGGAGATCTGTTGACACGTGGATAGTGCAAATTCCGACGTCAACAACATTATATGAGAATTTAGCTTAATATTTAAAAAATAAAAATAAAAGTTTTTAATGAAAGACTATAGAAGTCTATAGAAGCTTATGGAATACTTTTTTCAATTCGTATCAAATCCATAAAAGTCATAAATTCAACGGTGCGTCCGTTTCTAATGGAATTTTTATTTCAGGGAAGGACGATATCAAATGTCATTCTCTTCGTGTCAGTTCGTAAGCCCAATACCTACTCCTTCTTATTTTTCCAGATCAAACTGAAACAAATCCTTTTTTTATCTAGAAAAAAAAGAGTAGGTATTGGGCTCACGAATTGACACGAACCTAACTAAAATAACAAGGGTTCGGACAATTTTGCCCATTTCGCCGAAGTAAATTAACCTAAGTTTAAGATAATGGGGTTTTATTCACTTAAAAGTCCACAAATTTCACAAAAGTCACCCACTTACACAAGTCTATAAAAGTATTTAAAAGTCACAATTGAATACATCCACTTTAATTTTTTTTTTCTTTTTTCGTTATGTTGATTCTGATTCTAGACTAAGGACTGACTTATTAGTTTAAATTTTATATATGTCAAAGTCTTGTGTTTTATATGACTTAGTACTTGTATTTAATCAAAAATAATGCCAAGTCTTTTGTAAAATATTTCTAATTTATGAACATTACTTACCAAAGGTAATTATATCATTTTTAAATTTTATCTATTGAAATTTGAATTAAATTATAATTGTCAAATTTCTATAAAATCTTTTCAAGTCAAGATCATTATTCGACTCAAAGTTTCTTTCTCAAGTTTTAAAAAAACAGTTACTCCTCGCTTATCTTCTCAATTGTAGATCGAATAAGTTGTGACATCCACATTTAAACAAACCATTTTACATGATTCCTAGTATCATTAAGTGAACAACGTGTGTCAAGCTCTACACGGGCGAGCCAAAAATGTGAGAAAAACTTAAGACTAACAAATTGATAAGAAAATTATATTTTTATCTCAAAATTGGATGTGCAAAAATTAAAGAATTAAAGGATGAATGAAATCCTCAATGGCCTAATTTTAGTACTACTAGTGTAGTCATGTGCGATGCACGTTGTAATTTTATATATAAAGTAGAAAATGTAATAATTAAAAAAATTTTTGTGAACACAATATATAGTTTTGTTTAAGAGGACAATATCAGTAACTCTAAAGTGTGAGCTATTATTGTTTTGCAAAGATAATGCAACAAAACAAAAATGTCAAATACAATTTAGCAGTTATGAACCAATTATTATGCACACAAACAGATAACTCTTACGTGATTTCTTGATATCATAGTATTCGACATATTATTCAAGAATGCAGTTAAATGGAGCTAATTAAGCAAGTTGTGAGAACTTGCTTTTTATTTTGAAGTTCAAGTCATAAGTCTTGTGTGGTCATAAAATTTAGATACAACAACATCCATTCCGATGACAACATGTACATAAGGAAATTAAAGCTTTAGCCCTTATTCTCTAGGTGATTAAACAATAGAGTCAAGATAGGTTGGAAAAAATGGTGTAACCTGCTCTTAAGTAGCTCAAGACCTCCTAGTTTTTCTACAGTCAATCAAGGAAAATGTCTACTCATAGTGGCCGTATTTCATGCTAAAAGCAGTGATTGACACATCTTCTCTTGATTTTCAACTGATAGTGTCCTGACCGCAGATCAATTTTTGAGAAGATAGATGTTCCTTGTAGCTGGTCAAATAGATCTTCGATCCTTGGAATGAGGTATTTATTTTTTATGGTTATTTTATTAAGCTATTGATAGACGATGCAGAGTCGCATCAAATCGTCCTTCTTTTTCACGAACAACACCAGAGCTCTCCAAGGAGAGAAACTTGGTTGTATGAATCATTTGTCAAGCATCTCCTGAAGCTGGGTTTGTAATTCTTTTGATTCTATTGGAGTCATTCGATATGGAGCTTTAATAATAGGTTGAGTTCCTGGAATTATATCGATTACAAATTCGTTCTCTCTATCAGGAGTGTAACAATCGAAAATTTTTCGACTTTTAATTTTAAGTAAATAAAATTTTTACATTTGGTGTTGCTACAAACCTCACACTACATTATAAATATTTTGTCACGTTAAAATTTGCGCGCGTTCGCTTTAAATTTGAAGTTTGAAAAATATGGAATATTAATTTAAAAACTAATATTGTTCCATTTTGAATTGGTAAGTTTTTAATTTTCAAGTTGTACGAAAAATAATTTTTAGCTAGCATAAAATATTTTTTTTACTTCGCCTTGTCTAGTTAAATCTCGACCCTTTATGTTTGATTTTCTTAGCCAAATGCCGACTTATTTTTTTGCCCAAAAATTTATCTATAATTAACAAAAAACCCAGGACACTTCGACTCCAAAATTCTGCAATAAAACCTCCACCAACTTTAATATTTCCAACCAACCAAACAGCACCCATGCAGTGAAGAAAACCGCTCCCATGATCCTCCAAAACTCCCATTTTCTTCCCCACTTTTTCCCTCACTTTTCAGCCCTCGATGCAAAATATTTTTCCCACCAAAACTTCCTCCCCATGGTTTGAAAAACCGTCCTCCAGCAGCCCAGATTTCAACCAAATTATACAACCCCATGATCTAGTATACACATTCCAATAGCTCCCTCATTTGCAACCATTCTCTTATTTTTTTCCCTACTTAAACTCCAGCCAAACTACCCCATTATCCTTCATAAAAACCACCCCTCCCATGATTGAAAATCACATCCCAGCAGCCCCAATTTATACCCAAAAAACCGCCCGTGCAGATGAATAATTTCTCCTCCATTTTCAGCAAGTGTTCTTCCTCTTTCCTGTCCAGAAAAATCTGGCCCCAGCAATAGACTTTGTAGCCTTGGTTTTGATCCATAAAATCTATATCTTTCTTCTCATTATAAGCCCCAAAGTTCCAACAACAAATCTTCCATTTTCAACTTTAGTTTTCCTCTCATTTTAGTCAAAAGAAAAATAGTCCAGCAGTCCATGTGTCCCTCAGATTTCGGCCAGCAGTAGTGCTCATCTTCAAATTATTTTACAATAAATATCACATATTATCTCTCCTAGATTTATATCTCTAATGTTACCCAAAAAGATCCCAAAATTCGGCCCCTACTGTATGTGTTTCTCCTCTATTTTTCAGTCCTAAATTCACAGCCTTTCTCCCTCACTTTCAGTTCAGTTTTCGACCAGCGGTGAAGGTTGTTAACCTTGCTTTTTAATTCACAAAAGTTACCTATATATACACATTTATATAGTTTATGATTTTGGATTTTTTGAGAAGCTACAGAAACAATTTTCTTCATCGAAGCTTCAACCGAAAACTCGTTTTCAAGGTAGTTTTACTTACTACTTTTGTAATGATTTTTAAATGATGTTTGGAAAAATTATCATGATATGTAAATTCCATGTAAATAATTATGAAGGAACTTTATGATAGTGATTGAAGATAATCACTTTAATATGTTAGTGATTGAAGGCTATCACTTATGATGTTATGTGGTGCCGACTACCAATTTATGTTGTTCCTATGTACGTTTAAAATGATGGCATGAGCATTTATGTTACGCATAATTTTTTCACATGTTAGTATGTATGGATACTGAGTGTTTCTTATGAAATATTTTTGGAAAATGATATGTCATTTTGTTGGCTGTTAAAAGTATCAAGTTAGAAATGCCTAGTTTCGTTTTCTAAAATTTACTGTCTCTATTTTGAAAAATCATAACTTATACTACGGTTGTATTTTTTAAATGAAATCAGTGGATATGGAAAGCCTTATATGTTTTCTAATAACAAAAATTTTAATCACTCAAAAATTTCATTGTATGAATTTATTATGAACGTTTTAACGAGCTGCCTTAAGGCACCCAAGACAGTTTTTCAAGCATCTTCGGCTATCTTTTTAACCTACCAAGTGACATAGCTAAAGTTTTAAATTTTACCACATTATAGTCAGTAGTCCCTAGTATCTACAGTTCTAATTTTGGAATTTTTGAAATTCGTTTGAATAGTCAAATAATTTGTGGCGACACCTATCGTAGTATAGGCAAAACCATGGAAATTTTGAACAAAAATCATCTTTCCCTTGCGCGCTAGTTATTTTTCCGCAAATGTTATATTTTTAAAATCGTTCAAGGGCATGAGAAATATTATCTGGAGTCTTCATTTATATTTTAGAGATTTATTTCAGTGACCCTCTGGGTTGAGAAAATCTGGGGCGTTACAAGGAGGAAGTCTAGGAAGGTCATCTGTAAAGACATCTTGAAAGTCTTTCACTATTGGAAGGTATTGGATTGCAGTGACTTTGGACAGCATTGAGTTGGTTAAAATAAATGAAGTAGCCGTGATTTTCTATGTTCAAAAGTCGTCGAGTCTTGGTGGCGGATATCATGTAACATTGAGTCTTCAGTTTTCTTAAAGGACATACGCTCCATATCTGGAATATGAATTTGTTTCTTTTTGCAGTCAATTACTACTCGGTGTTTAGATAACCAATCCATTCCTAAAATTACGTCATAACCCCACAAGTTTAGAAGTATTAAGTTCGCCGGGAGTTTTTTTTTTCCTAGGTGGATTGGAACATTTGGAGCATATTGGCTTGTCTCATGATTTGGTCCTGATGGTATGGTAATCTCAACTCTATTATGTAAATCAACTGGAATGATATCTAATTTTGAAATATATTGATACGACACGACATAATGCGTAGCTCCATAATAAAAAAGAGTGTTGGCAATTTTACCTCCGACTTGAACATCCCCTGAGATCATTGTCGGATCATCATGTACATTGTCCAATGTCATAGAAAAAAATGGTGTTGTTGTCTATTGATTTGGTTTGTTTGCCTTTTTCAGGCAATCTTTTGACAAGCCTGCTCAGGCCACAAGAGTAACACAAGCTCGTTCCTTGGAAACATTGGTCTTCATGTCTTTTTCCACATTTGGGGCATAGAGGTCGAAGATTGACAGATTGTTCAAATTTGTCCTTCTTTTGATTTGGTGGGTAAGGATTTCCACTTGGGCGTTTGAACATGGATCCATGGTAGTAATTTTTCTTCTTTGGAAATTTTCCCGACTATTCTGGTTTTGATTCCCATTGAAAAATTGTTTTTGAATTTCACGAGCCTTAATAATCTTTTGTTTTGCGATCAAGGCTCGATCAGCTATGGTGGCAAAAGCGGCTCCTTGAATTTCGGCCATGTGCACATCCCTATTAAGTTCTAGGCATAATCCTTCCAAGAATCTATCAATTTTTAATGCATCTGTGGCTACCATATGTTGGGAAAAATGAGATAGTTCTTCAAAATTTTTGACATATTCTCCAACTGTCAATGATCCTTGACGGGGTGAATAAACTCTTCGCGATTCTGGTTTATAGCGGAAAGCAGATACATATTTATCTCAAAAAAGTTCACAAAACCTTCCCTACGTCATTTCTTATATATTTTCCATGTATTTGATAGTGTCCCACCTTTGTCTAGCACTACTCGAAGCATAAACGATGCACAGTTGACCTTTTCTTCGTTTGGTACGTGGGTGTAGTTAAACATCATTTCAATAGTTTTTAGCCAACTCTCTGCTTCTACCAAGTTTGTTGTACCTTCAAATATTGAAGTATTGAAACATCTAAATCGATTGCCGCAATTTTGATATGTATACCCGTTTCTATTTTGCATTCCCTCATTCATGACGATGGTTGGATCATTTTCTCTTTATCGTGATGGGCTTGCACTTCTACTAATTTGGTTAGTCGGTCAATGACGATGGTTGGATCATTCTCTCCTTATCGTGGCATGGTCTGTAGTTTACTAAAGTAGTGGTATCACATTATTTATCAAGGCTTAAAATTCGACACTTAAATAAATTACATCGAAATTTCATAAATATTATTAATTAACCATGCAACTAAGAAGTGTCAATTGGTCCAAAAATAAAACATGGATCATAATTGGGGCCATAGAATGTGAATATCCAGACTTTAAATTATTTATTTAAATTATTATTCTTATTATTTTAAACATCATATGTCCCTACAAATTTTGTCTTTTCTTAGTTGTGTCTATTTAGTTATTATCTTAGTGTACCCACATGTTATGCTAATCACCTTGCATAACCATTATCTATTGCATATATACATGTTATATAAGTTTTTTTACACCAGCTTCTATACTTTTACGTGGCCAAATACACATAAAAATTCTTCCATTTGTATCGATTATTTCATGAAAACTTTTCATGTATATCATTCATAATTTGTTGGTTAGCAACCTTTATTCCGCACTGATAATCAGTACACTTCTGCCCCCAATTTATTCTTCTCTAGTTGCACAAATAGACTGAAATGTTTTAGAAGAATCATGCCTCCAAATAGTGGGCAACCCTCAAGCTCTACTTCGAGTAAAAAAAATAAATCATCAAGCTGTTGAATGGAAACATGGAGATTAGTATCCAACATCCTTTGACAAGCTACAAGCTTTTCGTATAATGTTTAAGGATCCTTCCCTAAAGAAAGTTAATAAAAATACTACGAAGTTAGGCCAGCATGAAAGAATATTACATTTAATTATGGCGTATACCATCAATCCTTGTTCAGGGAAATACAATGTCATAACTGGTGATGACTTGTGTCTTATGTGGAAATTTTTGTCTTATGAGCCACCAAATCTTTGTCACTATATGTTAAATGAGATGGTCACCTTGTCTTCTTCCACATTGAATCATCTCAAATACAGCATGTCCATAAGTGAAATCTTAGATCAATTGAATGTTCATGTGCCCAGAAAAGATCTTTTATTTTCTTCTCCTCAATCATATCTAACCTGCCGTAGATTGAAGCAGTTAAAATATAGCTACGTGGGTGATGAATTAGTGAAACTACCAGGTGGGGGCATAGTTTCAGAGAAAGAGGAAGATTCGATTTATATTCCTCATCCATCTAGTACAAAGGCAGTTCATTTATCGTGTTTCAACGAACAAGTAGCTAGCTTGCCTTCCATATGTAGGAATTAAAAGCTCAAGGGCATGCTTTGTCTTCTTAGATGAAAATTGGTTTCGAACAGTTACATGCTCGTATGGAATAAGGAAAGCCCGTAAAGAAGTCCAAACTTGTTATTTTCCTTGATTTTAGTTTCTCTATTTCTCCTTCAGTGGGTTCTCCTTTTTTTCTCGTGTGTGGTTTCTTTCTTTTTGTGTAATATTAAGTGGCTAGGAAGGGATGAAGTTGAGTAACTATTGTCACCACAAAGGTTTTCTTATTTGCAGGTTGTTATTCATTATATTCATCCCATCATCCTATCAGTATATGTACTCTTACTCGTTTTGCCATTAATAAAATAAGCATGATTATAAAAAATCAAAATTAAGAGAAAGGTCATGATAAAATGAAAACTTACTCGGGCACTTAGGTGTCATTGCCTTCAAGGAGGAATATGCATTGGGTAGTCTGCAGAACTAGTTAAAACTGGTGCTCTTATACCATAACTTGTTGCGACCTAAAATTTGTTTTATATATTTATATGTTGTTAATTTATTTATTCGTGTTATTTATTCTTTTATAAGATCCTTATTTATTCTCATTACCTTCATTATTTTGACGTGAATTATATATATAGAGACACACACACACATTCTAATGAAAAATCTAAATTAGTAAAGAAAATTCTGACTGATGAGATCAAATAAATTATGTTGACGTCGGAATCTGCACTGTCCACACGTCAATATATCTCCAATCACTCCTCTACCAACCTGTATATTACCTACACACTAGGACAATCGTTAGGCACCAAGATCACCGAGAAAAAAGAGTTCGGCAATCGTTGGTACTCCGACGATTAAGTCAACTGCTGGTACACTGAATAATATACGAGAAACAAAAATAATTGGGTGTAGAAGAGACAAGCATGCAGAGATTTGAGTAGAGTTTAAAGGTC
The DNA here is from genome assembly GCA_030279155.1 of Forsythia viridissima. Classification (NCBI taxonomy): domain Eukaryota; kingdom Viridiplantae; phylum Streptophyta; class Magnoliopsida; order Lamiales; family Oleaceae; genus Forsythia; species Forsythia viridissima. The sequence continues at coordinate 3,136,672 of CM059039.1, forward strand.
AAATTAATGCGTAAGGAGAGCGTCCATCTGAACAACCAGAGACATTGTATTTAAAGCTTCAGTGTTCTAATTGATTTAGGTAAAATAATCAATTAGACCTCTGATTGGATTCTCATTCCTTATTAGACAAGGGTAATTGGTTGTCAATGCAATCTCCCAGATTTTAGCCCTTATTTGAGTTGATCCCCATTATTGTGTTGTCTAATCTTTAGGAGATTGAGATTTACTTTCTTTGTGAGAATCCGTGTGACAATTAAACACAATCTTTCTTTAAATATATCTCGGGTCATTCTGAAATATCAGATTGACCGCAGATCTGTGATAGATTCGGTTGTCGATGAAGCTTCCAGGTAGACCATGAATGTCGAGGCCCTTCATGGGCTTCTCTGTACTTGGTTCAAGAGTGTTAATATGTTGCTGGGCCTTCAAGGCTTTTAATGTAATTACGAGGCCTAGTTGGGCCTAATCTGGGCCTGGAATTTCTTATATGAATTTACGAGATCCTTGTTGGGCCTAGTTTGGGCCTTTATTGGGCCTATGAGGTCTTACCAAAATCGAGTGATAACAATAGTCCTCCCAAGTCCAAGCCTATTATTTATGGTAGGGGTGGGACTTTTTAAAAATTTGAATTCCCCTCTTTTTTGCTCCGCACTGATTGGAATTTTGCGATGGAGTTCTTCGCAGAAGTACTCATAAATTCTTCGAAGTAGCTATTATATACAGTACTCATGGATTCTTCGAAGTAGCTATTATATACCGTACTCATGGATTCTTCGAAGTAGCTACTATTTACAGTCCCCCAAGCCCAAAGCCTGTTTATTCATAGCAGGTGAGGGCTTTGAATAGGTTAGTAGTAGGTGACGTGGTGTTGTTCATTTTGTGGTAGGTACAACATTGATACAACCGTTAATCAATCAATAGGCATTCTGAGGAATTGAGCCTAAATCTGAGGAGTTGTTTTCAAAGGCATTAATGGAACATTTCCTTCATCCATTGAATTCGAATAGTTGAAATTTGAATTTGAGGAGTGGTTTAATGGCGTAGCCTTTTCGTTGCCTGTGGTGATCCAAATGCCCATTAAATAGTGCATTCTTCCAAAAATTCTTCTTTAATACATTACATTTTCCACGCCATCCATTTGCAACTATTCAGATTCTAGCCCTATATAAACCCAAGAATCTCTTATTTCTGGTTTAACCTTTTCAGAACTTTTCTGAAGTCAAATACTCTAGTTCAATGGCTGTGATTTTTCCCAATGAAAGAAGAAAATAAAATTTCTCGACGAGTCGCTCAATTAGTACCAGTATTCGACTTAAGTATCTCATAAAGGAAGGGGACAATAATCATTGTTTAAATGACCAAGTATGCCTTCACAAATGTTCGAGTTATGTTCTGGATCTGATGAGCGCTTTGGATGCCATGGAAAAGGTTGGACCAGTGGCCTTAGCAAGGAGATCTTAAATGGTACCTCTACAATGGACATTGATGTTGATGATATATATTATGATGATACTGATTTGGATGATGAGGCTGAAAGCTGTTCGCAAAAGGCATCAACGACATTTTTTGAGCAATATGGCATATTTAGTCACCAAATCAACTCATATAATGACTATAACAGTGATATCACATTTAAGGAATTTCTTATCATGGTGTAGTCAAACTTATGTGGCTGACAAAGCCCGACAACGTAAGTGATGAAGCATAAGTAGTTCGCCGAAGTAGCGGTGGAACTTACGAAGACTAAAGAATACTTAGTTAAACTAGGGGCCTTTTCATGTGCCGACCCAAAGAGGCGGCGGGGCAGTAGGACTTGTATTTTGCTCCCTGTAGTTCCGTCACTTCTGTAATTCCAGCAAACACTTTAATGAAAAGAGATTATTTTTTCAATATGTTTTCCCTTCAAGTATTATTGCTTTGTTTGCCCTTGTTTGCATACGTAAGTGTTAAGTAGTTTACCCAACAAGGTGAAGAGTTGGCGGTGAACCACACTCACTTACTGTCTTGCGTTCTTTGCTTGCACTTTCACACGTTAAGTAGTCCAGTGAGATAAGGATTTGGCTGCGAACCACATTCTCTCACTGCCTTACTTTCTTTGCTTGTATGTGTACGCGTTAAGTTTTTACCCAGCTAGTTAAGAAGTTGGCCGCGAACCACACTCCATCGCTGTCTTGCCTTTATTACTTGTATTTCCATGCGTTAAATTTTTACCCAGTGAGTTAAGGAGTTGGCTGCGAACCACACTCCCTCGCTGCTTTGTCTTGGTTACTTATTTTTTTACGCGTTCAATTTTTACCAAGCGAGTTAAGAAGTTGGCCGTGAACCATACTCCCTCGCTGCCTTGCCTTTGTTACTTGTATTTCCATGCGTTAAATTTTTACCCAACAAGTTAAGGAGTTGGCTACGAACCACACTCCCTCACTGTCTTGCCTTTGTTATTTGTATTTCCACGCGATCAAGTTTTTACCCAGCTAGTTAAGGAGTTTCCCGTGAACCGCACTCCCTCGCTGCCATGCTTTCTTTGCTTGCATGTGTACGCGTAAATATCTTTACCCAGAGAGCTAAGGAGTTGGTCGCGAACCACAGTTCATCGCTGCCTTCCCTATGTTACATGTATTTCCACGTATTAAATTTTTACCCAGCGAATTAAAGAGTTGGCTGGGAACCACACTTCCTCGCTGCCTTGCCTTTGTTACTAATTTGTTCACACGTTCAATTTTTACCCAGTGAGTTAAGAGATTGGCCGCAAACCACAATCCCTCGTTCCCTTGCTTTTGTTACTTATTTTTTCACGCGTTCAATTTTTACCCAGCAAGTTAAGGAGTTGGCCGCAAACTATACTCCATCGATGCCTTGCCTTTGTTACTTGTATTTCTACGCAATGAATTTTTTACCCAGCGAGTTAAGGAGTTGGCTGCGAACCACACTATCTCCCTGCCATGCTTTCTTTGCTTGCATGTGTACACGTAAATATCTTTACCCAGCGAGTTAAGGAGTTGGCCACGAACCACACTCTCTCACTGCCTTGCCTTTGTTATTTTAATTTTTACGTGTTAAATTTTTACCTTGCGAGTTAAGGAGTTGGCCGCAAACCACACTCCTTCGCTGCCTTGTCTTTGTTACATGTATTTTCACGTGATGAATTTTTATCCAGCGAGTTAAGGAGTTGGCTGCGAACCACACTCCCTCGCTGCCCTGTCTTTGTTACTTGTATTTCCATGCGATAAATTTTTTACCCAGCGAGTTAATGAGTTGGCTGCGAACTACACTCATTCACTGCTTTGCCTTTGTTACTTGTATTTCCATGCGATGGATTTTTTACCCAGGGAATTAAGGAGTTGGCTGCGAACCACACTCCCTCCCTGCTTTGCCTTTGTTACTTGTATTTCCACGTGATGAATTTTTTACCCAGCGAGTTAAAGAGTTGGTCGCGAACCACTCTCTCGCTGTCGTGCTTTCTTTGCTTGCATGTGTACGCGTAAATATATTTACCCAGCGAGTTAAGGAGTTGGCCTCGAATCACACACCCTCACTACCTTGCCTTTATTACTTGTATTTCCACACATTAATTTTTTACCCAGTGAGTTAAACAATTCGCTGCGAACCACACTCATTCGCTGTTTTGCCTTTGTTACTTGTATTTCCACGCGATGAATTTTTTACCCAGCGAGTTAAGGAGTTGGCCGCGAACCACATTCTCTCGTTGCCGTGCTTTCTTTGCTTGCATGTGTACGCGTAAATATCTTTACCCAGCGAGTTAATGAGTTGACCGTGAACCACACTCCCTCGCTGCCTTGCCTTTGTTACTTTATTTTCACGCGTTAAATTTTTATCCAGCAAGTGAAAGAGTTGGCCGCGAACCACACTCTCTCGCTGCCTTACCTTTGTTACTTGTATTTCCACGCGATGAATTTTTACCCAACGAGTTAAAGAGTTGGATGTGAACCACACTATATCGATGTCTTGCCTTTGTTACTTGTATTTCTACGCGATAAATTTTTACCCTACGAGTTAAGGAGTTGACTACGAACCACACTCCCTCGCTGCTATGCTTTCTTTGCTTGCATGTGTATGCGTAAATATCTTTACCCAGAAAGTTAAGGAGTAGGCTGCAAACCACACTCTCTCACTACCTTGCCTTCTTGTCTGTGCCATCGAGATGAGAGAGTTTTGACTTGAAAATAACTGAGCTTTATTTGAATTTGGCTGTTGTTGAACAAGCTTGAAAGTAAAAACTGATACACATCTTAGCATTAATAAATAGAAAACCTATTGTATAGCCATGGCTACTGGGAGAGCGCCTTCACACGCTACTACTTTCTGAAGCGAAGCGCGTTCATATAGAAATCTCCCACCTCTGTTTGGTTGCATCAGAATTTGGCGATGCCGCCTGGTGTTGGGGATTTCATGGCCAAGTGATGGATGGAAGTGGCCGCCTATAAATCCTAAAGCGTGAGCCTACCGAGGACTCTCTGATAAACGGAGCGGGCAAGAACTGCAAGAACTTCTTTAAACAGCACGGGGGCTCTCCAAAATCCATTGTGAGGGTGATTTTTCCTCGTAGGATGAGGCTATCTCCTGTGAAGTCAAACAACAGTTCTGAGATGGCTGTCGGCTCGTGGTCTATATCTATTTGGTCAAAAGTTCTACCAAATAGGATATTTACGGCACTGCCATCATTGACCAACATTCGTCCTAACCCATTCCTGGCAACAACTGTGCGGACTACCAAGGCATCACAATGTAGATAATGGACACCAACCTCATCCTTTCATGTGAATGTGATATGTAGGGCCTTGGGCCGATGTCTGTAATCCTTGCCGTTGATTTCCTTGATCAATTAGTTCTCTTACATTCAGATAGTCTTTCGTGTTATGATTTCAAGTCCAGTGTATACAAAAGAAATTGGGAAAAGAAATTGCTGGTTGGGTAATCGCTGCAGGCGATCTCAGTAGGGAAGTCAGGATTACCTCTGTTTGGTTGAAACCCCGGCAGTGGTTGGTATGAGGCTCAGGAGAATGTCGTCTTTTCTGGCGGTGGCGATCTCCTTTCTCTCTTTCTGGGCGGTCCCGCTTTACTTACTATGTTGACTACTCAAGGGTGGAGGCCGTGCAGCAGAAGACCCGACACCCAATCTATCACATACGTTGACAAACGCAACAGGTTTTCTACCTTGTAACAAAGGGGGTTTCACTCGTTCATCGACGTACAATGGCCTCGAATTCAGGTTCTGAGGGTTCTGATTACTGTAAATAGGTAGGTCATCCTGATATCGATGGCTCTCTATTGAACCGAACCTCGAAGAGCTTCGCTGGGCACGGCTACACTTGGGTCTATGTTGGATAGATTGATTCTCCAACAATTCGAGTGCCACCTTCATCCAGGCATTGTCTAGCTTTAGGTCTTGGTTCTCCTACTTAATCGTCCGCTTTTGTTGTTGTCTTCTCCTCTAATAGCAGGTTATATTTTGAAGGTCATGAACGATTTCATGTTGCTGGGTAGTGTTGTGGAACTCAATCTCATCCTCAAGAGAGTTATATGTCACCATGATTTTTTTGGCAGAAAACATGTTTTTGAACATTGTGGAGAGTTCTCTAACCTTCAACTCTTTAGAGAATGGGAGGTCTTCATCATCGTCGTCGTCAAGGTCGCACGACTGTTCTTGTCTTTCATCTTCAGGTTTCATATCTGTAGCACTGGAGTCCTTTCTCTTCTCTCGGTGGTCATCATTGGGCCCGCTATGCCAACAAACGACCTAGCCTCCAACCTGTTGAATATGCTGGCGGAGACAATTGGCTTTTCTACTCGTAAGGCACAATGTCTCTCTTGGATCTTGGGATTTTGCTTGTTGAGAATTGGTGAATCATCTTGAGGCCGTCGGCTTTCGATAGAGCCGAACCTCCAATGGCTTCACCGGGCACGGCTACGCTTGGGTCCATGTTGAAAAGATTGATTCTCCAACAGTCCAAGCGCTACCTTCATTTGCGCATTGTCCAACTTCAGGTCCAGGATGTCTTGCTCGATTGTTCATCTCTATCGTTGTCTTCTTCTCTTATGGCGGGTTACGTTCTGAAGGTCTTAAACGCTTTCCTGCCGCAAGTCAGTATGATGGGACTCTACTTCTTCTTCAAGAGAATTTTTTGTTGCCATGCTCTTTTGGATAGAAAACATGTTTTTACCCCAAGTGTTTGGCTGTGTAACATTTTTCGATTCCCATAGACGGCACCAATCTGTTGACGTCAGAATCTGTACTGTCCACGCGTCAACATATCTTCAATCACTCATCTACCAACATGTATGTTATCTGCACACTAGGACGACCGTTAGGCACCAAGATCACTGGTGAAAAAGGGTCCAACGATCAAGTCAACTGCCGGTACACAGAATAATATGCAGGGAACAAAAATAATTGGTTTGAGAGAGACAAGCATGCAAAAATTTGAGCAGAGTTTAAGGGTGAAATTAATGAATAAAGAGAGCGTTCCTCTGAACAACCAGAGACGTTGTATTTATAGCTTCAGAGTTCTAATTGATTTAGGTAAAACAATCAATTAGACCTCTGATTGGATTCTCATTCTTTATTAGATAAGGGTAATTAGTTGTCAATGCAATCTCCTAGATTTTAGCCCTTATTTGAGTTGATCCCCATTATTGTGTTGTCTAATCTTTAGGAGATTGAGATTTACTTTCTTTGTGAGAATCCATGTGACAATTAAACACAATCTTTCTTTAAATATATTTCTGGTCATTCTGAAATATCAGATTGCCTGCGGATCTGTGACAGATTCAGTTGTCGACGAAGCTCCTAGTGTCGACCATGAATGTCGAGGCCCTTCATGGGCTTCTCTGTATTGGTTCAAGAGTGTTAATATTTTGCTGTGCCTCCGAGGTTTTTAATGTATTTACGAGGCCTCGCTGGGCCAAACCTGGACCTATGATTTCTTATATGAATTTACAAGACCCTCGTTGGGCCTAGTCTGGGTGATAACAAATTATATACAGGTTTGCATTTAATTAACACAGCTGAAGTTGTTTAAATTGGCTCTATTTTAGAATTGATAGTGTTTGGTCATATAGAAACATCCAACTTAAAAAATAAGTTGAGGTCCACACTTCTTTAATCATGCAATTATTCTACTAATTCTCGACAATTTAGTATGCGTCACGAAAATAAGCAAAAGACAATAAAATAAACTAACATAACTGGAATAATGATGTCATGGATATAATCAAAAGACAATTAATTAAGCCAACATATCTGGAGTAGTAATTATATTTTATATTACTAAAGTTCTATATACTTTTCAAAAGACAACTTTATGTCAATCAGTCACCTACTAGTTATAAAGTATTTATTTCCATCATTGATACATATAAACACACCTATAGAAAGTCTTAAAATGTAGTGGGAAGGGAATAGTAGTCTATAATACTTCACGTCCCAACATCTCGAATTCCCAGCAGATGCCTTTAAGAAACCATCTATTATTGTTCATATCGTAAACTTCAATACGAATAACAGTGTATTCCCATTTGTCATATCCAGAGGTATGAATGATATAGGACTAGAAAATCAGTAGTTGTAACCCAACACATCTCTCTCCTTTCAGCAACAACAACCCACTCGCCCGAGACAACGCTAAAAATGTTAATTGGCATTTTTACCCAAAACGGGAAAATATATAACATGTGAACAACCACAGGTCAGTGAGTAGGGTGTGCACGTGTGCCATGACATCTACATGAATTTCATGCAATTGGGTCCATTACGAACTAAGTTATTATGCATATTTTACTTTATAAGCATGTACTAACGGCTTTCCATATGAATGGTTTGTACTGATGACCAGCAATAAGTTATATGAAGCATGTACTGACTGCTATTATTTCATTTTTTAGGTCTGAACTAACGACCCATTATTTTATATTGATCTTATTAGATCCGTACTGGCAGTCTAAATTACTTCATAGAGCCTCTACGGATGGCGTAATATTTGCGTAGGCCTTTTAACTTATCTTGATGGCCAATAAACATTTCGGTGCACAATATTTAAGCTCGTAATATAAATGTCACACAATAAATGTGAATTATTACGCCATATCATACTTTTTTCATACATCACATTATTAGATCATAAAATGAAAATTATCAGATAGTGAGGAATCTGAACTTTAAGGTACTCTATATAGTTATAAAACAAAAGAATTCTACCATTTTGAAAGGTGGTAATATAGATTGTTCTTTTGCAATATATAATATCATAATAAAAAATAGAATATCTGTAAATATAAATCACCCATAAAATGAGTTGTATAATAATAATAACATAAATAATCATGACTAAAACCAATAAATTATTAACAACATAAATAATCAGAATAATATAAAATTATAAATCAACATAACTGAAATGAGCAGAATAATAATAACATAAGTAGTCAAAACTAAAATCTTTTGATAGTTAGTCCATTTTCAAATAAGCATCAGTAAAGTTGATCTTAGTCCCAAATTGAGGTGTCAACCATTATCCCATATTAACCATCTATTATATGTTAAATAATGACTCAAATAATATTCCTAAATCTACTCACCTGGTAACGAAGAGTTGTCGTAAATATTGGTATCTATTTTATCAAGAACCCAAAAAATAATTAAATAGTATTCCATTAAATTAAAGGAATTTGTGTGATTACCACAAGGTTGTGCCCCAAGGTCACAACCTAAGTGGTTGTACTTGTGAAGCACAATCGTATTGGTTGTGCTTCCAAAGCACAACTATCACTCTCATTGCTTCTCTATTACTTTCATAACTTTAGTTGCCTACAATCATTGGCTGACTCTCTTTCTATTTATAGAGTGTATTTATAGGAGTAAAAACCAGTAGTAAATAACTAGAGTTATAATTAAGCTGCTTTTATTTGTACACGTCATCTTGGTTTACCATTGGTTTAAAATGGGTTTACTTAAGAATATATGTTAATTCAACATGATAAGGTGTTGTGAAAATATTGTGATTACAAGTGTACAATTTCGCATAAAAATAATAAAGTGGACCTATTAAGTCCGAATTATCATTCCTACGAAGACTATCTTCTTTAGATACGAGTTAAATTAATCGTATTGCTAATTTATTTAAAACAATTTGAATTGAGTTGATTTGAAAGATTTAAATTAGAACTACGAATTTAAGGAAATAATATAATAACTTATGTAAAAGTAAATAACAAGAATTTAGAAAAAAATGACAGTTAAAGAGTTTGGACAAACGAATTCACCTAGTTATCATCTCTAATTCCTTCTCTCAAGATTTGTTCCTAATGTTGTATTCGGTCGAATTCACGAATCTAACCTAATTTACCTCTCCCGAGTTCAAATTAGTCCTATCTAATTAAGTCAACTTAGACAGTCAGAATGGTCCTTAATTAAATGTATTAAATTGCCTAAGAATTCAATTCAGACCGCAGCAATAATAAAAGTGTATCTCTACCTTTTATCCAATTGCCGGATTTTACTACGTAGTCTAGATTAATAATTTACTTATCAGTTCATTACAACCCACAAAATCAATGAAATAATGGCCAGTTATTCAAAGCATTAAGAAAATAAGCAAAATCAAATACTTGAACAATTTATAAGTCAAAACTTGAGATTCGAAATTAAAGAATTAAAACTATGCTACATCGTTCATACAAACATTAAATTTAGCTATTTATGATTCGGGAGAAATAAAGTGTTAAAAGATTTGAATACATAACCGGATTTTGAATGAAAGAGGAAAAGATGTTGAATATCTTGCACCAAGATATCTTGATCTTCACGTTCTAATTTTCTTGATCTTGGTCGTTCTGCGTTTTCTCCGCCGTTCTTTTCTCCATCTTCTCTTGTGTTCTCCAAAGAATTAACCTCCTTCTTTTGACCTAAGTTAGGTCTTTATATAGTTTTTTACTAATTTTACTACTTATGTACATGAAAAGATGAAAAAGACCCTTACTAGAGTTAAAAATTAGCCAAAAACAGTCCAGACGCATCTACCGTGGTCAATTCCAATCACCAAATTGCACACTTGGTCCTCCAAGGTTCAACATATATATGGTTTGGTCCTTTTTCATAATTTGTCCATTTGTCCTCTTTAGTCTTCTTATTTGCATCCCAAGTTCCTCAACTTTGGATTTTGTCCTCTTTAGTCCTCTAATTTCTTCTTTTATTTCAATTTAGTCCTTTTTTATTTGCAACCTAAGTCCTTAAACTGTTAGATATTTGCAAGTTAGTCTCCATAGCCAAGTCTTCGTACGCCTTCAGTCTTTTTTTGCCTATTTTGCTTTATTTTTCTCCAATTCCATTCGAACTCGAGTTTGACCTAAAACAATTAAATCAACACATAATTAAGTAGAAAATCACTTAAAAGTACTCACAATCATCCACTTTTGATAGTTCAGATAAGTGTAAAACCACACTTATCAAATACCCCCAAATTTGAACATTTGTTCGTCCTTGAACATGACTATTTACTTAAACAATCAAACAAATAATATTAAAATATACTATAATAGATAGCTTGCCGTATTTGCTTCATGTTTTGAAACAACTCAATCAAATCATAAAACATTTCTAAATTATGCTACCAAAATCAATTTTTACTTATCCAATACTCGATTGATATGTGTGTGTGCACATAGTCAATCCAATCAACATAAACATTTAGGTTGGTAATATACCGCCCTCCAATGGTCAAATATTTCATTTCTCTCTCGTAAGAATACACACTCCCATGTTGATATTCATTCTCTCATTTGGGTGTTAACTCTAAAGTTGCCTTCAAAACACTTATTTTTTTACCGCTTAAATGATTAGGTCTAGCCAATACAATTACTATCTAGATCTGTGAGATTATCCCTTTATTGAATGCTTCAACCATCAAGTTTTCACTAGGTAAGTCAAACCCACTAGTCATCTACATCCCCAAGTTATGCGCACAAAGGCTCAATCTTGCTTTTGCTTCTTTTTTTTTTAAAAATCATCTTTTGTGCAAGATCTCACTCCCTTAAACTTTCTAGATGACCATTGTAGCGAACTTTAGGCCGATAGCTCCCAGGTCTGATAGACCTTAGGACACCGAGTTTTGAGAACTCCTACGGGCATTATCACTCGAGTCAAACAGGCTACGAAGAGAGGTATAAGATAATACAAGTGCAATGCCTTTCATTTTTTTTTACAAGATAAATAAGCGGGGATTAGATTCCTAGCATCCAATCAATACCTAGATTCCACCTGGTAGCCAAATACACTCCACACAACTATTACTCAAGCACAGAATCGACACATATCTAAACAGCTACTGCATTGGTTTAACCACCCCCAAACTATCCTTTCAACTAGTTAGGTAATTGAGTTGTCAATTTGATGGTATTGGTTTCACAATTTAAGTTCACTATTCTTTCATTGTACTCTATTTAATATAACAACCAAAGGTAGTGATATTCATGACTATTGTACTCACACTTAATCATATCTCACACGGATAAGTATAGTCTATAAAAATAGTTTAAGTAGCATCACCAAGTCATAATTCATGAATTCATAACAGTTTCAAATAATACCATCATAAGCCGGCAAGGCTATCCAACATACAAGCACACAAATGATTTTTTTTTCACAACACACACACACACACATAACAATAATGAAAATAATAAAGTCTCACCCCCAAACTTAAAATCTACATTGTCCTCAATTTGACAAAAGAAAGCAAAATAAATAAAAAAGGAAAGAGTTGACCCGAATCAAAAGGTGTGGAGACAACGTCGGATTTTTCAGCTGATCAGTATGCATTGTGATTGGAATGACGATATGTGTAGCCTGAAATAAATAAAAAAAAATTAAATGTACTCATTTACTAAAAATCAGAAAACGTGCTCTAATTCATAATACAGTCCTAAAATTTTACATGCAATGCAATAAACATATAAGGGATAGAAAAATGGGTTGCATCTCATTAAGCGCTTGATTTATAGTCTAGAGATCGACTTATTGTCTGGTTACTTTACGAAACTTTAATAGTGCTTTGGAGGACTTGCTTTGCTTGTATCTATTGACTTTGCACCATTTTTCGTTTATCCTCCAGAAATTTAACTTGCGCTTCTCAGATAAATATAATTGTAGTTTAGCACCTTGCTCAAACACCACTACGAAAACTTCAACTTCCTCATCGGCCTTAATCACAAAATCAATTTTAGAATAAATACGGGAGTCAGAGAATTGTTTGATAAGTGCAATATCATTGAATGTCAATTTTTTATTTTGCTCTTTAGGATCAACTTCTTTTTTTCCACATACTCTTCTTTTTTTGATTTTGAATCTTGCTTCCCAGCTTCTTTTTCTTCAATTGCCAACTGTTTGTCCTTTTTCTCTGGCCTTTTCACGTGAATTTTTAATAGTTGTATCCGCTCCTAGTAGTGATTGCATTTACCTGTTCTTTTGGATTTGTCACTGTATTGCTTGGTAAAGTGCCTGGTTTCCTATCTGATAATTGCAGGGCTAATTGGCCAATCTAAGTCTCTAATTTTTTGATCGACGCCTGTTAATTTTGATAGTTGGTGTCCAGACGCTCCAATACTATATCAGTTTTATGCATATATTGTTGGAACATCTCTTCCAAACTTGGTCCTCTTTCTTGCTAAGCATTATAGGCATGACCACTTTGTTGATTCTCAGACCACCTAAAATTTGGGTGTTGCTTCCAACCCGAATTGTATGTTTGTGAATATGGATTATATTGATGATGTGTATTATTCAGCACAAAATTGATTAGTTTTGAATAGGCCAATAACATATAATCTGATGTTGAGTGGTTAGCCCCACAGTTTTTGCACATGATGGTTGCTTGGATGGCATTCATTATTTGCGCCTGTGTTCTGACCAAGAACTCTACCTGCTTTGTCAATACATCAAGTTGTGCATTAATAGCATCTGTCATTTGAAAGAATTAAACAAAGAAGAAAGAAAAGAGTAATAATAACAATAATAAAATAAATCAATAATAATAATAATAAAATTAAAAAAAATAAAACTAACAATAACGATTAATTTAAACTAATATTATATAAGAATAATCCCCGACAACGACGACAAAAACTTATTGTAAAAATATTATGATTGTAAGTGTACAATATCGCACAAAAGTAATAAAGTGGACCTATTGAGTCCGGATTATCGTTCCCACGAATATTATCTTATTTAGATACTAGTTAAATTAATCGTAATGCTAATTTATTTAAAATAATTTGAATTGAGTTGATTTGATTTGAAAGATTTAAATTAGAACTACGAATTTAAGGAAATAATAAAATAACTTATGTAAAAGCAAATAACAAGAATTTAGAAAATAATGATGGTTAAAGAGCTTAGACAAACGAATTCACCTAGTTATCACCTCTAATTCCTCCTCTCAAGATTTGTTCCTAATGTTGTATTCGGTCAAATTCACGAATTTAACATAATTTACCTCTCTCGAGTTCAAATTAGTCCTATCTAATTAAGTCAACTTAGGCAGTTTGAATGGTCCTTAATTAGATGTGTTAAATTGCCTAAGAATTATATTCAAACCGCAACAATAATAAAAGTGTATCTCTACATTTTATCCAATTGCCGAATTTTATTACGTGGTCTAGATTAATAATTTACTTCTCAGTTCATTACAACCCACAACATCAATGAAATAATGGCCAGTTATTCAAAGAATTAAGAAAAAAAGCAAAATCAAATACTTGAACAAATTATAAGTCAAAACTTGAGATTCGAAATTAAAGAATTAAAGCTAAGCTACATCGTTCATCCAAACATTAAATTTAGCTATTCATGATTCGGGAGAAAGAAAAGGTTAAAAGAATTGAATACATAACCTGGTTTTGAATGAAAGAGGAAAAGATGTTGAATATTTTGCACCAAGATATCTTGATCTTTACGTTCCAATTTTCTTGATCTTGGTTGTTCGGCGTTTTCTTCGCCGTTCTTTTCTCCGTTTTCTCTTATGTTCTTCAAAGAATTAACCTCCTTATTTTGACCTAAGTTAGGTCTTTATATAGTGTTTTATTAATTTTACAACTCATGTACATGAAAAGACGAAAAAAACCCTTACTAGAGTTAAAAATAAGCCAAAAACAATCAAGACGCATCTGTAGCGCATTGCCGAACTGCAGTTTAACCACAGCAAACAGTATAAAAATTACCAAATATGGTTCCAATCACCAAATTGTACACATGGTCCTCCAATGTTCAACATATATATGGTTTGGTCCTTTTTCATAATTTGTCATTTTGTCCTCTTTAGTCTTCTTATTTGCATCCCAAGTCCTTCAACTTTAGATTTTGTCCTCTTTAGTCCTCTAATTTCTTCTTTCATTTCAATTTATTCGTCTTTTATTTACAACCTAAGTCCATAAACTTTTGGATATTTGCAAGTTGGTCTCCATGGCCAAGTCTTCGTATGCCTCAATCCTTTTTCGCCTATTTTGCTTTGTTTTTCTCTAATTCCATTCGAACTTGAGTTTTGACCTAAAACAATTAAATCAACACACAATTACATAGAAATTCACTTAAAAGTACTCACAATCGTCTACTTTCGATAGTTTAGATAAATGTAAAACCACACTTATCATAAGGCATATGATAAAATAAGTGGTCCCTATTTGAATTTTTCTTTATTTCATTATCATTATTATTATTTGTAGTTTCCTTGAGATGATTACGTTTTAGAAGACTTAATTTAAAAAAAAAAACTAGATTAAATAAGAAAATTTCGATACGTTTCACTTGTCAATTAATTGGTGGCATCTAGGCCGTATTTCTTCATAATGACAACTTGAAATCAGAGAAAGACAATTCCTAAAAGTAAAGACATCACTTATGCGACAGAAACTCATCGACACTAAGGTTATAGACATACAAAAACTGCAGTTTAAGAAGTCTCATATCAAATAAACCAATTTCTAAGAGTAAAGGATCACATATGTGAGAGAAAATTTTGTATCGTAAAGCTTATAGACATAATAGAAAAAATCGAAATTTGGGAACATCAATTCAAATATCAGCAAATAGGCGTAGCAAGATTTACTTTGCATTTCGTATGGATACTTTGATACGATTGATGTAAAACTCCATTTAGCATCTACCTGGGACATGATAATCTAGGATCATTGAAATCCTATAGTGAATTGAGGTAGAAAATGCAAAACAATGAAAGAATTGTAGAATTTTATTAGATAAATTATGAAGAAGAGGCAAATAAAGTAGAAAACAGTAAAAAAAATTATAGCACACAAAAAAAGGGAAAAAATGACAAAAGAATATGCAATCTCTAAAAGGTAAAAAGACAAAAAACAATTTGAAGTTATTTTATACACCTGAAACATGCAACTTAAGCAGATATACTGAAGATGGAAAAATATGTGACATATAGGAGACTATAAGGTTAATATATTGTATAATGTATTCAAGATAATATACCTTGGGATCAATTAGTACCATGTTCTGATATTTGCTATGTGTTGTCTTTGCAGAGGATTTCTCAGTTACCACCAATGACCTTTATGGTCCAGTTTGATTGTCCTAAGGTAATTTAGGATATAAATTTGTATTTCACAGCCATTTTTATCTGTAAGAAGGAAATGGCAAATTAAAATGTGTACTTGTTATAAAAAGAGTGGGAAATAAAAATATATGAAAAACGAGTATACTATATTATGTAGAGAAAAAATAGATATTAAAGGAATGAAGACTATACATGCAAAAGATATATGTAGCTTAAATTTTGCCCGTACGAGCATGGCGCAGTGGTAAAATAGGAATGTTCTCTATGGAGTATTGAAGGTTCGAATCTTCGTTGCAACTGGAAGGCAACATTTATGTTGAAAGGCAGAGGTCCACATAGAGGAGAACCATTGAATGCCAGCTCAAGTGTGTATAACATGTAATAGCATCCGGATTTATATGGGTGGCGAACCAGGGGGAAGGTCACCACTCCTCAGGATTAGTCAAACGAAACTTGGACACCTGAGTCATAAAAAATATATATATGTAGCAAAAAGGATATTGTTTTGTTGGAAAATGTTTCTTAAGTAAATGTAGCATACAAAGTGCATTCGATTCAGTATAAATTTTCTATTAGTGTTAATTATAATTTAAAGAAGTTAAGTTCATAAGATTTGAAGGGAAGAAGTGCATTAATAAACAATCAATAATATAAAACAGATGCAATAGGCCAAGAGATTTTCGCATAAGTTAATTATAACTATATGGGAACGTAACTCCATCACAAGGAAAATATGGTTCACGACATATGTTTTCATGCTCATACAACCTAAGAGAGAGATAAACAAAGTTCAAATAAATAAATATAGATATATTAAGCTGATCATTATAAGTTTCTGACTAACGTGTTCTTGTATCATCACATTCATCATTGGTGGAAGCCTCACATATACCTCGATCCAATAAACTATATGCACAAATAGGTCAATTGTATATAATTTATAAGTACACATTATTGAATATTATATCTGATAATCTAACTATAGAAATTTAGGTTTACTTATCCAAATGCATCGCGATATTATAGTACAATATGATTTTATCCATAAAGTGCATAAAATCATATATATTACTTACCTTTTTGGATACATAAAAACGCGTTAACAAAATTTATTAAAACAAACTTTAATGATGTATAACCACACGTACAACAAAAAAAAAAGTAGAAGAAGTAAATAAATTTATATCGTGCACAATTTTAAAAAATTATGGCCGGTAACCTATTACAAATGTGTCATGTATAGTTGTCTTAGAAGTTACACACATACCTGCATCCAATACATCTTCGGTTTTAATGACACTGGTTCGTGTACAATATATGTCTTCTTCATTGTTGATTTCATTTTATTTTTCTCTCAGAAATCTCAATTTCCTACAACGCATGTTACAAGATTCTTTGACCTGAGCATATATTTTGTGTGTTGCTAATTTTATACATCTTTATTTGTCAACAGCGTTGAACCATTGGTTCAACCTTTGTTGGTCGAATTCTTACGTTATCGTCTGCCATAGAATTTCTTGGTTCAGATCGACACAATCATAACCCCAACTAATTAGTATCCTATTACACAACCAACAACAATTAAAACAAAAAAGATGAGCCAATACATGGTAATCAAATAATCTTTATCTCAAATGCCTTAATCCAACATGTAATGCAAATATTGTAGAATTAATTTCACATACAACAATTTCAATGAATTAGCTATACATGCTGAAATGCCTAAAAAAATGATTGTTATTCCAGCCATGAAATCAAGGTACAATAGGAAGGGCATTTGATAACCATGAATAAATCTGTCTAATTTTCAACACATGTTATTGAGAGTACAACACCATTTTCAATAATATGAAATAGAGAATTAAACAATTATGTACAAAATAATCAACTTATTAAGCAAGAATCAAGATTAGGAAAAAGTCGAAAACACAAAAGTAGGGCATCAAGAATGCAAATTCCATGAATAAAAAATTAATTTAATAAGAAACCATCAATCAACATTCAAGACCAAATCACAACAACTCAGATCGTAAAATTTGATGAAAAACTGAGAAAATCTACTAACTAATATCCCAAAGAAGAGAGAGAGAGAGAGAGAGAGACTTTTGTAGAAAATTATGTGGTTCTTCAGTTGTGTAATAACCGTAAAACTTAATGGATTTCAAGAAATTAAGAATCGACGGCTATCTATCCAGCTTCTACGGCGGTAGTTCATGGTTTAGATTGCCTAGGTAACACCAAATCTCAAAATAAGATGGAGAATTGTAGGGAGATTTTAATATATTTGGTAAACATTTGAAGAAATTGGACAAGAATGAGAGATTTTAGGGTCTTGCGATTTGGGAAAAAAGTGGTTGAGAAGAGAAAATGGGCAAGATATAACACCCCGAAAATTTCGTATCGTAATTTTTTAAAATTTAGAAAATCTAAATTCATATTTTCTTAAGAAAAATCCAATGATCCCCAAAAATTGTTGAGTTTGGCATGCCAATTTCAATAAGTTTATGGAAAAAGTATATAAATTGCATTAGAATAAAGTATTAGGGACTTTTTAGGAAAAATATTAAATTGTGAAAAATATTTGGGCTTAATCGAATTTAATCCCATTGATAGGGACTAAGCTGAAAATTCTAGAAAACTTCAAGTTATTTAGAGTTTTGCCATTGTATCGAACCAACTTTGCAATCCTGTGTAACGTACGTTGACCAGTAGCCTATGCATGTTATACTATTGCGTAGTTCATATTGAGACTTTTAATTTGATAACAAGTTTTAGCACTTTTCAAGTCGGGGATCGTCTTGAAAGTAGAGCCAAAGTGGTGTAAACAGATTTTAAGTAATGTAGAAATTTTCACCAAATTTGGCCAAGTATGGGAGACAGTTAGACAGCTATTTTTGAGCTAATCGTACGAGCTATCGATTGACCCGTTTCTTTCGCATGTGTAGTCATTGTAAATCTTGAAGTATGAACTTTACAACAGTATAAAGTTTGACTAAATCGGAGCAGGTCTCAACTCTAAAATGTTGACCCAAACATGGCTACTTGAAACAAGAAATCTGTGAATTTTTGTAATAAAATATTACTCCCTTTGTCCCACAAAAATAGGCTCGTTTTTTTTTTTTTCACACAGACTAAGAAATTTCATTTAATGTAATTGAAACTATAAATTTTTGACATACTTTTTCTATTATACCCCCATTTAATATTAGTCATTCATGAATCTAATAAATTTAAATGTTTGTTTTGGATGATAACAATGTAAATTAAATAAGGGTATATTAGGAAAATAAAAAATTTAATACACCATCTATAAAGTAAGTGGCTTATAATTTGGGATAGATAAATAAGGAAAACGAGTCTATCTTTGTAGGACGGATGGAGTAGATAAGTGGGACACTTGTCATATCAATGATTGACACCTTAAGGGATGTTTGGCAATGCTTATCATACATAAGAATCAGTGTTGATTAATATTTTTATAAATAATTGATAAACTAATAGAATAATAGAATAAAATAGGAATAAGCAAGAATTTCCAAAAATAAGCTAAACCAAACATGGCTTTATCCAATCCTCTATAAATACACCCATCTAGTTGTGATTTTAAATTAGAAATCAAGAAGGAAAACTCTGCCAAAATTAAGAGAAGAAGGTAAGAATGAAGAAATTAAAAGAAAATCAAGAGTCTTTTCTTTTTCTTTGTTTCTAAAGGAGATAAGTGTGATGAAATCCTAGACCCACAAGAAACCCATCACATTTATACCCATGGTAAGCTAGAAAAGAATAATTTTCCCTCCAGAAACTCGGAACCCAGGTTACAGCAGAGATCCGAGGCAACTGGAAGCATCTGAAACAATACAGAAAAGCTTCTGGTAGCTCCAAACCTGCTCTGTTCACTCGCAGTTTCTATTTCAACCTAAAATAATGAGTTTTTGGACAGAAATTCCTATATAACCAAGGCTAACATATGATATTTAGTTTTCTCTTATTTTTAGCTTTATTAACCCTCAAAAACTTGAAAATTTCAAGTCCTCTAAACCAAGAAAAACTCCATTTGAGCAGTGAGTAAAGTTTATGTGTATTTAAGTGTTTATCTTGATTATTTCTATTATGATCAGAATGTTTTGCATTAGTTTTTAAGTTAAATGAAGTCCCTTTTATGATTTGCTATTATGACTTGTAAAATTCCTAACTAGTGATGCATAGACTTTGAAAATTTGTTACTTATATAGAAGGAGTAAGGTTAACAAAATCTGCAGAAACTTCAACTTCATGTTTATGGCATTGCATGTCTCTAAAACTTAAACTTAAGTTAATTTTTAACAAGTTTAAAATATGTGGTCCTATGATAACTTTGAAGGGATGGTTAACAAAATTTTCTATGCTTAAATGGAGTCTTATCCCATGTATTATTATTGTTGCTTGTTAGAAAATGTTAAATGCTGAATATTCCATAGTAAATGTATGTTTGCTTGAGTCAAAAGTGACTTAAAATATTACTGTAATTTCAAGAAAGAAATGGAAGTAATAACATGATGAAGGACTTTTAGACTAATCACTTGTATGTTGATTGGGATTTAAAGTAATATGTTTTGAGGAAGAACTTGATTAAGTGTTTATGTGTAATATTTTTGAGTGATACTTAGTATTAAATATTTTATTTCCGTGTGTTGCATCATGGCATCATTCAAAGAAAGAATTCATGATCATCAAACATTAAAGCAAAAGCTATGTTTACATAATGATCATGATTAATTAAGAATACCCTATTTAGGTTGTACACCATAGGAGCAAGTCCCAATTTGAAGGTCATGGGCTACGAGATACCCATGGGATGAGATGTCCAAATAAAATGAAAGCATTTGAGCAAAGTGTTCTAAAAGAATGAAAGTACTTATGAGGATAGAAGCTCTAAAGATTATGTGACCTTGTGTTTAGCAAAACACTATGAGCACTCGGTATACAACCCTAATATGGGAAGGGCCTGAAAAGAAAGTTAAAAAGAAATGAAAAGTAAGAAAACATTGATGGAACTATTTTTGGTTAGCATGTGCATAGCATTCCAATGTTTTGCATTATGTGACCTTGTGTTGATTGCTTGTGAGTGATTATCAGAGACATTACATGAAACAAATATGTAATTAATTGTTTGGAAGTTAATATATGATTATGATCTTATTCACTTGTATGAGAATTGAGTATTAAAGTTAGAAAGTAAAGTGAAAAATTCCATTCAATTAAAGGTAAGTATTATGTGATTTCATGCTTACGTGCCACTTTACTCATTAAGGTTCATCGCTTATTGTCGTTGCATGACTAATGTAGGAAATTGAATGAAATTACGTTGAGGTAGTGCATACTCATGAAAGGACATCAAGCAACGGGTTGGATTTCTATATCATCACCAAGAAAGATGTATGGGTTCAATTTCCACAATGGCCGAGCTTGTATATTAAGGAAATATCTTATAAGACAATATACATCTACAATGCCATTATGCTAGAGCCAAAGGGAACTCTTCTTTTTATGTACTAAAGAACAAAGAGTCTTTAGATGGCTTTTTTTTTTTGTGATTACAAGAATTTCTAGTATCCCTTAGTTATTGTGAACATTTTGAAGTTGTTAATGTCGAAACGTTTTGAGTAATGGGCTACCCAAGTGTGTCATTTCGACCTTTTTTCTATCGGAATAGCTAGTCATGGTTCGAAGGGAGGGATACTAGTTTTGTCGAAGAAAAATGTAATTTGTAAAGGAAATCCTAGTGTAATGGCATTTATGATGGAAATTAAAGTACTTTACGTTATCGAGTATGTGGTATATCCTTGTACTCTTATTTATAAATTGTGTGTAATGCTCCTATTATTTCTTCTAAGTGTTTTTGGGCAATTATGAAGTGAGATATAAAATTTGAGAAAGTTTAAAAAAGATTAAGTTTAAAAATTTTCTGTCACAACAGCAGTATCCTCCTGCTGCTGCGTTTTTAGTTCAACTGAAGGCTAAAATTCAAATGTCATCCCACAAGAAGATTTCTTTTCTCGTGAACAAGAGAGTATAGGCGTGAGAGAATGTAAGTTGGTGAGAGAAATGGGGGTGTCATACAACTTTGAAAAAAAGGAAGACAAAGGAGATTGGGACTCCATGGCTAAAAAAACGACGTCGTATGAACAATAGTGGAAGCCAAATGACGTCATTTTGCTTCAATCCAGGTAAAAAAAAATATAGAAAATGACATCAAAATGATGCAGCCAAAACATCGTCGTTTTCGACGATCATTTGAACCGTAGCTCTCTTTAAGCCTCTTTTTATTTAGTTAAGATTAGAATTTACCTCACTTCCCCCAAAACTTTATACTAAGCTTTAAAATTAAATTAAGATGGGCAAACATAGTCACAAATATTGTGGGGGTATTTATAATTTATTATTCTTTTTATATTTGGTAAATAAAAGCAAAGATAATTGTATTCACATAGACGGTAAAGATGACGATTTAATTTTGGTTAAACAATAAATATTGATACGCGTGAAGGAACAAGTAAATTTGTCATAAGTAATCTAAAAATCGATAAATTCGTGCTTTTACAACTAAAATGGATATATATAATCTAATAAATAAGTAGAAACAAAATTAATCCACTTCTTTTTTGAAGTTATACGTAAATCTCGTATCATTTATACGAGCAAGTAAACAATTAGACATTCTAAAGATGCATTAAAATGTCAGATATCGATTTCATATGCTAGCACTAAAATGCATTAGAATTAGCCAATCGCGTAATACATGTGTATCGTATTCTAAGATGTTATTCATGACTAGAGGTGGCAAAATTGGCCCTGGACCTTGGGCCAGCCCATATAACCCGACCTTTTGAGTTGGGTCGGCCCTGGCCCAAATAAAACCGGGCCATGCTAATTGACCGGCCCAATTTTGATTTTTTTTTTTTGGCTCATTAACACTAGTCACTTATTTTATAAATAGCTCCAATACATAATCTAAATAATATCAATCTAAAATGATTTAAGCCTAAATCACCAATAAACATTAGTCCAAAAATTCCAAGATCCAACATAAAATTGTTTAGATTTAATTTAAGTTTCAATCCAAAATATATTTGGTGTGACAAGTAAATTATTTATTTTAAATTTATTTATAAGTAAAATTTTTAATTTAAGCCAAACATGCTTATATCTCAAAGCAATAAGACTATCATGCTTTTAATATTTGTATTTTTTTTAAATATCTACAAATAGTTTACAATTAACAAAAAAAATATTATTGAGAGAAAATTGACGTTTATCTATTGACTAATACATAAGAGCCCCAATTTTATAAATTATACTTTTTAAAAATCTCAAAATATATAGTCTAAATTTATCTAAGATTGTATTTGATGTAATGTATTCTTGTATAAAAATTTTATTTAAAAAAAAATTAAAACCAAGTTGGGCCAATGGGTTGGACTGGGCTAACATATTTCTGGCCCATACAAAACTGGGCTAGGCCAACCCAGTCCAGTTTCATGTGTAGCCCTGCTCTGACAGCCAACCCTGCCCATTTGCCAGCTCTACTCATGACCAATGATGCAAACATACTATTGGCGTGGCAGTGACTTGCATTTAATTGGAATCAATTTAATAAATCAAATATCTCAGTAAGTTATGAGCTTGATGATGAACAAAGTAGAGAACATGAAATCAAGTCGGGACTGTCGCCCAGAAAAATGGGTAGAGTGACTACTCAAATATTTTTTGTTGAAAGGTTATAAATCTAAACTCTGTGTTTAGCGATGACTAAATTTTGACATCTGTGAATTGGATCACACAACTGTTGAAGAAAATATAATTTAAGTTAGTGAGAATAATTAGATGGGCAAAATAGTCATTCATGCTAGTACATAATTATTGAATCTCAAATAGGGATGAAATATATATAAGGTTGATCAGACAAAAGTATTACACATATATTAGCTTTTGTGAAATATATATAAGGTTGATCGGACAAAAGTATTACAGATATATTAGCTTTTGTGAAATATACATACGGTTCGAATCTCGGGTGTCTTTTGCTATCAATGCCGATGTCCGCACCTAAAACTTCAATTCTCATACTCTCAAATCCTTGATTAGATTATCTTGTGTCGATTGCAACGCAGAAAACTGACACATATTCTTTCTGCTTAGAACATCTGCGACTACATTTGCCTTACCCCACTGATTCAATATAGAACAGGCGTAGTCCTTTACTAATTCCAACCACCGTCGTTGTCTCATATTCAACTCCTTTTGAATGAAAAAGTACTTAAACTCTTATGGTCAATGTAAATCTCACATTTGCTTCCATAAAGGTAATGGGGCCAAATTTTCAAAGTGTGAACTACCGCCGCAAGTTCAAGATCGTGTGTCGGATAATTCTGCTCATATTGCTTCAACTGTCTGGAAGCATAAGCCATTACCTTTCCATGTTGCATCAACACACAACCCAAATCGAGCTTTGATGCACCACTATAAATTATGTAGCCTTCTGAACCTTCAGGTAAAGCTAGTACTGGTGCAGACACTAGCTTGTCCTTTAACTCTTGAAAAGTCTGTTCACACTTCTCAGGCCAAACATATTTAACACTCTTTCAAGTCAACTGCATCATTGGACCAACTATTTTGAAAAATCCTTCAATGAAACCCCCCAAAAACACCAAAAATCCTTCAATAATACCATATTATCTTATGTTGACGTTGGAAAATAGTTTGCACTGTTTCCAAGCCAATTTAATGTTAAGTGTTTAGGTCGGTTATGACCGTTATAAGTAGTAGATGGGTAAGTGTATAAGAAGACCTGATTGTATAATCTTTTTAGGTGTGCTTTATTTTAGCAGTCGAATGTCCGACATGTAGGACATTTATGTTTCCTATTTATATGAAAATGTGTAATGATTACATGTATTTAATGCCAAGTTCAGCATTAAATGCTTACAAGACATCTTCTTTTTGTGTATTGATTATGAAGTGACATTTGTATTAAATGTTGCAGCTAGTCTGGCATCTGACATGTGAGAGGACATGCTATACTGATAACGTGAGCTTGGCTGGGAAGGACTGATGTCTGATATGAACCTTCAGGGATGAGGTCCGACCTAGACCTTTCAGGGATTAGGCCTGACCTGAAGCAAGTAATATCCATATTGAAGTATAGATAAGGGATGCTGGGATGAGGTCCTACCTGGATGCTGGGATGAGGTCGGACTAAAGTTGATTGGTCAATGGAGAATTATTGAACTGATGTGACAGATCAGTTTGGATACCAACAATTGCACCCCAAGACCTGCCTTGGAATTGGTCGAAGGTGGTCTTTAGTTTCTGACACAATTTCTATCCATACTAACCCGTGCCTTGCTTGGTGATGTCTTAGTTTACGTGGCTCGAGGACGTATCTTTAATGATGGACCATAATTGTGCTGACACCACATTATTACAGCATTGATTGTGCTGACCTTCCGCATTCTCTCCTTATAAATAGAGGAAGCTGGCATTTATTTTGTACTCTTGCCTTAACGTAATCCATCTGATATACTGAATCGTCCGTGCTTATCACCAGAGCTGTTAAGTGTGTCCAAGCTAATGGTCAAGGCGATATCATTGTATCCGATCTGAGGGTTAGTTGGGAATCGTACTGTTATTTTCGAACTTAGATACCCCTTCCTCTTTCTCTGACGTTATTCTTTTTCTGTTTTTTTCTTCTAGTTGATACGATGTTTAGTGAGATCGGGTGCGAAAGTGAGAGAAAAGCAATATCCTGGGGAGGAGGTCAGGAGGAAGCTAGCTTTGGTCGGATAGTAGATGAGATATATGAGGATGAAGTTCTCAGTCCTGCTCTCTAACCACTGTCCCTCCATTGAATAGGTCATCTCCTCAGGCTGACGTAAGCGATGATGGAGAGACATGGCCTAGTGTAGTAGGTCGGAGAGAGAGAGAAATTGAGTCTGGATCTAGGACGGCTTTGACGTCGAAATGTAAGTTCTTTCTTTCTGAGGTCAACAAAACACAGCTTAGGGATTGGCATAGGATGTAAAAGATCCTGAACAGTATAGAGTTCGTCATCCCTAGTCCTGATGACCGAGCTGACGACCCACCTTTGGGTTATGTTGCTTTAAACCAGGCTGTGCTGGCAGCTGGACTCTGTCTTCCCTTCCCTGGGATAGTTAGGAAGTTCTTGCGGGAATAGAGAATAGCTCCAACCCAGCTCTACCCCAATGGTTGGAGGATTTTGATAGGATTCCTCATTCTATGGGAGAAACTAGGATTTTCCCGACCTTCTGTTAGAGAATTCAACAGTCTCTACTAGTTTAAGTCAGATAGGAAGTAGTTGGGCTGGTGGTATGCATCGGTCAAAGTGAAGATAGGAGGTAATGTCATCACCCAGACCCCGGACTCTATTAAGAATTGGAAAAAGTTTTGGTTTTTTGTCCTAGGTCCTTGGCAGTTCTCTGAACATGATACCAGGCCTGACGTAAACATTCCAGTTCGTTACCACGAACTAAGTAAGCCAAATTTTTTCTATTTTAGGTCAGGACAGCTGATTTTTTACAAACTTTTCTTATTTGTTTGTTCCTCCAGGGTACAATTCTTATGAGCCAACAGAGGTTTCTTCAGAAAGAGCTTGGAAGGCTCTAGCTATCAGCAAGGACTTCTAATCTAGCAGTGTTTTAATATCCGAGGAGAACTTGATATCAGCTCGACTCTCTTTACCCAGTTCAAACCGTGCTCAACCTCGTGAGTTTGAATCCAGGACTAGTTACTTGGCTATTATTTGATTCATATTCTTCCACTTTAGTCCTGACTTCGTTCGTTTTCAGGTCAATCTGGAGAAGAGATGAAGCATATATCTGCTCTCCTCAAGAAGAAAGGTCAGGCTGGGAAAGGAAAAAAGAAAGCTCATACTGATGATAAAGTGTCTTCTGCTCATCTCTGGCCACAATCAGAGGTTGCTCCCCAGCACATTCTGAGCCCAGCTCAAAGCGTCGAAGAGATAACTTTCTTTTTAGTGCATGGAGGGCCATCTTTTTCTCAAAACGTCTAACCTTCTCTGTCGTCATCCCAGATTCTGGCCACTTATTTGGACTCGACTCCGAATAAAGATGAGGAGTATCTAAAGCTCTGTGGTTATCTCTCCAAGCCGATCCGCGACTTTTTCTGGTCAAACTTTCCAACCAGTAGGGATATTGCCGATATGCCCTCTTTAGCAAAAAGGGCAATAAGTGTTATTTGGAAGAGCTGGACTCCAGTTCACTAGAACTACTTGGACAACATGGGGACCGTGGAATCCATTATCGTGGTGTTGGTTAATTCTTCGAGGGCGATCATTCAGCTTACTTCGGCTACTGAGAAAATGGAAAGGATGTTAAGCAAAGTCCAAGTTATGAGGGAGGAAGGCACGAAGGTTCTGGCTGAACTAACCGAAGAGAAGAAACTATGTGCCACCTTCGAGGACGTTTTGATGAGGCGGGAGGAAGAGCTTAGGAAAAGAGAACGAGTTGAGTTCTGACTTCAGTTGAAGTCAGAACTCAGTTAAATAATTTTGGCTCTTTCTCTTGACCTCTAGTTCATGCTCCAGCTCTGCCTTACTCTTCTTCACCGCCTCCGACTCCTTCGCCAACGCCTTTATCAAAATGTCCTAAGCTTTTCCTCCTGAGCTAAAGGCGTTAGCGAAGGAGCTGGAGCATGAATTAGAGGTCGAGATAAAGAGCTAGACAGAGTTCAAAGATGCTCTGGAGAAGACAGTTGACAGGGACGAGGCTGTGGCAAAGTTCAAGTCCTCAGATGCCTACCTGGTCGATCAAGAGAAGGTCGACTTATTAACGATGGAAGAACTGATCGAGATAGCAATGGAGAAACGTCTGAATTGGGAAATTTAGTTCCTGAAAGACGAGCTCGCTGAGCTAAAGAGAAATTCCATACTCAATCCTCTGTCGCCCGAAGAGGTAGATCAGTCCGGTGTTGAGGACTGAGCTCTTGCTGTAGTGTTTTTGTAGTTGTAATAAACTTTTGCTACAATGTACTGAACTTTAATGTCAATGAGAATTTCCGCTCTGTTAAGTTTGATTTTTCAATTTAAGTTCGAAGATCTGACTTATGACTTCTTCTCGTCTCACTTCGAAGAGTTCTGACTTCAAGTATTTAACTGAGTTCTGACTTCAAATGTTTGACTTTTGACTTTGATACATGGGTTAGCTGAAACTTCAAACCTTTGACCACTAACGTCGGACATTAGATCTTTTTAGGTTTAGATGTGTGAATGCTCCTAAATTTGTAGCTCGATCATACGAACGAGCTGAAACTTACGTCTGACGTCTAATTCTCAAATTCTGCAATCTTGACACCTGATTTCTTGCTCCAAGCATCTCTGACATCTAACATCAAACCTTTGGCTTCAGACCGATGACGTCCGAGTAGTCTGAGTGCACCCATTTCTTTTGTAAACCTTAAACCGGCAATTAAGGTCTCATATTTAGCCTCATTGTTAGAGGCATAGAAATTAAATCACAGGGACTGACAGAGTGGCTCCAGGTCTAGGCTCATCAAGACTACCCCAGCTCCAGTGCGTGTTTTCGTCGATGACCCATCTATAAAGAGAGTCTAATTTTCTTCTTTTTTAGCACTGGGCTCGTGTTCTGGACTGAACTCGGCGACGAAGTCAGCTAGAGCTTGGCCTTTGATAGAAGTCCAGGGTTTGAAGTAGAGGTGATACTGGCCGAGCTCTACTGCCCATTTCACAAGTCTCTCAGATGTGTCTGGTTTTTGGAGGACCTGCCTTAAGGGGTAATTTGTTAGGACTTCTATTTAATGTTGTAAGAAATAAGGTTTGAGTTTCCTTGATGACATGATAAGAGCATATGCTAGCTTCTCCATTGGGTTGTACCTCAGTTCAGCATCATGCAGCGCCAGGCTGACATAATACACTGGGTGTTGGACTCCTTCGTCCAACCTAATTAGTACAGAACTGATGGAGTGTTCTAAGATCACCAAGTATAAAGTCAGGGTTTCCTTAGTCAGTGGTTTTGACAATAATGGAGGTTGTGCAAGTTGTGCTTTCAGTCCTTCAAAGGCTAGCTGGCACGCCTCATTCCACTTGAAGTCTTTGCCACTGTATAGAGCGTCGAAAAAGGGTTTGCATTTATCTATTGATTTTGAGACAAAACGGCTTAGCGCAACTATTCTCCCAATTAGGCTTTTCACTTCTTCAATTTTTGTAAAAGGTCTCATTTCTTGTAGGGCCCTAATTTTCTCTGGGTTGGCCTCGATACCTCTCTGGTGGACCATGTAGTCTAAAACTTTCCCTGATCTAAAACCGAATGAACATTTCAAAAGATTAAGTTTCATCTTATATTTTCTCAGTACAAAGAATATTTCAGTAAGGTGTTGGACGTGGTCTATGGCCTTGGTGCTTTTCACAAGCATACAGTCAACGTACACCTCTATGGTCTTTCCTATGAGCTCGAAAAACATCGTGTTGACCAACTGCTGGTAGGTTGCTCTAGCATTTTTAGTCTGAAAGGCATAACTTGATAGCAGTACAGACCTCGGTCAGTGATGAAAGAGGTATTCTCCTGATCATTCTCATGCATTGGGATTTAGTTGTAGCCGGAGTATGCATCCATAAAGCTTAGGAGTTCATGACCAGCCGTGGCATCTATCATTTGATCGATTCAGAGAAGTGGGAAGCTGTCCTTAGGGCATGCTTTATTCAGGTCGGTAAAGTCGATGCATACCCGCCAAGTTCCATTACTCTTTTTTACTAGGACGGGGTTGGCCACCCATCAGGGATATAGTAATTCTCTTATGAAACCACATTTGAGCAATTTTTCAACCTCTTTGGCAAGAGCTTTGTACCTTTCTGGGTTAAGGAGACATCGGTGTTGTTGTCTTCATTTGACGTCCAGGCTGGCGTTCAACTTGTGACAAGCGATCCTGGGGTCTATTCCTTTCATATCCGCATGTTCCCATGCGAAGACGTCAAGGTTATCCTTCAAAAAGGCCATTAGCTGTGATTTAATTAGTTCACCGAGCTGTTTACCAATGCGCATGACCTTTTCTGGGTGGTTGAGGTCGACCTGGATGAGCTTCAGCTCTTCCACAGGCTCGGCCTTTTGCTGGTATTGGTTTGACCTAGGGTCAAGACGTCCAAGCTCTTCCACTGAGTCTCCCTTCAGTTCATCCAGGCATGACCCACAGCGTGGGCATTCAGGCTCTGCTTGGAGCATGTCCACTCCTACCTGAAGAAAGGTGATGTTACAGCTCCTGGCCACTGTCTGATTTTTTCTCACTATTTCAACTTTGTAGGGAGTGGAGAATTTTATGGCATAGTGATAAATAAATGCGGCTGCTTTGAGTTCATGCAGTATCGGTCGTCCCAGGATGGCATTGTAATTAGACAGAAGATCCACAATCACAAAATCTGTGATTATCTTTCTTTGGCACGGAGGTAGGCCAAGCTTCACCACAAGGGCAATATGTCCCTTTGGATTCACATAGTCCTCCATGAATCCCTGGAGAGGCTTTGGGAATGGCCTAACATGTCACACGTCGATCTCCATTTGCTTAAATGTTCTTAAGTATAGAACATTTATGGAGCTTTCATCATCCACTAGTGTTCGATGAATATTGATTCCAGAGATTGGCATAGTAATGACAAGTGCATCTGAGTGTCGTTGCAATACGTGGGATGCATCTTCCTCGGAGAAAGAAAACTTCTCCACATCTGGGTCAGTTAAGGTATTTGAAAATACCTGATAGCTTGTACAAGCTTCTCGAGAGAGTTTGCGGCGTTGTTTCCTTGATCGTTCCAGGTGTTGACTTCCTCACACTATCATGTGAATTTCACCTCGTTCCTATTGGGACGGAGGTAGAAGTGGAGGTGGAGGTGGAAGTTCAGCCCGGTCATGTGGTAGAAGGAGCTCAACTCTTCCAGTTGGTCACGCTAGGAACTCTTTCAAATGACCTTGCCGGATAAGGCTCTCTATTTCGCCTTTCAAGTCTCGATAATCATCGGTGTCATGTCCAGTGGGCCGATGATATCTGTAGTACTTTCTTTGGTGTAGTTCGAACGAGTTTGCCCTCATAGGAACGGTTTTTTTGAGGATGTCCTTGCCTTTGGTTTTCATCAGGACATTCTCAAGTGGGGTATTCAGAATGTGGTATCCCTGAACCTCTGGGAGTGGGTATTGGCTGACCTGGGTGTTGGAAATCTGGTGCTTTCTTGAGACTTTCTTTCTTCTCCAATTTGTAATCCTTTTCTTTGCCCTTTACATTGTCTCTTCGGTCGGACTTATCATTCTCATGGTCAGAGGTCACTTTCTCAGTACTAATGTGCTTTTCAGCTGTAGCTAGGAATTCTTGATATGTTGCCGGTCCATCCTTGTAAACAGACCACCAGAACTGAGTTTTGGTTCGTAGTCCTAACAAGACAGCCATCATAGCAGCATCGTCAGAGATTTTGTCCACATCCACTATTCTTTTGCTAAATCTATCCATGTAGGACCTCAAAGATTCAGTTCGGTCTTGCTTGATGCTGACAAGGTGTTCTTTGAGAGTAGATCGAGTTCTTGCCCCCATGAAGGTGGAGACGAACTAAGCTGATATGTCAATCCAACTCCGTATAGAATGCTGTGGTAGTTTTTTTAACCATCTCATTGCTCTGTTTTCGAAGGTTAGAGGGAAAGCTCTGTACAAGATTGTATCACTAGCCCATTGGAGTTCCATCCAAGAGGTATACCGATCGAGATGTCCGACAGGGTCGTTGCCATCCTCATAGCTAGTTAGTTGTGGCGTTTTAAGCTTTTCAGGTAGAGGTTTTTCCAGGATGTCCTCCGAGAATGAAGATTGTCGATCAGTTATGTACTCCTCCGGGATGTTATTTTGCTTAGCTTCGAGTTCGTCTAGACATCATTTCATCAACTCTAGTTCATCTGGAATGTTTTGTACACCCAATGCTACTGCGGATGGGGCTCCTTCCTTCCTTAGGACTCTCTTGTCGCATGGTGCAAGTGGTGTTTGAGAAGGACGACCTATGCGGTCGAAGACGCTCACCGATCGCTGCGTGGTAGCTCTCTTAGGAGGGTTGGGTGCCTATTCTCGCCTTCCTTGCTTTTCAATAGATTTTTCTCACTGAAATCCAATCTTTTTTTTACGCGACGGACTTCGGATTTGTCACGCGCTGGCGACTCTACTTCTGAGTTGAAAATGTGTCTAGTTGTAGCTTGAGTTTTTTCAAGCCGTTCAATAGCATGAGTTAGGTATTCCAGCTTTTGTAGAACTGTATCCTTTTCAGGGACATGTGTGATAGCCCAAGAATAACTAACCAAGAGGGGGGTGAATTGGTTTTCTCAAACTTTTTCGAAATATATTCTCAAAATATGATGTTTAAAAAATAAGTATTAATCCACAAAAATATATGCACAATATAAGTAAATAAAAAGGAAGAGGGAGTGCAAACGATTTTTATGGAGGTTCGATCCAACCAATAATCTACGTCCCCCGTTACCGAGCTCTCCAACACGAGCACGGCCTTTCCACTATCTTGATTGACTTATGGTGCAATCCAAACCCTTACAATGTATCCGGTGACTTACAAACAAGGAGCACCGATCCTTATACAATATTGAGCTTTTCACGGGACCTCAATATGACCCAAAAATGTAAAGAGATTGATTTGTATTTCTCTCTAGATGAATGATCAATACAAGTTTAGCTCTAAGAGAGACTAACACTTTAATGAATAGCAATAGATGAGGAAAGCTCAAGTGTTAGATGAAAACTTTGTTGAGAATGATGAATCAAGAATTTGATATAATCAAACAAAGTTTTTCAATAAGAGATATTGAATGTATATATGCAATAAAGCTTTGGATGAAATTTTTCAATATGATTCTCTCTATAAATGCTCTTGTAAGTGTTGTTGAATGATAATAAATGAAGTGGTATTTATAGAGATGAATTTTCGTCAATTTCTGTCCAGACGGATGACCCAAACGGATGACAAAACGGTCGACCGTTTACTTAGTCAGAACTAGCCGTTGGAACTGAAAAAAAATCAGAACGGACACTTTTTGGAGAAGGACAGCCAACCGGTCGACCGGTTCATCCAAACGGTCGACCGTTTGAACTCTCTGTTCAAACGGATGATCAAACGGATGACCGTTTCTGCAGTTTTAAAAACTTGATTTTTGACTTTGATAAAAGTATTTTATGCAATGATAATGACATATGTTTTGTGCATAAAAATATTTGAGCTTTCGTTCATTTAATTGCTAAGGATTAAAGAGTTAATACCTTTACAATTTTATCTAAAAATCTATTCTTCAATCTTGATCTTCGAATCTTGAGATGCTTGAACTCTTGAATTGATTTTGACTTTGGACTTGTCATTGCATGAGAGTTCGATTTGTAGCGCTTTGAATTTTGCTTGAAAATAAAATGTTAGAAAACATAACCAATTTGTTTGTAATAATCAAAACATTAAGGTTTAAAGTTAACCATAGGTCAACAATTTCCACCTTTTTGATTATGACAAACAATGTGAGAATATATGATAATAATATACAATAAAGCATATTTATTCCCCCTTTCTTTTTCAAGTAATCATGTTTTGATGAATTTGTATCACATTATATCGTTTTCATTTGATTTGCCAAATTTATCATATATGTCATTTCATGATATCAATTCTATTTGATCACATCACATATTTACATCACATATTTACATCACATATTTATCATATATGTCATTTCATGATATCAATTCCATTTTTGATCACATCACATATTTACATCACATATTTCATCACATAGTTATTTTCCCCCTTTTGGCATAAACAAAAAGGCAAGAAGATAAAACATTAAGGTTTAAAATAATTTCCCCCTTAATGAAACAAAATATGCCATTCATTGATAAACTTAAAAAAAAAACATAGAACATAGACTTCGTTTCCAAAACATAGCTACAAAAACAAAAGTAATAAATAAACTTCGTTTCCAAAACATAGCAACAAAAACAAAAGTAATAAATAAACTAAGGCTCCGGTGGCGGAGGCGGAGGAAATCCGGTGCCGAGACGGGAGTGAAGAGCATGAAGCAAGGATGTGATGCCGTCTACCGAAGTTTGCAGTCCACCAACCGTAGTTTGAATGCTAGCCGCCGTTTGTTTGAGGTCACTCACGGCATGTTGTAGGCCGTCGACGGTAGATGCAAGAGAATCGATTCGGCCATTGAGAAGATTAAACTGGTCCTCGTTGAAGCCGGAGGTGGAGGACGACGGCCTTTGAGATGATCGGGGTCGCCGCGGAGGCGGAGCATCTTCGGCATTGCCACCTTCGTCCATTTCTTCCTCATCCTCAAATGGCAAAGTCGAGGGGCCGGACTCATCGTCAAATCCCTTGGATTTTGCCACCCATTGCCCATTTTCTTTGACAATTTTCATACGGCGAAGGGTAAGAATATTTATGGTGTCGGTGGTTTTGGGAAGAGTGGCAACCGAGTTACGGAAGGAAACTTCGAAATGTTGAAAAATCTTAGTGAGAAACATTCCGTAGGGAAGCCCCTTAGCCCTAGTGCCGTTAAGAACGGATGACATGTGTTGGATCATTATGTAAGGAAAATCAAGTTTACGCCCACGGAGGATAGAGTCGAGAAGAAATACATCATAGTGATTGACCTCATCCAAGTGGCCTTTACGAGGAACAATTATGTGTGCGATGATGTTATGGAGGACACGACACGGAAGAGTAAGTTGGTTCGTGCGAAGACGTACGGCAGCCTCAAATTGCTTGCCGGTGACATGACAACAAGCCGCTATTGGGTCGTATTCTTCAGTATGAGGAATTGTTTTTGTGGTGTACATGCGAATACCGCCTTCCTCAAGATGAAGAAGCGATCGAATAAGATCTTGAGTGATCTTAATTCGTTTGTCCCGAACTAGACAAGAAATTTCTGACCTAGGGGAAGAAGACATATTTTTATTGAAGTCTTTGACAAGGGAGGGGTAAACTTTATCATTCAACGTGAGAATACTGACCCAACCCATTCCTACGAAAAGATCCTCTATGTGAAAGGAAGGGGCTTCGAAAGTAAATGAGGCAAGGTCTACGTTCTTACCGATGAGGACGGGACATTTGGCAATCCGAATTTCCGAGGGAGAATCCTCTTCTTCAGATGATGGAGTAGGTTGCCTATCCCTCCTTGGACGTTTGGCTGCCATTTTCATTCGAGGCATGATGTGGAAAACGGAGGAGATGGATTTAGGGCTTAGAGATCGACCGTTTGGGTGGAAAGAGTAGAATTTATGGACAAAATTTGGGGATCTTTCGGTTTTCGGTGTAAAAAGCTATGGGTTTTATGATTTTGAGTGTAAAATGGAAGGATTAGGAGATGGGAAGATGATTGAGAGAGAAAGGAACGAAAAAACCCTAGGGCGCGCAAAGATGAAATGAGGAATTTTGAAAAAGAAAGGGGTTAAAACCCTGATTTGCGCGCATACGGTCGACCGTAAAGCCCAAACGGTCGTCCGTTTTAACTGAATGTTTGATAAGACAAATCTCTGCTCAAACGGACGATCCTACGGATGATCATAAGGTCGTCCGTTTTAAGATAAAACGGTCGTCCGTTTAATCTACACGGTCGTCCGTTTAAAACGTTTAATTTTGGCAAAAGTCTCTGTTTAGACGGATGATCAATGGTTCATCCGTTTGACATGAAACGGTCGACCGTTTAGTTAACCGGTCGTCCGTGTAATCTACACGGTCGTCCGTTTGACACAAAAACATTGTAAACTTTTCTTTTTGGTCTTATTATTAATCTTTAACACATATTTGTCACATAACGAGCAATCAATCATAAAAATGCATAGAGTTTAGCCACATATTTCACCTTCATCAAGTATGCCTAAATTTCGTCGAATATATGAAAATCTTTCAAGTGCTAGAGGTTTTGTGAGAATATCGGCCAATTGTTTTTCGGTGTTTACAAATTCCAAAGTTATATCTCCCTTTTGTGCATGGTCTCGTAAAAAGTGATGTCTAATCTCGATGTGTTTGGTACGAGAATGCAAAACGGGATTTTTAGATAAGTTGATCGCACTTGTATTATCACACATAATAGGAACTTTTTCAAATGAAATGTGATAATCATTTAGAGTTTGCTTCATCCATAGGATTTGAGCACAACAACTAGCGGCGGATATATATTCGGCTTCGGTGGTTGACAAGGCAACGGAATTTTGTTTCTTACTAAACCATGAAACTAAAGCAAAGCCTAGAAAATAGCACGTTCCACTAGTACTTTTACGATCAATTGTGCAACCGGCCCAATCGGCATCCGAAAAGCTAAGTAAATCAAAATGAGTTTCTTTGGGATACCAAAGACCTAAAGATCTAGTTCCACTAAGATAACGGAAAATGCGTTTTACGGCACTAAGATGGGAATTCTTAGGATTAGATTGATATCTAGCACATAAGCATACACTAAACATAATATCGGGTCTACTAGCGGTTAAATAAAGAAGGGATCCGATCATATCTCGATATTTTGTTACATCAACGGAAGTACCTTGCTCGTCTTTGTCTAGTTTGATTGATGAGCTCATTGGAGTGTTCATTGGCTTCAAACCTTCCATTTCAAACTTTTTGAGCATATCCAAGATATACTTAGTTTGACTTATGAATATTCCATCATTGGTTTGTTTGATTTGGAGACCAAGAAAGAACTTGAGTTCACCCATCATACTCATCTCAAATTCCCTACTCATGCACTTAGAAAATTCTTCACATAGGGAAATGTTAGTAGCACCAAAAATGATATCATCAACATAAATTTGAACAACTATCATATCATTCTTTTTTGTTTTTATGAATAATGTTGTATCCGCTTTACCCATTAAAAAATCATTTGATAAGAGAAATTTACTTAATCTCTCATACCATGCTCTAGGAGCTTGTTTTAAACCATAAAGGGCTTTTCTAAGTTTGAAAACTTTGTCCGGATACTTATGATTTTTAAAACCGGGTGGTTGCTCGACAAAGACTTCTTCTTGAATGACTCAATTCAAAAACGCACTTTTGACATCCATTTGAAAGAGAGTAAAATTCTTATGACATGCAAAAGCAAGAAGCATACGAATTGACTCTAATCTAGCAACCGGGGCAAAAGTTTCTTCGAAATCGATACCTTCTTCTTGATTGTAACCTTGAGCCACTAATCTAGCTTTGTTACGCACAATTATACCATTTTCATCTCGTTTGTTTCGAAAAACCCATTTTGTGCCAATTACGGTTTGTGAATTTGGTCTAGCAACTAAATCTCAAACATGATTTCTTTCAAATTGATTTAGTTCTTCTTGCATAGCTAGAATCCAAAATTCATCAAACTCGGCTTCTTTAAAATTCTTTGGCTCAATTTGTAAAAGAAATGCACAATTGTTATGAAAATTTCTAAAAGTATTTCTTGTACTTACCCCTTTTGATGGATCACCAATGATGAGATCTTTTGGATGAGAAGGGACAAACCTCCATTCTTTTGGTAATGATGAAGTGTTGGGATCTTCATGAGGTTCTTCTTCATTTTGTTGCATAATTGTTTCCTTCTCTTGTTGAATTTCAATGTTATTTGGATTCCCTTTGTCTTGATTTTGAACGCTTAGTTGCTCAAATGGGATTTCCAAATCTTCATCATCAATGACTTTTTCTTGCCCAATTGAGTTAGTTTCATCAAAAACAACATGCATGGATTCTTCAACTACTAAAGTTCTTTTGTTGAAAACTCTAAAAGCTTTGCTAGTAGATGAATATCCAAGAAAGATTCCAATATCGGATTTTGGATCAAATTTTCCCAAGTTTTCTTTTGTGTTTAAAATAAAGCACTTGCAACCAAAAACTTTAAAATATCCAATATTGGGAATTCTATTTTTCCAAAGCTCATATGGAGTTTTGGTTTTCTTTCGACTTACCAAAACTCGATTTAGGATATAACATGAAGTGTTTACGGCTTCGGCCCAAAAGTACTTTGGTAAATTGTTTTCATTCAACATGGTCCGAGCCATTTCTTGCAATGTTCGATTCTTCCTTTCTACTACACCATTTTGTTGAGGAGTTCTAGGAGCCGAGAAATTATGTTCATATCCATTTGATTTGCAAAAATCATCAAAGGCTATATTTTCAAATTCTCCACCATGATCACTCCTAATTGTGGTAATGGTGTATCCTTTTTCATTTTGGACTCTTTTGCAAAAATGTTTGAATGCATTTAAGGCTTCATCTTTTAAATTCAAGAAAATGACCCAAGTATATCTTGAAAAATCATCAACAATGACAAATACATAATGTTTTCCACTTAAACTAGCGGTTCTAGAAGGTCCAAACAAGTCCATGTGGAGAAGTTGTAAAGGTCTTGAAGTAGAAGAGTGTTGTTTAAGTTTGAAAGAACTCTTTACTTGTTTTCCAAATTGACAAGCATCACAAATTTTATCTTTTTCAAACTTTATATGTGGCAACCCTTTTACAAAGTTGTTTTTGGAGATTTTTGAAAGTAAGTCCATGCTAACATGACCTAATCTCCTATGCCATAACCAAGAATCATCCTTTATACTTGAAAGACATTTTATTTCCTTTTCAAGTTCAAATTCAATAGATATGATGTAAACATCTTTACTTCGGCTCCCCATGAACAATACCTCTTTAGATATAGCATCCTCAATGAGGCAATTGGAAGAATCAAATTTAATGAGATAACCTTTATCACATAATTGACTTATGCTAAGCAAGTTATGTTTGAGGTTATCAACTAATAAAACATTTTCAATAGATGGAGAAGAACGATTACCAATATTTCCAATGCCTATGATTTTTCCTTTGGCATTGTCTCCAAACGTCACATGACCTCCATCTTTTCTTTTGAAATTTGATAGCAAAGATCGATTTCCCGTCATATGCTTCGAACAACCACTATCCAAGAACCAATTGCTCTTGACTTTTTGTGGTACCTACAAAAATAATTTTAATTTTTGATTTTTGGTACCCACATAAGTTTGGGTCCTTGATAGTTAGAGCTTGTGGATTCTTTTATCCACTTGTGTTTCCTTTCAAAGTATAATTTCTTCTTAATTAAACAATTATAAGCAACATGACCATTTTTCTTGCAAAAACTACATGTGATGTTTTGTTGAGAAAAATTGGATGACTTTACAAAAATGGTTTTAAGGGATTTTTGTTTCAAGAGAGGTTTATATCCAATTCCCCCTTTGTTGAACACACATTTTTGCTCACCAAGCATTAATTCAAAATTTTTCTTTCCTTGGGTAAATTTGTGAACAATGCTTGTTAAATCATCCACTTTTTCTTTCAATAAAACATTTTCTTTAATTAAGGACTTATGATCATCTTTCTCTTTTTCAAAGTCCTTTTGAGCAATAAAAAGCTTCTTGACTACATTTTTTAACAAAGAATGTTTATTGTTAAGAATAGAGTATTTTGACATAAGTTTCTCAAATTCTTCAAGAATTTCATCATAAGAAGAAGATAAGTCAATTAAGGAATCATTGTTATTTGTACTTACCTCATCCTCAATAGCCATGAAGCACATATTAGCGATTTCTTCTTGAATTTCATCTTCTTCTTGATCATCTTCATCACTATCATCCCATGTAGCTTGAAGTGCTTTCTTTTTGATGAACTTTTTCTTGTTTGGGCATTCGGTCCTCTTGTGACCGGGTTTGTCACAATCATAGCATATGATCTTTTTGTTCTTTTCTTCACTTTTGTCCTCTTTCTTTTGAAATCGCCTATTGTTTCGAAATCCTCTCCATTTCTTGACAAGAAGAACTAAGTCATCAAGTTCTTCATCACTCATGTTTGTATTGGAGGATCCTTCATCATTTGTTGATTTCAAAGCAATTTGCTTCTTGGGAGGCTCCTTTATTTCTTCTTTGCTTCTCCTCGTTTTCTCCTTTGTTTCGGCATTGTTGAGCTCATATGTCATCAATGTTCCATATAGCTCCTCTAATGGATAAGTGTTGATATCTTTTGTATTTTCTATCAACATCCTCAAGGAGCTCCAATCTTCCGATAAAGACCTAAGCATTTTGCTCACAAGTTCACCGTTAGTAAATTTTCGATCAAAGCCCTTAAGGCCATTAATAATATCGGTGAAACGAGTAATCATATCAACAATGGATTCATCTTGTTTCATAAAGAAATTTTCAAAATCTTTTGTCAAAAGATTTATTTTGGTTTCTTTAACCTTGTTGGTACCTAAGTGAGTTATCTCCAATGCATGCCAAATATCATATGCGGAATCACATGTGCTAATACGATTAAACTCATTTTTGTCTAAAGCACAATAAAGTAAATTTTTGGCTCTAGCATTCAAAGACAACTTTCTTTTATCCTCTTCATCATATTCTTCTCTAGGCTTAGAAATAGTTTCGTCCGGTTTATCATCAATTTTGATAACTTTTGTAGGCACATATGGACCAAACTCGATGACTTCCCAAATGTTATAATCAATTGATTGAATATAAATCATCATTCTAGTTTTCCAATAATTATAATGGGTGCCATTAAAGAAAGGAGGACGATTTGTAGAGTGACCCTCAAGACTTTGAATATTTTGGTTAGCCATTACTCAAGATTGTATAATCTAAACGAGATGAGCACCTTGCTCTGATACCAATTGATAGCCCAAAAATAACTAACCAAGAGGGGGGTGAATTGGGTTTCTCAAACTTTTTCGAAATATATTCTCAAAATATGATGTTTAAAAAATAAGTATTAATCCACAAAAATATATGCACAATATAAGTAAATAAAAAGGAAGAGGGAGTGCAAACGATTTTTATGGAGGTTCGATCCAACCAATAATCTACGTCCCCCGTTACCGAGCTCTCCAACACGAGCACGGCCTTTCCACTATCTTGATTGACTTATGGTGCAATCCAAACCCTTACAATGTATCCGGTGACTTACAAACAAGGAGCACCGATCCTTATACAATATTGAGCTTTTCACGGGACCTCAATATGACCCAAAAATGTAAAGAGATTGATTTGTATTTCTCTCTAGATGAATGATCAATACAAGTTTAGCTCTAAGAGAGACTAACACTTTAATGAATAGCAATAGATGAGGAAAGCTCAAGTGTTAGATGAAAACTTTGTTGAGAATGATGAATCAAGAATTTGATATAATCAAACAAAGTTTTTCAATAAGAGATATTGAATGTATATATGCAATAAAGCTTTGGATGAAATTTTTCAATATGATTCTCTCTATAAATGCTCTTGTAAGTGTTGTTGAATGATAATAAATGAAGTGGTATTTATAGAGATGAATTTTCGTCAATTTCTGTCCAGACGGATGACCCAAACGGATGACAAAACGGTCGACCGTTTACTTAGTCAGAACTAGCCGTTGGAACTGAAAAAAAATCAGAACGGACACTTTTTGGAGAAGGACAGCCAACCGGTCGACCGGTTCATCCAAACGGTCGACCGTTTGAACTCTCTGTTCAAACGGATGATCAAACGGATGACCGTTTCTGCAGTTTTAAAAACTTGATTTTTGACTTTGATAAAAGTATTTTATGCAATGATAATGACATGTTTTGTGCATAAAAATATTTGAGCTTTCGTTCATTTAATTGCTAAGGATTAAAGAGTTAATACCTTTACAATTTTATCTAAAAATCTATTCTTCAATCTTGATCTTCGAATCTTGAGATGCTTGAACTCTTGAATTGATTTTGACTTTGGACTTGTCATTGCATGAGAGTTCGATTTGTAGCGCTTTGAATTTTGCTTGAAAATAAAATGTTAGAAAACATAACCAATTTGTTTGTAATAATAAAAACATTAAGGTTTAAAGTTAACCATAGGTCAACAATGTGTTTGAGCTGAAGTTTCTCCTTGATGTCTTCGGCGAAAGACCTGGGGGAGGTCAACATTGGCTTCCAGTTCTTCCGTGGCTATGAATCCTTGGGTGGGTCATGACTGCGGCTAATGTTGAAGGTATTTTTATGAGTTGAAGTGTTTAGTTATGGTGATTTTATAGAATATGGAGAGCTTTTTTGGGAAGCCTCATCCTTCTAGCATTAAACTGTTGACGTTGGAAAATGGTTTGCGCTGTTTCCAAGCCAACTTAATGTTAAGTATTTAGGTCAGTTATGATCGTAATAAGTAGCAGATGGGTAAGTGTATGTAAGAAGACTTGATTGTATAATCTTTTTAGGTGTGCTTTATTTTAGCAGTCGAATGTCCAACCTGTAGGATATTTATGTTTCCTAGTTATAGAAAAATGTGTAATGATTACATGCATTTAATGCCAAGTTCAGCATTAAGTGC
Source organism: Forsythia viridissima (assembly GCA_030279155.1). Taxonomy (NCBI): domain Eukaryota; kingdom Viridiplantae; phylum Streptophyta; class Magnoliopsida; order Lamiales; family Oleaceae; genus Forsythia; species Forsythia viridissima. The sequence goes on from CM059039.1 coordinate 3,178,629, forward strand.
TTACAAGACATCTTCTTTTTGTGTATTGATTATGAAATGACATTTGCATTAAATGTTGCAGCTAGTCTGGCGTTTGACATGTGAGAGGACATGCTATACTGATGATGTGAGCTTAGCTGGGAAGGACTGATGTCTAATCTGAACCTTTAGGGATGAAGTCCGACCTGGACCTTTCAGGGATGAGGTATAACCTAAAGCTAGCAATATCTGTATTGAAGTATACAAAATGTTGGGATGATGTCCGACCTGGATGCTGGGATGAGGTCGGACTAAAGTTGATTGGTCAATGGAGAATTATTGAACTGATGTGACAGATCGATTTGGATACCAACATCTTATATCTCAACAAAATAACTTTGCAGTGAAAATAAAAACATAGTTTGAAATCAACAGAAAATGTTTTTGACAAAACAATGTGAATGGTGACTCAAGACAAACCTAATCATCAAATGCTAAATTGTAAAACTATCTTCATCTCTCTGCCTCTCTTCTAGGGATGGGCATAATTATTGCCAACCCACCCAACTTGACCGAACCGAATAGGGTTGGGTTGGGTCAGTCTTGAAATGGGAGTTAAATTTTTTTAGGAAAATTTTGGGCCGGTCACTGTTAATACCATAGTGGGCTAAAAAGTCATATGACCTAATCTTATTTCAACTAAAGTCATACTTTATTACTAAAAGACCAATATGCCCTCCAATTGTAAAAATTGCTATTTAAACACGTAAAACCCTACGAAATCATCCTACTACCTGTTTAGAAACTCCTCCATTTACTTTTAGCAATTTTCATCTCCTTCTTGTGTTTGATTCTTCTCACTATAACCTGTAACTGCATACAAACAATTCGAAAGCTGATATTTCAATGGCGAACATATTTTTTTATTTTTATTTTTGTATAAAGAAACTATTTTCGATTAAAAATAACCATGAAAATGTTGAGATATTGTTCCAATTGAAACATATGCAAGCAGTTAATGAATGGAGTTTGGATGAACTGATTCAACTAGTTTTTTATAATGTAGTTGCTGTGAGTTAGGATTTTATGTTAGAACATGTAAAATGCTTGATACTGTTTCAATATATGATACTGTTTCTAATGATAGTAAAATTTGCTGATTTTTTTTTCCTTGTTTTTAATGATAATGAAATATTAAGATACATTTAATATGTTGATATATTAAGCCATTAGTATCTATGACATTGTTTTATTTAGACAATGTGCAGTTGTATACTTATACCATGTTTTTTTTATCTTTGATACTGTTTTATTATAATAATGTTTCAACCTATGATACTGTATCTTGTGCTTAGTTTTATGATACTGTTTTATCTATGATACTGTTTTATTTAGATAATGTGAATTGGTATACTTATATATTTTTATTTGTGAGACTGTTTTATTATAATAATGTTTCAACCTACGATATTGTTTCAACCTATTAAAACAGTATCATTACTGCAACCATTAAAATATCTTGTTCTTAGTTTTATGATATTGTTTTATCTATGATACTGTTTTATTTGAATTAATGTGAATTGGTATACTTATATCATACTTTTATCTTTGCTACTATTTTATTATGATAATATTTCAACATATGATACTGTTTCAATCTCTTTGTTTTATCTATGATACTGTTTTATCTATAATACTGTTTTATTTAGATAAATATGAATTTGTATATTTATATCATATTTTTATCTTCGTTACTATTTTATTATGATAATGTTTCAACCTATGATACTGTTACAATCTCTTTGTTGTGATACTGTTTTAATTATGATAATGTTTCAACATATGATATTGTTTTAATCTATGATCATGTTATTGAATACAAACAGTATCGATGGTCATATACTAAGAACAATATAATTACTTTAACTAGTAAAACATCTAGATACTGTTTTAATCTATGATAATGTTATTAAATGCAAACAATATCAATGGTCTTGTACTACTAATGGAGCATTTTAAGAATAATATAATTACTTGAACCAATAAAACAAATCTATGGTTCTGTTTTATTTAGATAAAGTGATATGGTATACTTGTACCATGTTTTTATCTTTGAACTATTTTATTATGACAATGTTTCAACTTATGATACTATTATTTAATCTATAATACTGTTATTTTATTGGGTTGTAATTTGTGTATGTGATACTGTTTTATTAAGATATTTTCTTGTATGCTACTAATATATTAAGATATATTTATATGTGATACTGTTTTAGTATGTATGATAATGTTTTGACAAAAAAATTAAAGATTGCCATTTTAAGCGAAAGAGACGACTTCAAATGGCTAAAATCCATCGTACGCAATGGCAAAGCCATTAGTCTTGACCATCTCGTCGAGACCATTCCGAAAACATATTATAATAAAAATTATGAGCACGTATACGAATTCTATGCTCATTTCTGTTATGATAATATTTTATGTGATACTGTTTTTCTATAATATAGTATCAAACAACACATATGACTAATTAACAACACATAGAATAATCTAATGGCCAACTTTCGTCATAGCAATGCCCATAACGAACTTCTTCATTCCTACAGAAATTCAAGCTGCTATTTACAACAACAAATCATGATCACTTCATTAGTATTCAAATTCCCAAAATTCACAACTTGCGCACAAGCATACCCGTTCTCGTGGTACCACTGCTTCACCCTATCCCTAATCCCCTGCTCCATCAACATTTGCAAGCTCTCTTTGCATAGACAGAATTATAGTGCACTCTCATCCCAACAACATACAATCAAACAGGAAATGAACAAAAGACATCCACATATCCCAGCTACAAAACAGCTACCAAACCATTCATCAAAACTAGCAGCATAAATTTTCAGTAAAATAAATATAATGCTGTCAGATCAAATTTAAAAGCTACGATGGCATGAGAACTAGGAAAAATGGGCTAATCTATGGGACTAAAATTCACCACCTTGTCATCAATTTCTTCTTAATTTGTGGAGGTCAACACAAATTTTACTGAATGCTGTCAAAAAAATTCTTTATTCTATCCTCGCACGTTTCTTGAGGCTCATATTTTTCGATGTGCTATTTCCTTATCTTGATTGGTCTGGGTGTAACTTTCTTCACATAAAATACATCATTTTTTACTTTTTGACTGATCAAAATGTCTTCCAAATTCCTTCAAATTCATCACCAAACAATCAAAATTTCTGATTATATATTTCACTTCCTAAAACCCAAAACCCTGCCTGAATCACAAATTTTATTCTCATCTTTATCCATGAAGTGCTCTCTGTCTTCTACCAATCCTCAAAGTACAAAAGAAGAAGCTATTCTCCAAGTAAAAACTTCACTTTCGTCCATCTTGGAGAAGCCTCTAAACAACCCAAGACTCGCCAGAAAGCTCAAGAACACTTCCTTCGTCGCCGGAGTTGAAGTTAGAATTTCCGACTACAATCCATAGATTGCTCAATCGTGACGGATGAGGTTTGTAAGGTAGAAGAAGACGTGGATGAGAAATATAAATAACAGGGGTAATTTTAGGATTAATATGGAAAAATGCTGAAAAGTATGAGTTAATAACAATTTTGAAAAATATTTTGACCTAATTTGAAACAAGTCTTCTACAAGTGACCTATTGGCAATTTCCCATTTTTTTTAATACAAAAACAAGCCCAAACTTCTTAGCCCAAACCGAATCGACCTAAGATTGGTCGGTTCGGTTTGGGTTGGTTTACCCTCACAATTCGAATTGGTTCGGTTTGGGAGAAAACCAGAATCGAAGTGGTCAGTTCAATTTTGGGTTTGGCCCAAAATCGAACCAACACGACCCAATCCCTCCCCTACTCTCTTTGATATGCATTATACTATGATAATTTCAAGTGTTTCAACTAAAAGATATGTACAATGCATTACAAAAAATGTTGCAATCACTGAAAGGAAAAAAAAAAGTTTGATTACATCTCGAAAAGCTCTTTCTACTCATTATTTAACTTTACAAAAATATTCGAGATTTACATTACTCTTAAAAGTCAACGGTGGCCCATTTTCTATTAACCTTCTCTAGGTTAGTCAAGACGTCCCATCTCAGGAAAAAAAGAAAAAGAAAAATTAAACAACAATGTACTTTTACTCACATTCATTGCCACCATCTTTCCCAATGGTATATCCTAATTCGCAACCTTCTTCTTGAAGATGCACCAATTTTGGACTCCTAGGTTCGACTTTGTGAATTAGTTTTTGTGGTAATGGTGATTATGTGGACTCCAAAGATGCATCATTATGCTTATGAAATTTGGGAAAAATGTGGTTTAATTTGAAACCGATTTGGGAGATTTGGGATACCAATTTCGCAAGAATGGCCGAAAAACACGAGGATTTAATTAAATTACAGTAAATGTCATTAATATTTAAATAAGTCATGTATTTATCATTAACTATAAAAACGGGGTTATATTTCTTTCTTTTTTTCAAAAGTAGGGTAATAGGTCAATTTTTCACTTTTTATTAACTTCTATCATTAATGAGAAAATTAGTCCAAATACCTACTTTTAAAGAAAAATCAAAATATACTCCTTTTTAAATTTTATTAATATATACAATGTAAAAAAAATACTCAATGAAAAATACACTATTTTACACTATACAAATATTTGCCAAATCCTGAACCTAATTTAATTACTTACGAACACTTATCTTCAACATCCACCCACTCACCTACATATTTCACCCGTCATCACCCTCGCCGCCGACCACTACAAGCTGTTGGAAATGGTGTTGGTGTTAAAATTAAAAATTTATTAAGTTGGATTTGACCAACTTTGACCAAATATTTGAGTGAGTTCCATTAATCAATTGAGGTGGGACCTTAGTTTAGCACGATTTACTCCGCGAGTAGATGTTCATTGTATACTTGGTTGTGCAAAACCATTTTCGGGTGAATGAAAAATTATAGCCAAAATTGGACACCTTAAACTTGGAATATAAAATGTAAATTGGAGAGAAAGTGGAAAACTTTGTCCTACATCGGAAGATGAATAGTATGTTTATTTATTTATATAACCCAAGATTGAAATTGGGTTTGGGCCTTAAGGACTTTGAAAGTGGAGAGACCTAGACTCTATTGGATTCGGTCCAAAGCACATGCGCGCGCCGCCGCCGATCAGGCCGGGCTCATAGTTCGTGAGGGTATGGGGATTGGGTTTAGCCCAATATAAACGTTTTGGACAAATAAATTAAATAATTATTTATGTTATTTAATTATCCTTCCAATTATATCTCCAATCAATTGTCGACACGTGATATCATCATATTGCAACATGTGTCCCATCTTCTAGAAGATTCCAAGATTTATCTACTTAAAAGACACATCAGTTCAGACACAACTTTTCAGAATTGATGTACCAAGTGCTGTGTCTTTTGGCATTCTATAAATGAGTACCTCCAGTTTCTAAATTGGTATAATAAAATTCGAATTATAAATCATATCATTTTGCACCCTGCATTAATATATATAGCTTTGTATATGTCCTTGCATAACAGAGAGAGTATAAAACATTTTTCAGTTCGCTCTTTCTCAAGGTTTGAAGTGCTACTACCTCGAGAAATGATCGTTGTATCTTGAGAGATGTTTGCCATCTGTAAGCACCTGTACAGGACAAATTCGTCTTCGGGACAAAGAGTTTACCTCTTATCTCGGTCCACCAATTTTATCATTTTAATTATCTGCATTATTTCAATTTCAAGTAAGTCATTTCTGATTTATGTGAATTAATGAATTAGAATATATATTGCACCAATTACCAATTATTCCAACACAAGCCTCCACTGTGACCACAGCGAGCCACCGTTGTCGCTGGCGCTAGCGCTGCTGCTGCCATGGATCTTCATCTCAAATATCCCCCTTCCCCCTCCCCCTCCCACTCCCAAATTTGAAGCTGACTGCAATCGTCGTTGCCATCTTCCTCTGCCACTCTTTTATATCTTTGAGGCTTGACATCAATCTCCATTCAATCATCTTCAGAGGGCTAGTGGATTCATAAATTAAAGCGGTGGAGTTTCTAGCTAACTTTCTCATATTCAAATTTTTGGGTTAGTCTTTATGAGTTTTTGGGGTTTCTTGAAATTCCACTAAAATGGGTGTATTAATTTATTATCCCTTTTTGAGCTAGTTGTATGAAATTAGAAGAAATTTTTGAAGAATTATGTATCTCCATTCAATCATTTCAGAGGTCCGTGGATTCATAAAATTAAAGCGATGGTTCCAGATAACCTTCTCAGATTTCCAAATTTTTAGTTAGTTTTTATGCTTTTTTCGGGTTTCTTGAAATTCGTCTAAAATGGGTATATTAAATTAGGATCCCTTTTTGAGCTAGTTGTACGAGATTAGAAGAAATTTTTGAAGAATTGTGTTTGGTATTTGCGCTTTTCTTAGATCAATTGTGGTTTATGGGATGTCTAAATTTTTATGATTTGGTTTAGTGCATTCTTGGTCACATGTGGTTTACTGCAAAATTGATAACATGTGTAATCTTAATTTAAATTAGTGGTGTAGTGGAGCAGTGGTGGTGATAGTAACACATGTGTTATTTTATAAGTAACACATTTTACTCTAATTTAAATTAAGATAACACGTGTGTTACTCTAATTTAAATTAAGATAACACATGTGTTATTCTAATTTAAATTAGTTGTGGTGGTGGTGTCGGTGCTAAAATGGCTTGGTAGTGGAGAAAGATATTGGTGGTATGTGTTACACTAATTTAAATTAAGGTAACAAATTTGTTACCGTAGTTTAAATTGGTGGTGGTGGTGGTGGTGGTAGTGGTGGTGGTGGTACAGGTAACACGTGTGTTACTCTAATTTAAATTACAGTAGCACATGTGTTACTCCAGTTATGGTGGATGTATTATGGTTGTGGAGGATGGTAGCATATTTAAACCCAGTTGTGGCGGTAGTGGAATGCGATTGGTAATGCTTACACATATGTTATCCATGTAAAAATATTATTTTCAAATACAAATCTAAAATAACAATATTGCATTTTTAAAAAATTTATAAAAGCATATAGAATATAAAATATTAATTTTAATGAAAATGAAGAAGTAACAAATATGGTAGCACATATGTTACCATTTTAAAAATGTCATTTTCAAATGAAAAATTGAAATATTGGTTTTAAATGAAAACAATATATTTTTTAAAATATTATAAAATGAGATAAATTATAAAATTTTAATTTTAATGAAAATGAGAAAATAACATAGGGTAACATATATGGTAATACATAAATTACAAGTGTAAAAAATTATTTTCCTATGAAAAATTGAAATTTTGATTTTAAATAAAAACAATGTATTTTTAAAAAAATATTAAATGAAATAAATTATTAAATATTATTATAATTACAACTATATTTAAAATAGTATACAAATATGATATTTTTAGATAATAATAATATATTTTTATATAAAAATATTATGATTTTGATAATGAAAACTGACATATTGATTTTAAAAGATAATAATATAATTTTAGATAACGAAAAACTGAAATATAGATTTTAAATGAAAATAATTTATTTTTTATTAAATTATAAAATATTGATTTGAATGACAATGAGGTTTTTTTTTTTTTTTTTTAAAGGTATTTTTCATCCTTTGTCAATTTTGCCCCATCATTAATTTCAGCTAGAAAACCTACATAAAAGGACTAGTGGTGGTGGATGCGTATTTTATATGAGCAGCAAACCAGGCTTTATTTTCTGACTACTTTTGTTGTATGAATTTTTATTTTTATTTCCATATTTTTCTCCAGGTCTCGTGTGATTATACTTTCACATTAACTGGTATATAACAACTAATCCTATTAAAAGTCCTTCTAGGTGCATTTTTTGCAGGGTAAATGTGCACAAATGGCCCCTATCCTTTACAGGTGGCTGTGGAAAGAGGACCTGTTGTCTCAATCTTGACATTGACGTCCTCATTTCAACGTATTGTGGTGGAAACAGTCCTTTCCGTCACATTCCGTCTACTTGACAGGTGGTGCATCAATGCAAGACTGGTAGCTCTTTTCCTTCAATTGCTTTAATTTGTCAAGATATTTCCATCGAAGTTAATGAAACTACACTACTACAATCAATAGAGAGAAACACACTTACTTAGTTTCAACTTCAGCTACAAAACATGCCTCCTGTCCTCTAAAGGTCCCTCGTCAATCTGCTTTCGTGGAGGGTTGGGCAATGGCTGAAAATATACATTTGGCCCAAGAACTACTTAAACAATACAACCGAAAACGTGTATCCCCAAGATGTGTGATGAAAATTGATCTTCAGAAGGCGTATGACTCATTAAATTGGGATTTTCTACGGGCTGTTCTGGAAGGACTGCAATTTCTGGGAATTTTTGTACAATGGATCATGCAATGCGTTACAACCACTTTTTTCTCGGTTGCTATTAATGGAAACTTGGCGGGTTTCTTTAAGGGTAAGCGTGGTCTTCGACAAGGTGACCCATTGTCGCCTTTCTTATTCGTTGTTTGCATGGAATATTTTTCTAGATTTTTGGCTCTATGTACAAATAATAATGATTTCAACTATCACCCTAAATGCGGCCTTCTCAATATTACACACTTGGTTTTTGCGGATGATCTTCTGCTCTTGGCTAGAGGTGACCCAACTTCCGTCTCTATCATTATGGATTGCCTTAACAATTTTGGGAACAAATTTGGGCTGAGAGCCAATGTGTTGAAATCCAGCTTGTATACGGCAGGAATTTTGGGGCCGGAGTTAGACGAAATTCAGCAGATCTGCTCATTTCCGTCCGGATCTATGCCTTTCCGTTACCTGGGCATCCCTCTTGCGGCTGAAAAACTTAAAGTTATGCACTTCGCTCTGTTTATTGATAAGGTGGCTGCTTATATAAATTTGTGGACTAGTACTTCATTATCTTATGCCGGAAGGGCTGAACTTATTCGGTCCGTACTTCAAGGAGTTGAATGCTTTTGGTTATCCATTTTTCCTATCCCGGCTGCCGTTGCTACAAGAATTTCAAGCCTTTGTAGGAAATTTTTATGGGGACATAAAAAACCGTTAGTAGCATGGAACGAAGTTTGCTTACCGAAAGCCGAAGGTGGGCTGGGTTTCCATCAATTTCAATGCTGGAACACAGTTTTGCTAGCTAAAAAGCTTTGGAATATCCATCTCAAGAAAGATACTTTGTGGTCCAGTGGGTGAATCAAATTTATCTTCAAGGGAACTCGGTTTGGTGTGCGGTTCCACACAAAACGGACTCGCCACTGCTGAAACGAGTATTGGCCATCAGGGACCTGATTGTCAGCGCAGAAGGCAGCGCCGATGCTGCTATTTCCAGAATGGCGCAGTGGAGGATTGGGGATACAGCGAGGTTCTCATCTGCTTATGAGTATTTCCGACAGAAGGGAACAAAGAAGGTTTGGGCTGCGTACAGCGTGAGACAATTGGTTCATTGACGAGGGACCTTTAGAGAAGTGGAGGCATGTTTTGTAGCTGAAGTTGAAACTGAGTGTGTTTCTCTCTATTGATTGTAGTAGTGTAGTTTCATTAACTTTGATGGAAATATACTCTTCTGTAAGCCATGTTTTCTTAACCTTGTAACCGCTGGAATGAATTTAAACTTGGGTTAGTCATTGTGAGGGAACTTAAATTATAAACGCTGTTCATTGTTGAATAGGGCAATTCAATCGGGCATCCTACAGCTACTGGTTATCTCAAACTTTTGTTATTTGATGTCTGAACACATTTGCTCAGCCATGTTGGTTACAACTCATCCAGTTGTTTTCATTGTCTGGTAAGCATATTCATTTTTAATGTTTGGATCTTCTCAACCTTAAAGCCAAACAAGCTTTAATTGCCTCCTTAAGGTTTATGTACTCGCTAATTATAATTCCTTTGGGTTGCAAGAACCATATATAGCCAAATGATAGTTTCTCATTAGTATATAGTACTTCTTCATAAGAAATCTTAATTTGTGCAAACATTTCCATCCATGTTCAACACATTACACATTGTGAATTCACTTACCCAGATCAAGATTACATTCATTCCAGTATTCACCATCCAAAAACAAAATAAACTTTGACAAATATTTCTTAATATAAAAACTTCACTAACTGCATTGAGATCTTATCCAGTGACACCACCAAAACATCTGCAATAAAGATCAATCGTCTCAAATATCAATTAAGATTATATCTACTATTTTCTACTCATTTGACCCAAAATAGATTGAACACTTCAAACAACATGTTTCATGGTTTCAGTTCAAAAAACAACTTCAAACAACTCAAAACTACATAACAATGACAAATTAAATAAATACCTTGAACCATTGGGACGAGAAGAGATGAATTTAATAATTGCTTCCTGAAAATAGCATAGACAATCAATTTGTTAATAGATCAAAGCAACATATAAGACTTGTTTTCAAAAACGTCAGTTTTTAACAACAGAAAATGCATAATTATACAAACTTAACTTTTTAATCCTTGAGAGATTCCAAAACAACTCCAGCCATCTTTGTCAACTTCTTATGGTGCAACTCAGCCTCTTCTATCCTAATTTTTCTCCATTCTTCCTCAAAGTATTGCGCGTCACAACTTCCCATCAATGTCCAGTTCTTCTTTAGCATCTCTGACGATGCACTGAATCCTCCAATATTCATGTCAAAACACTGATTCACCAGTGGATATCTCAACTCCATATCCAACGGGACCTCATCATCTATAATTTCTTTTCGTTTTTTCTTTTTATTTTCTATCTGCATCCTTCCCCTCTTTCTTGATTTTTTAATGCTATTTTCTACATGTTTCTTTTCACAACCATCATTTCCCCAAAGTTTATGAGAAAGGTCGAAAATGGTGGAGTCGTGGGGATTAGCAAAATCCAGGTGAGCTCCTTTCTTCTTAGCTTTCTGGGAGTTACCAAAATACTTTTCTTTGAGCCTCCGAAGTTTTTCAGTCAGTTGATTTTTTGTATACTCGGTTTGAAGTTTGTCTTTGACATACGAATGAAAAAAAGTCATGTTTTTACCCCGGTGGTGAGACTTAAAATCAATAAAACTTTGAAGCAATGCAATCACGTCATTGTCTGTGAAGATGTGGCTGAAGAAAACAGGGGGTTTCTTCTGAATCAATTCGTTGGATTGAATGGGCATAATGATGTCATTGTTTTCTTGAAGGGTTTTAGAATCCAAATCAGAGTTGGAACCTTTCTTTTGTTGTTCAGCGGCTTTTGGAATCTGAGTTTCCTCCTCCAATGCTGCTGCTTCGGAGCCTTCAAAATTCGAAACCGAGTCCGAATTGGGGCCCACTTCCTTTTCTGCAGTAGCTTCTAATTCTGTGGTTTGAATCTTCTCTATTAATGTTTCTTCTTCTAGGGTTTGGTTTTGCATGTTACACATATTTTTCAAAGCTACTTCAGAAACTTGATCATCTTTACCTGGTATGACGGCATCTTTTGGATTCCTATCTTCGTCTTCTTCAGACGAAGAAGAAGAAGAAGAAGAAGATGATGAAGAAGGGAATAATTTTTTGGGCTCCATATCCCCCCCTCTTGTATGAACAACTAGTACTTATATATATCTAATTATATTTTTATATATATATATATATATCAAAAGAAATATACAATCTGACTTATAGGCTCCCCACCGGCCACCTCCCTCCAAAAATACAGTTTTCCAATTTTGGAGTTGCACGATTTGCTCCACTTCCCAGTAAGTTAATTACTCCAATAATTAGTATTAAATGTCAATCAATTCAAACAGATTGAAATGGAATACCAATAGTCGTTCTATTCTACGTGCATATTCATCTTATTTTATTTAAGGAAAATCAGAAGAATTTTTGTCCATTACCTTCAATATCAATTGGAATTATATTTTTATTATTTGGTTTAATGCATTGATGCCTTCTATATAATTAACTCTTAATAATTCATGCGCACTGCAATTAATTAAGTACGAGTGTGGATGAATGAATTACTAATTAATCTGCAACAAAAGTGTCTAAATTAGGCCTTGAAAAAGAGCTATAACAACGACACCATTAGCGACGACACAATGTCGTCCCTATTTGTACTGTATAGTAGAGACGACAAAGAAATATCGTCGCTACAAGTTTCAACAACTATTCCTTGACACTTCATCATCTTAACATATGCATAGATTGTTTCTTCTACTATGTATGAAAACATACAATCATATTAACTTGTGTTATACCATGGTTTAATGCGACTCAAATCCTAAAGTACAAAAAGCCACGTTGTAGAAGAGAGATCCATTAAAATCAACTTTCAGTTTAAAACACAATCGCACAAAACGAAGGCTGAAGTTAAATTGATATAAAATCAAGAATTAAAATCGAATTTTATGAAAATACTGAATGAGAAAAGTTTAGCGTATTTTTCATTTTAGTGGTCTCTGCTATTCTACAATCAAAATCAATAGTATTTTTGTTCCCAATTTCAAGCATCAAAAATTGAATCAAACTCAAGTGACAATATGCACACTTGTCAGTTGACCATATATCAACAAAGTAAAATTTTTGAGACAATCCATGTTCATACCCTTTTCAACTTTTTCTTTCTCCAATCTAGCCCGTAAAATTCTCTTTTCTCATGAGGCTCTCTCTTCTCCTTTCTCATAAGTGACCAAATTGTAAAATTAATGTCCAATATCTAAATTATCGAGTTGGACTTAATTACTTATAAGTTATTTTAATTAATTAGGTCCATTAGTTGTAGATTAGCACAGTTATATAATTATAGTTAGTTCAACCTGCTATTGAATAAAAATCCTAGTTGTCTTCATAACTTGGTAGCACAATAAGAGAGAGACATAATTCAAATTGATTACTTCCAAAATTCCACTTTTCATCTGTTCTATGGAAATTAAGATGCATTCTTGTTGTCTCTATCACTATTAGAGGTTGGACAATTTAACAGTCGTAGATTCTAAGTCTATACATCTAGTTTATCAGGTTATTAGATTCTACGGTGTTCATCAAAAATATAATTTTATTACGAATTATATCTAAGTACAAGATTGATCCGATTTATAGGGATTGTATAACTATTTTCCATTGTGCATGTATAATTCAATTCCTTGTGGTGATATCAAAGACTACCTTGTTACTTGTTAGAGTTTATTAAACTGCTTTGATTAATAGACAATAATTGTTATTAGTATATTAATTTAATTTGAGTTTTGGTGGTGTGAGATAAAAATATTGTGAATTTTAGAGCATGTTCGGTAAAGTTTTTTCTCCAAAAAATCTATTTTTTTGCCTACAATTTTTGACTTTTCAACCCTTTTTACAATAAAAAAAAGTCAAAAAGTCAAAAAGTAACAAAATAAAACCCATTTTTTCCCAAAAAAAAACTCTACCGAACAAGCCCTTAATATGAAATTTGTATTTGGGTCCATTGTCTTTTGAAGGAAAGGACACTGCCACGACACGAAGATCAGTGATCACCGTCGCTGATCTTTGCGGCATACCCCAAGCTGCTAATAGCAACAACACCACCATGATATGAACAGCAACAAAGTTTTTTGGCCGGACAGTACCCGCTAGTGTTTGACACTTGTGGCCATTGTCCCATCCTCTTCAACCTTGAGCAAGTTTTTCCATGCAATTTCGAACCCCTCTTAATTTTAAATTTAAAACAGGCTGAAATATTACATTGAGGGGGATGGTTCGAAGCGTTTCAACAGTCAAGTTCTTTGGTTGCTCCGATACCTGAAAAGGAGGTGGAGAACTCTCCCCCGTTTTGTCCTCTGGCGTGAAAGTTAAATATTGAAGGGGAAAGAGTGACCGGAATAAAGTGAAATACGAGAGTAGCAAATATATGATTTTTTGTCATTGTTTACCTGGTTTACCTTCTGAGGTATTTATATGTGGGTGATTTTCCTCTACGCGCCAAGCGGTTTTCTCCAGACTACTCGGCAGTTGTTGCCCACGTTCTGACGGTTATCGTCACGTGGCAGCGATTTCAATAGTGCGCTAGTTGGCTTCGGGATGCGGGGCAGTTAGTTTATCATTCACATAACCGTTATGTGACATCAGCGAGTCGTCCATTGATGTTGTCGACTAACTGCCCTTCTCAGTGGCTGGTGGTCCACTAGTCCGATGCCATAATCAGTTGACTACCATTTGTTACAATGACTGATCGACTGCCTGCCGCACAAGGTAGTCAACTTGACTGCCACTCACACAGAGTGCATATTAAGTCTGGCACAATTTGAGTCTAATCTATTTCTAGTATAGCATCATTAGTCCCTCTACCTCTTAAAGATTTTTGTCATTAAGAGGTAGCGAAATTTTCTTCCACTCTTCGAATGAATCTGAATACTCGTTTTTTTTAATTATTTATTTGTCTCTCATCTTTCTTTTTTCAGTTGTTTTTTTTTTAGTTGTTTTAACGAGTTTTGCTTGCATTTAGAATTGAATTTACGTATCGAATTTCAAAAATTTTGGAGGTAAAAATCCCTCCAAAAATCACCTCTATATAAAGGGGTGTAAAGACCATTTATTTCACTTTCCTCTTTTCCCATATCATAGGTCTCTCACTTTCCTTGGACAATCAAAGGTAATCCTCCCTAACTTTTCTTTTTTAGAGAATGCCTAGAGATATAAGTTCGTCTACTAGTCAAGAAAATTCCTCACCTTCTTCAAATTTTTCGTTTGAATCGAGTGGATCTCACTTAAGTGTCGACCGCCCATTTGGGGTGGTCGACCATCCTATTGGAAGCAACCGACCGACTCTTTCCTTTGGGACGGTCGGTCGCCCTTCTGGGAGCGATCGACTACCCCATGGAAGCAGTTGACAGCCCGCTTGGGAGCGGTCGACTGCTCCTTGGGAGTATTCGGTTGACTGCTCGCCTGCAGGTGGTCGACTGCCCCCTGGGAGCAGTCGGTCGACTGCTCCCTTGGGGGCAGTCGACTGCCCTCCGAGGAGCAGTCGGTCGATTACTCCATTGGGGGCGGTCGACTGCTCTCTTTGGAGTGGTCGACGGTAACCCTTTGGCTGACCGTCATACTTGTGATAATATTGAAATCGAGAGAAGTCTAGCGGGTAACATAGTTGCACTTGAGATTTCCAAAGCATGCAGTCTTTATAGTTCACAAAAAAAATTGAATAGGATGCCTGGGAAATTTTTCCTTTATGATGATTATGTGTATAGAGCTCCCTCTCCCACCGTGCAACTTCCTGGGTCAGACCTTCATAAGATTTCCGTATATAAGGATAGTATGGACGGGGGTTTAAGATTTCTACTTCACCCACTCTTTATCTGTATTTTTAATGAATTTCATTTTACTCCTAGTCAAATGAACCCAAATGCTTGGAGGCTTGCTTTATACTTTCTATACATGTGTTTGTTTAAACATATTGAGCCTAGCGTAGACTTATTTAGGTGTGTTTTCGAATTGCATCATCTGTCCCAATGTAACGCTTATGTCTACCTTACCTCAAAAATCAACATGCAAGTACCTCGCTATAGAAATTCCAATTGTGGGTGTAAGTCTCGATTTTTCTTTATTCGACCCTCCAAAGGCCACTTTCCTTTTAGTACCAAATGGAGACATCCTCAAGTCTGCCTGTTCAACAGCCCCTTTGAGGTGACCCCTCTTGTGGAAAGCCAAGTTAAAAAATTGGAGTGTCTAGACCCTCCTACTTCTAGGCTGAGCGATGTATTAATGGAGGAGAATATGTTATCTGTGGGGCTCTTCAAGCCTACTGGTAGGTTTTGTGTTTATAACCTGCCTTGTTGACTCTGTAATAATATTTTTTTATATGATGATTCTGATGAGTTTTGTTTTTCATACAGGAATGAAATTCAATCTGGTAGGCGTGCTTGGCTATGTACCTCTTGCTACCGACAACGAGGGGCCTTCTTCTCCTGGACAGGCCAAGAGAAGAAAAACTGCAACCAAGGCAAAAAGAGTGGCAGGCGATAAAAATGCCTTGGTCTCTGTTGGCAGAGCTATGGAGGATGACCACATCGATCTGACTATGGGTGCTGACCCAATACATGTGGACGATGACCACACTGCTGGGGATTCTCCTGTTCTCGACTTGCGTTTTCCGCCCGTTCATGCTAGGAAAGATATGGAGGTCATGCGGAGCTGTGTTATATCACACATGTCTGAGGGTATATCGAGAAGAAAAATTGAGGATATTGAAAAGGTTTTGGCCGTCTACAATAGAAAGGTAAGTTATTTACACGACTCCCCCTCCCCTTTTAATTTAGTTAGTGGTTCAGCTAACCATGTATATTTTGATTTATGCCTGCTAGGTCTTGACCCTCGAGGATTCTCTTGTTAAAGCCTATAAGTATATGGTCACTAACTTGGAAGTTGTCGATGATGAGAAATCCAAGGAAATTCATCATTTGAAAAAGAAGAATTCTACTTTGAGGAAGTCTTGTGAGGCTTCAGAGGCTCGAGTCAAGGAACGAGAAGAGGAGATTGATAACCTTCGATCTGCTCTTGCTCGCGCTTAGCATGATGCTGTAGAGAGTTATAAGGCTTCTTCAGAATACCAGCAAGACTTGTATGCGTACAGAGCTGAATCTATGAGCGCTTCCATTTCATTGACCAAAGAGTGGATATCAACCGAGCACCCAGGCGTCAACCCCCAGGGTTTTGACCGTTTCTTGACTCGACGATGAGATTCGGAGCAAGCCGCTGAGCAAGGACAGGCCACTGAGCAGGATGGGGTAGATGATCAGGCAGACGATTGTCTTTAGGATGGAGATAGTGTTTCTCAGTTGGATTGATTTAGCATGTCGCTATCTTTATTTTTTGTCCAGACAGACTTTTGGTTTTTTGGTCAGTATTTTGTCTCACTAGTCCGAGATGTGGGCTAGACTTATCTTTTATAACTTTGACTTTGGCATTTTCCTTAGCTCTTCACTTTTTATTTTCTTGTTTTACGATGTAGCCCCTAGCACTTGAACGACTTTATTTTGTTCTTGTATGATTGTGTTTATGCGATTAAATCATCATTTTCTCTAGCAACAATTTATCTTTACAATTAATCGACCATGTGACATAGTCAACTACCAATGTACGAAATAGCATCGTGAACAGTTTATCGTATAATTTTGGGGCAATCCAAATTATGTAAAGCGATTTGAAGATTTAACCAAATTTTGGTTTAATTGCTTAGTACTAAGCCTTTAGGGCATTTTTTGTAGACCATCTTGTGGTCACCGTCTAGCTATAAGGCGATTTAGAGACTTAACCAAATTTTAGTTTTATTACTCACCGTCAAGCTCCTTTTTTGGGCGCTTTTTGGTATAGTAGACCACTTTGTAGCTACCGTCTAGCTGTAAGGCGATTTAGAGACTTAACCAAATTTTGGTTTTATTGCTCACCGCTAAGCTGCTTTTTGGGCGCTTTTTGTATAGTAGACCACTTTGTGGCTACTGTCTAGCTGTAAGGCGATTTAGAGACTTAACCAAATTTTAGTTTTATCGCTCACCGCCAAGCTACTTTTTGGGCGCTTTTTATATAGTAGACCACTTTGTGGCTACCGTCTAGCTGTAAGACGATTTAGAGACTTAACCAAATTTTGGTTTTATCGCTCACCGCCAAGCTGCTTTTTGGGCGCTTTTTATATAGTAGACCACTTTGTGGCTACCGTCTAGCTGTAAGGCGATTTAGAGACTTAACCAAATTTTGGTTTTGTTGCTCACCGCCAAGCTACTTTTTGTTTTTTCTCGACTGCTCGTAGATCAAGATGATTTGTTCACACAAAATTTTGCCCAGAATGGTGGACTCAGTAGGCGCACCGGGACGTCCCATCTAGGCTGGCCCTTCCTTAGCACCCTCGTCATTTACCGCCGCCTAGGCTTTTCATTAAACATTTCTTAAGACTACAAACGTGTCCAAGAAAACAACATTACAAAAAGAAATGAGCATAAATAAGTCTAGAAAATAGAAAGCACCGATGTCCTTTAGGAGGACTAACAATCGGTGTTACATTGAGGAAAAACAACAAGAGCCCTAGAATAATAAAAAGGAAAATAGTAAAAGTCTTAACCAATTTACAAAGATTAGTACCAATTTCATCATGTGTTTTTCTTTTCTATTGGTAGTACTTTTTAAGATGCTCTGCGTTCCATGGTCTACTCATCGGCTTCCCTTTTAGATCTTTAAGACTGTAGGCTCCCTTTTCCAGGCTTCTGATCACTTCATATGGTCCTTCCCAATTCGGCCCAAGCTTGGATGGTGGACGTCCAGCTGCGGCAGCACTTTTGAGCACCAAATCGCCAGGCTGAAACGTACTTGATTTTACTCGTCGGTTGAAATATTCTGCAGCTTTCCACTTGTAAACTGTCATTTTGATTGCTGATCTCTCTCGGACCCCTTCGAGGAGGTCGAGCTCAAAGCATGTCGCTACTGGGTTGAGCTGCTCGACATTCAGCCTGCCAGTCCTGCTTAAGATTTCTACCGGTACCACTGCTTCCATCCCAAAAGACATTTTGAAAGGTGTCTCTCATGTTGGCTCTCTAGGGGTTGTATGGTATGTCCACAACACGTTGGGTAACTCGTCCGCCCATAATCCTTTTTCTTTATCTAGTCTTGTTTTTAGATCCCAAAGTATTGTCCGATTCATTACTTCAGCCTGCCCATTTGATTGCGGGTGCGCCACCGAAGTCAAGCGGTGATTGATGTTATAACTTTCACAAAAAGCTCTGAAACTATGGTTGTCGAATTGTTTGCCATTGTCGGTCACGATCACCATCAGTATCCCAAATCTGCAAATTATGCTTTTCCATACAAAACCTTGGATTTTAGATGTGGTTATCGTTGCCAAAGGCTCCACTTCCTCCCATTTGGTGAAGTAGTCAGTGAAGACTAGCAAGAATTTCCTTTGACCCCTGGCGATAGGAAAAGGTCCCAAGATATCCATTCTCCATTGGAAAAAAGGACAAACTCCGAAAATAGCACATTGATGCTCAGCGGGTACATGGATTAAGTTTCCATAGTGTTGACATGCATCACATTTTTTCACCAAGTCTCTAGCATCTTCTTTCATGGTAGGCCAATAATATCCTTGCCGCAAGGCCTTGAATGCAAGAGTCGCGGCCCCCTGGTGATTACCGCAAATTCCAGCATGTATTTCGAACAACACTTCTTTGGCCTCGGTGGGCCGCAAGCATTTCAAATAAGGCATAGTAAAGCCCCGTTTATATAACTGTCCGTCAATCATGGTGAACATGGCGGCTCTAACCTTCATTCTTTTTGCTTCGATCTGGTTTTCTAGCAATGTGTCTTTTACAAGATAATTCATTATCGGATCAACCCAACTTGTTTCAAATTCAATGTTTACAATTTCTATCATATTCAGTATGCTCGACAGCTTCATTGTTTGTACGCTTGTTGTGCTAGGCAGGTTTCTCGGATTTGCCGACGCTAACTTGGATAGTGCATCTGCTCGTGAATTATCTTTCCTCAGGACTTTGGTTATCTTGAAGTTGGAGAATTTTCTCTGTAAATCTCTCACCTTCATTAAGTACGCGGCCATTTTACTGTCTTTTGCTTCAAAATCACCGATTATTTGTCCCACTACTAGCTGTGAGTCACTACATATTTCAACCAATGACAACCCAGTCTGATAGCCAGATTTAGTCATGTGATTGCTGCTTCATACTCAGCGTCATTGTTTGTGGCTGAGAACTCAAAGCGAAGAGAGTATTCTAGTTCTTCAGACTCTGGCCCTATCATGATGATCCCCACCCCATATCCTTCATTGTGTGACGAACCATCCCAAAAATTTTCCAGTCTGTTGTCCTGTCGTCAGGTATGCTAGGCGGCATGGTAAGCTCTGCGATGAAGTCTACCAATACATGTGCCTTTATTGCTGTCCTTGGCTTAAACTCGATATCGAACTCGTTTAGCTCGATTGCCCATTTGAGCATCCTTCCCGACGTCTCTGGACGATAGAGGATCTGCTTGATAGGTTGATTAGTCATGACTTGCACGGTATGAGATTGGAAGTATGGTCTCAACTTTCTGACTACCACTATTAGAGTAAACACCAATTGTTCCGCTAGGCTGTAGCGGGTCTCTACTCCTTTTAACACCTGACTTACATAGTAAACTGGTCTCTGAATTTTTGTAAATTCTCTTATCAACACTGCACTGACGGCACGGGGTGATACTGCCAAGTATAAAGATAACACATCTCCAGGTTGAGGTCGAGTTAGGATTGGAGGCTCCTGTAGCGATTGTTTTAATAGTTCGAGTGACTCCTCGCATTCCCTAGTCCATTCAAAGTTGTTTGAACCCCCAATTGCCTTTAAAAAATGATAGCATTTGTCATTTGCTCTACTCATAAATTGATTTAGGGCGGCTACCCGTCCAGTTAACCATTGTACCTCTTTTTTTGTAGTCGGGCTTTTCATCTCTAAGATTGCTCAGATCTTGTCTGGGTTGGCCTCGATTCTTCTCTGCGTGATCATGAATCCCAGGAATTTTCCACCAGCTGTTCCAAATACACACTTCTCTGGGTTGAATTTTAACTTGTTCTGCCTGGCGACGTTAAACACTTGCTGCAAGTCAGATACATGATCGCATGTCTTAGCACTTTTGACTACCATATCATCAACATAGGCTTCGATTACGTTTCCTATCAAATTACCAAAAACTTTGTTTACGATCCTTTGGTAAGTCGCCCCAGCATTTTTCAGCCCGAATGGCATAGCTGTGTAGCAGTACGTCCCGAAATCGGTAATGAATTATGTTTTTTCCTGATCCGATTCTACCATGGAGATTTGATGATATCCCGAGAATGCATCAAGAAAGCTGAGTCGCTCATGGCTGGATGTGGCGTCCACCAGGTGATCAATATGGGGTAGTGGGTAGGAATCTTTTGGACATGCCTTGTTCAATCCAGTGTAGTCCACACACATATGCCACTTTCCATTCGACTTTTTTACCAAGACTATATTTGCTAGCCACTCAGAGTACTGAACCTCTCGAATGAAGCCTGCCTTTAGCAACTTTTCAACCTCTTCTTTTGCGGCAGCTTGTCTGTCTGGAGCAAAGTTTCTTTTCTTTTGCTTAACTGGTTTGGCTTCTGGCAAGGTACCCAATCGGTGCTGAGCAACTGACGAACTGATCCCAGGAATATCACTAGGATTCCAGGCGAATACATCCATGTTGTCCATCAGACACTTTATCAAATCCGCCCTTTGCTCCGGTGGTAAATCTATCCCAATGTTAAACTCTTTTCCATCCGTCGCTTGAATTTTCTCGGTCATATCCAGTGGTTCAATCTTTCCTATTGGTGGCTCGAAGTCTAACATCAAGATCGCTGAAGTATTTCTGATTTGAAAATTTTCAACATAGCACCTTCGGGAGGCGTTCTGGTCTCCTCTTATACATCCAATCCCTCTACTGGTAGGAAATTTTAACATTTGGTGATAAGTAGAGGCAACCGCTCGAGCAGCATTCAAGATAGGTCGTCCATATATTGCATTGTAAGACATGGAAGCTTTGACGACCAAGAAGCTTGTCATAATAACCACGCTCGTCGGGTAAGTCCCTAATGTCACCGGTAACTCTATGGTTCATTCTGGGACAACAGTAACTCCTCCAAAACCCACCAATTGAGCATTTACTGATTTTAGTCGACTCGGGGAGATTTTTAAGCCCAAAAAGGCATCCCAACTGAGGACATCTGCTGCACTACTGCTGTCAACCAATACCCTTCTGACGTCAAAATCTGTAATATCGTCTACCACCACAAGAGCATCATCGTAGGGGCATTGCACGCCTACCAGGTCCTCCTTGCCAAAAATGATGTCTTGATCAAACCTTTCTTTCCTCTGTATCGAGTAGACTCCAGTTGAACAGGCATAAATCTTTCTGGCAGAGTTGGAATCTCCGTCTGCTGCTGTTCCGCCAACGATCATATTAATTACTTCCGCTTGAGGCTGGAGATGTTCCTCTACTTTCTCTTTACCGCGATCATTTCTCACATATTTGGATAAAGCTCCTCTTTTTAACAACCATTCGATTTCCTCTTTTAGTTAAATACAATCTTCTGTGTCATGCCCATGATCTCTATGGAATTGACAATATTTTCTCTTTCTCTTTTCATGGCAGGCGCGGCCATTGGTTTAGGCCATTCGAGGTCTTTCATATTTCGTATTTCCATCAACACTTTTGTATGTGGAGTGTTCAGGGGGGTATAAATTCTGGTATCCTCATACTTTGGTCTAGTCGATCGGTCTCGGGTGCTGTCTTTACTCGCGTGTACAACTCTTTGTTTTCCTTTGTTAGTCATCTTTCGGTCATCATAAGATTTCCGCTTGTGAGTCTCTGGCTCTCTTCCTTCTCGTAGGCTTTTGGTTACTATGTCTGCCTCTTCTGCGTCTACGTACTTATTTCCTTTTTTCAACAGATCATGCATTGACTCCAGAGGTTTTTTTAAAGAGACATTTTGAAAGCCATATTTCGCGTACCATTCATTATAGCCGTGACAACAACAGACATTTGGAGATCTTTGATGCTGAGAGTGGCTCTGCTGAACCTTGCCAAGTATCCTTGCAGTGTTTCATCCTTCTCTTGGACTACTTACATTAGGCCAATGGCAATTTTTCTCTTTCTTTTGCTACTTAAAAAGTAAGCTACAAAGCTTTGAGAAAGTTCATCAAATGTTTTGATAGACCGCGGAGCGAGAGTGGCTACCCAGTCTCTAGCTTCTCTCCTCAACGTTGGCGGAAAAGAACGGCACATTACTGCGTCTGACGCCGCATACAGCCTCATCAAGTCTACAAAAGTCCGCAAGTGATCTAAGGGGTATGTTACTCCATCGTATGCTTCTATCATTGGTTGCTTAAAACCTTTTGGCAGGGGGACCACCATAATTTCTGGTGCAAACGAGTCCTTTTCCAAAACCATCTGCCTACGTCAATCCTTTCTTTTTGACAAGGCATCGTCAATCTTTTGTGCCATCATCTCTTCCATTTTCTTTTCCAAACTTACCATTGGTCGTATCCCATGCGGATCTGCCTCTCCATAAACCGTCACTGGTGGTGTGACTGCTGGTCACATTTGTGGTATGGCGTCAGGCAGAGAGAATCCTTGGCCCATCCCAGTTGGTTGAATGCCTGGTGGTGCGTTTTGATGCTCCACCAAATGCGGCGGCCCGTTGTGATTTTCGGACGATTTGGGAGCTAGCTCAGCGGCTTTTTGAGTTTGATTGTGCAAAAAAGCCATAAGAGTTTCTATTTTTGTTTCCAATGAGTTAAACTGTATTTGAGTAACGTACGGAAGCGGCAGAAGTTGGTCATCTCGAACTACAGACTCCGATTCTGCCGTAGTTGCTGTAATTCGTGTTCCACTTCTAGTTTGTCGACCCGTCATAGCTTTTATGTCAAATCCTTCCCACAGAAGGCGCCAATGAAATATTACCTTGAGGGGGATGGTTCGAAGCGTTTCAACAGTCAAGTTCTTTGGTTGCTCCGATACCTGAAAAGGAGGCGGAGAACTCTCCCCCGATTTGTCCTCCGGCGTGAAAGTTAGATATTGAAGGGGAAAGAGTGATCGGAATAAAGTGAAATACGAGAGTAGCAAATATATGATTTTTTGTCATTGTTTACCTGGTTTACCTTCTGAGGTATTTATAGGTAGGCGATTTCCCTCCATGCGCCAGGCGGTTTTCTCTAGACTACTCGACAGTTGTTGCCCACGTTCTGACGGTTATCGTCACGTGGCAGCGGTTTCAATAGTGCGCTAGTTGGCTTCGGGACACGGGGCGGTTAGTTTATCATTCACATAACCGTTATGTGACATCAGCGAGTCGTCCATTGATGTTGTCGACTGACTGCCCTTCTCAGTGGCTAGTGGTCCACTAATTCGATGCCATAATCAGTCGACTACCATTTGTTACAATGACTGATCGACTGCCTGCTGCACAAGGTAGTCAACTTGACTGCCACTCACACAGAGCGCATATTAAGTCTGGCACAATTTGAGTATAATCTATTTCTAGTATAGCATCACAGGCCTTCTATGTAATTTTTGAAATTGCATAGGAAGGCCCCACAATATTGAAATTCAATGACTGTCTGTAACCGAAGGTGGCGGCGTTGCTCTCCAGCCGAAGTTGGGACCATTGTCTTTTGAAGGAAGGGGACACTGCCACGAAGATCAGTGATCACCGTGGCTGATCTTTGCCGCATTCCCCAAGCTGCTAATAGCAACGACACCACAATGATACGAACAGCAACATAGTTTTTTTGCCGGATAGTGCCCGCAGGTGTTTGATTCTAGTGGCCACTGTCCCGTCCTCTTCAACCTTGAGTAAGTTTGGAGACGGGATTTTTCCATGCAATTTCGAAGCTCTCTTAATTTTAAATTTAAAATGGGCCTTCTATGTAATTTTTGAAATTGCATAGAAAGGCTCCACAATATTAAAATTCAAAGAGACTGTCTGTATAATTTTAGAAATTGCATAGCAAATTATCACTTTTAAAAGGAAATTGGCTGTCAAGGTTTGCCTTTTTGGGAGAATAAGCTTAAGGGACTAGGGTTGCGGATACTTATAGAATAGGCCCAAAAAGGAAAGTGAAAGGGACATGCCGGCCACTCGTCAGTAGGGGTGAGAAAGGAGGGAAAGAGCATGAAAGGATGAAAATGCTCCTGATCTCCATTTCGCCTGTATATACCCCCACATAATTAATTACCAATAGACGGTATGCAATATTCATAAACTTAGCCAAAACATTTTCCATTATGTTTACTTAAGCGTCAAAGTGCAAATGATTGCACCACTTCCAAGACAGCGGCCTTGCATTCAAACGTAGTATCCTAGTGTACAGATGGTTGAAGGAAAGGTGGCTGAGATTTGTTTTACAATAGGGTTGTGCAAAATTTGAAGTCAATAAATTTTAGCATTTTCAATACCGATTGTATGAGAAATATTTTTGAGGAAGTTATGCATGGGCAATTGGGCATCCTGTATTGCTAAATGAGCACCTACTCTGCATAGATTGGATATACATGCATTCCAGCCTATTTTAGTATAAAATTGATTTCATATCTTAAGTAAGAAAGGTAAGAAAAGATTTTCTTTTTCCGTGCCTTTGATGCAGGTGCCAAAACGATAAAGAACATATTTTAATTAATAACAATTTTGGGGGGTGGGAATCTTCCACTACAAAGAGTTTGAAGAAAATTACCAAAAACATAGAGACAAAATTTGCTTTTATCAATATTGTGTAACATTGTACATACCGTTGCTAAATTTTGTCACAAGTTTGTGTCACGTTCAAAAATATTCTCAGCAATAGTACTATTTTGAGAAGAAATTTGTAATGAAAAATCCATCTTCTAGCTCTTTTCATCTGTGAAGGAGAAAGAAGAAAAACCAATAACAGAGTTAAAGGGAAATATTTGTCAATTATATTCATAGGATGAATTGGATACGAACCAAAGGCCACGAGTCCACTACTTATATAAGACTATGATAAATTACTGTAATTTATATAATAAGTTATTATTTAGATAAACTAAATAGCAGCAGAGGTCTCCAATTTTTGGAATTTCTTGCACTTTTGTCCCATAACTTTTGACCATAAAAGTAAAAATAAGATTTTATTTTCGTTTGATTGTTCGTTCAATTTTTATTTATTTAGGGAAAACTACATAAGGTAAACCAAATTTTTAACCAAATTTTTGCTTGTTAATTAAAGATAAGGTAACACTCTACCAAATGAAAGGTTGAAAACTTAACGAACTCCTTGGGAGTTTTTTTTTTTACTGGTTTTGAATGGTACCATTTATGAATAGTTAAAAAAACTGGTGGTTGTTACTTTTTTGGAGCATCAGTTTTGGGCAGTTTTTAAACCGTCTAAAATCGGTGTAGTATATAATGTAGTATATCTCCAAACCCTCTAAATCGATGATTTTTTGTAGTTCTTTAAAATTTCTTCCAATTTTATATTCTCTCAAACAATTATTTTCAAAACTATCATAAACTTAATATTTATATTGAAAAGAAAAAAAACATATGCAAGAACATAAATTTAATTTTATATTTTCAATGATAGGTAGATATAAAAAAAAATTTAAAATTTAATTATTTTAATATATGGGTATATATGTAATTTTGATTATTTTAGGAAACTTTTAGAATCGATGGGTAATAAACTCCCAAATATGGGTTGAACCGTTTCAAAAATCGTTACTAAAAAGTAAAAACTAACAAAAACTGCTCCCATTATAAACATTCAAAATCGGTACTTTAAAAAATCCTCATAATCAGTAGAGACTCTAAATGTTTTTATTTGAAGAATGATAAAAAAAAAAAAAAAAAAAAAAAAACCATCCATGGTTCATGTGGCTATTTTTCCATCGAGATTTGGTGAAACAACTTTACGAAGCCCTTTAATTTTTTCCTCATTAATAGTATGTTTTTGCACAAAACGTTCATATCTTTTGAAGTCATTGTGCAAATTATCCATACCTTTAGAATTTTGACATTTTCACCCTCACCTCCACATTTGCTTGCGCAAAACGTCCTTTCCATCTATTGTCATCTAAAAACTGCTGTTAACTCTCTATCACAACACGACTCGTACCGCAAAAGGAATGATAATTTTGTCCACAAAACCTTCCAAAAGATACTTGAGAAAAACAGTAGACTTGCAAGGTAGCCGAACAATGAAAAGAAGGAAAATTGCATATCCTGAACAAACCTGTTTATCACAAACATTAATTCGTTGGCTCCAGAAGTTATATCTACAAACAATTGTTTCGCACATTATCACAATACATTTAAGCAATAAATAAATCCCCAAATCCAATAATTTACAAATGCAACACATAATTAAAATATAATACTAGATAATTTCAGCTTCAAAAACATCCTAGGAGTTTCTTCAGAGCAGATCCAGTGGCACGATATTTTGTTGCCATTTCCTCTGCCTTGAGAAGATCTTTCCCGTGTTTGGCTTCAATAATCGCTCTTTTCTTCCGCTGCTTTGTTAATGAGAACAACCTTGTTTTTCATTTTCTCCACATATTATGCTTTCGTTTTCTTGAGATCCTCCTAAAATGCCATTGCATGTTACAAGTTCAAAGTTGAAGTTTATTATAGGTCATTGGAATTAGACAAACATGTTAAATAGGTTTGTGGACAAAATTATCCTTCCTTTGTGGTACGAGTCATATTGTGGAAGAGAGTTAACGGTGTTTTTTGGATGACAATAAATGGAAATGACGTTTTGTGCAAGAAAAGATGGAGGTGGGGGTGAAAATGCCAAAATTTTAAAGATAGAAACGATTTGTACAATGACTTCAAAAGATATGAACATTTTGTTCTAATTACCCATATATTTTTGCGGTGACTGGTGAGGACGTTGTTTGGTCTTCTTTGATTGTTTTTCTATTATTTAATAATAATTTGGGTAAATAGTACTAAATGTTCTAAACTTTTAAATTTTGTGATGATGGGTCTCGAACTTTTGATTTCTAG
Source organism: Forsythia viridissima (assembly GCA_030279155.1). Taxonomy (NCBI): domain Eukaryota; kingdom Viridiplantae; phylum Streptophyta; class Magnoliopsida; order Lamiales; family Oleaceae; genus Forsythia; species Forsythia viridissima. The sequence continues at coordinate 3,206,148 of CM059039.1, forward strand.
CATTCAGGATCCCAAATCTTTCAAATATATGTGCCTGATGTCATTTTTTGACCGAAAAATGTCAGTTGACTGTTAAATGATCAAATTGAAATGACATTTATACCATTTTTTTTAATTTAGAAAAAATAGCACTGAGAACCCTGTAATAATGAGATTTTGAATATTTGATTTTTAACATATGTGATCAAAAACCATTTAAACATTTTGCGCCTGATGTCTTTTTGAATTTGACCATTAAAAATAAACGGGGAAAAAATAAAGAAATATGAATTCAGCACCTCACCCATTCAAACCAATAATTTTATCAGTAATTTAGAATACAAACAATTATCATGATGTACCGTTTCCGCTTGACTTAGTGTAGGTAGTTTGGAATTGAGGAAGATGATTATGTCTTTTATGTTTTTTCTTTTGTTTCTTTATTTTATTTTTATTTTTATTTAATTCTAAATTAAATATGAGACACTAATCATTTTACTCAAATTTTGACATTTTAACTGTCAACTAATATTTTTCATCACAAAAGACCTCATGAGCAAACTTTTAAAAGGTTTGGAATATTGGGTGCTAGAAATCAAAGTTTTGGCACCTCATTGTCACAAAATTTAAAGGTTAGAGACTCATAGTACTATTTACACTACATTAAAGTAAGGTAGAACTCTCATTTCAATTAAAAAAAAAAAAAAAAATTGACTATTTAACAGTCAAATTGACGTTTTCCGTCACAAAAGATCATCAGACACAAAAGTTTAAAAGGTTTTGAAATCTTAGTTGCTAGACATCAAAAACTTGAGACTCCATCGTCACAAGGTTCAAATTTTCAGTTCTTCCAATTCTATTTACCCCAAAAATTACACTACTTGATGCAAAAATATGCAAACTAGTAAAATATGTAACGGAGATTGATAGAGATGTGAGATGCCTAGATGTCTATTGAGATACGAAACTGTTAATAACAATCAAACTCTTAAATTATGTTAAGTAAATATGTTTAAATTAATCCTCGTATGCATATATATTTTAAACTTGAATAAATTGATTAGTGTAATTCGAACAACTTAATTTAACCTTGTACATGTAGGTAACACTTCAACTTTATAGTATGTTTGATAAAGATTTTTGTAACTTATAAATAGTGGGCCTTACAAAATGTATAGTAAAAAATTGATAAAAATTGTGAATCATACGAAATATGTGAATGAAAATAATATTTGACCGACTTATAAATACTTATAAACATAAACAAATATACTTTTAATAAATAGATTTTGAATATAAATATTAGATCAACTCGAAGAAACTCATATTTGTACATAAAAACTAATTTGACCATCAATTCAACAAATTAAGATATCGTGAATAATTTCCTATCTTCATTCTCCTACGAATTAACCTCAATGTCTCAATTACTATTTTGAACATACGTTTTGGAAGAAATTCCAAATGTAAATAGAGTAAAATCTTCTATCTTTAGATATACTATACGTTTTTAAATCTGGATACCAAATGAAAAGGAAAATGAATAATTCCATTAAATAATAAGGAAATTCACACATTTCTTTCTCAATTTTTCAAGAAAGTAGCATAATGTCCTTACCTTTCGAAGATAGCGCAATTCATCCACAATTTTTACAAAATTGATGCATTTCATCATGTGGGCTTTATATGTTTGGTATGCTGAAATTATTTTTTAAGTGCTATAAGTTGTGCATCATATATAATGTATGGATAAGTTGTGGATAATACAAAATGTATGAATAAAAAATATGTTTGACAAATGTTACCACACGATTCTGATATGACTTCCACGTCAACAAGGGCCCCATCTAGGCCCAGCAAGGGCCCCGTCCAAGGCCCATCAAGAATCTCAGCTAGGCCCTGCTAGAGCCTCAGAAGTTCTGATAAAGCGCCCCGAAGGCCCATCGTACGTCTTGGCCTTCGGCAGCCAGAATTCTGCGGGGCTCATGGGGGGCCTTGACACTCACGGCCGATCCATAGGGTCTCGCCAGGCTTCGTATCAATTATAACTAGTAGGCAGCATGATATGTCGGAATGACCAGAAAAGTAATTAAGGAAAGATTGTGTTGATTTGGCGCACGAATCCTCACAAGGAAACCAAATCATAATCTCCTAAAATCATGCAACGTGATAAACTCAAAGAATGAATATAATCTCGGAGACTACCTAGGTAAGGAATGACCTCTATCACGTAAGGAAGGAGGATCCGATAGGGTATCAAATTGATTTGTTTCCTAAATCAATTAGAACTCTTGCGTTATAAACACAACGTCTCCGGTTGTTCCAAGGTACGCACTCTTTTACGCTTAAGAATCCCATCATAAACTCTGCTCAAATATCTGTCTGCTTGTCTCTCCCACACCCCGTTATTTCCACCCCCCGTGTATCATCCATATACCGGTTGTTGACTTGATCATCGGAGTACCAACAATTGTCGGACTCTTTTTCTCCGGAGATCTTGGTGCCTAACGATTGTCCTAGTGTACAGGTAACATACGAGTTGGTAGAAGAGTGATTGGAGATCTGTTGACACGTGGACGTTGCAAGTTCCGACGTTAACAGATTGGTGCCGTCTGTGGGAAACAAAAAACGTTATACGACAAACAACTTGTGGTAAAAACGTGTTTTCCAACCCAGAGGAGCATGGCATCCGAACATTCCACAGAAGAAGAAGTGGAATCCCACCACACTAACTTGCGACAGGAAAGCGTTCAGGACCTGCAGAACGTGACCCGTCGCAAAAGGATGAGACAACGACAGAAACGGACGGTGAAACAAGAGAACCAGGACCTGAAGATGGATAACGCCTGGATGAAGGCCGCGCTTGAACTGTTGGATAATCAATCCCTCCAACATGGACCCAAGCGCAGTCATGCCCGGAGGAGCCCTTCACAATTCGGTTCACTAGATAGCCTGTTTCTAACGGCCGGAACCCTCGTAACCCCGCCCCAAAGCCTTCACAGGATGGCCAGAGAGGGAGACCTTTCCCTGTATGAGAGAACCGCCCCGTTTCTACTGCTAGCGTGTTTGACAGGTTGGGAATAGGGTCATCCATTGCACCTCTCCTACCCGCACACAACAGGTGCAGTGAACACAGTGAGGCCCGTACGGAAAAGAAGAAGAACCTGAAGAGTCACGCAAAGTCTGAGGAGGAAAAAGAGAGGCTGGAGTGTTACGAGGATTATGATGATGAGAATCTCCCGTTTACCAACTATATGAAGGCAATGGAGGTGCCCGCAAACTTCTGAATGCCTCTCATGGATAAGTATAATGGAAGAGGCGACCCCATGGATCACATAAACACCTATAAGATGAAGCTCCAGAGCCAGTCCCCCGTGGTGAAGTGTCAGAATTTTCATACCACACTCTCTGTCGACGCGAAGAGATGGTACAATAAGCTGAAGACAGGGAGCATCCGAATCTGGCCCCAACTTAAAAGGGAGTTCGTCAACCCCTTCATTGGCAATCGGACGATGATTGCTGACATTGCCCAACTCAACGACATCCGGCAGAAGGAAGGAGAGACCGTCAAGAGCTACTTCAAGAGGTTCAGTAATGTTATCAACAAGATCGAAACGGTGACTAACGAGAAGGCTTTGGATGCTCTGGTAACTGGACTGCACATGCGAACTCCCTTCTGGAGGGATGTACAGAACAGCCAACCAAAAACCTACAGCCAGCTGGTGGACATGATCCAGCGCAAAATACGATCAGAAGAGACGATCGAGAATAGAGAGAAGACCGAAAGGGAGAGAGGAGACCGCTACAAGAGAGAGGGTCGTCGCTCTCTGGAGCCTCAATTCTCCCGCTTTCAGAGGAGGCGATCCCCGGAACTGGCAAGCAACTACTATAAGAGGTTCAACCAGACGGAGGTAGCCCTGCGCCCCGTCCCAGGGTACCAGTAGTGGCCCCCTTACCAACTGTAATCCCACCCAAGTTCTGCCGTATACATAGGACCAGGGTGCATAACACGGAGGACTGCCCGGATGTAAAGGAGTTGATCAATCGCGAGAACTATGGGCAAGGAGAGGGGAATCAACTGGCGCGAGGACGTCGAGGGCTGCTCGCACAAGGGCGAAGACCTCCTCCTCGGCGCCAGAACGATGGACCTCGCCATGATGGAATGAAGAATGATGGAGACAGGGACCAGCCGAGGGCGGAGGGGCCCCAAGGAGCCCCCCCTGTCCGAGAGATAAATACCATTATAGGAGGGCCCTATGTCTGAGGGCACACAATGAACTCGCGACGTAACTACGTGAAGGCAGCAAAAGAAGAACCCTTGGAGAGTTGGCAGGTCCATGGGCATCGACCAAAAGCACACCGATCTCGTTCACGGAGGAAGACGAGGCTGGCATACACTACCCGCACTGCGATGTCCTGGTAGTCCGTGTCGTCGTTGCTAGAAACAGCCTGGGGTGGATGTTGGTCGACGATGGATGAGCCGTGAACATTCTGTTTGACAGTGCCTTCGACCAAATGGACGTGGATCATGAATTGACGGCCATCTCAGATCTGCTATTTGGTTTCACAGGAGATAGCCTCGTCCCACGAGGAAAGATTACTCTGGCAGTGGACTTCGGAGAACTTCCATGCCACCTCCGAAAGTTCATGGAGTTTCTGATAGTAAACACATGTTTCGCCTACCATGGGGTCCTTGGAAGGCCCGTGCTGAAGGATTTACAGGCGGTCACGTCCATACACCATCTGGCGATGAAATTCCCGACGCCCGGAGGAGTGGCCAAAATCCGCGGCAATCAGACAGAGGCGAGGTCATGTTACATGAACGTATTGCAGAAGGCGGCCAAACGTGAGGATATCACCCCAACGGTAATGACCATACACTCGGAGCCGATGGACGTTGACTGCGAGGGGGTGGATGAAGAGTTAATACTGGACGAGGGTCTGGATCCTCAAATCATAGCCTCAGATTCTCTTGCCTTCCCAGCCGAGGAGCTGGAAGCATTTTCGGTTAACCCCTCGGAACTAACCCAGGTATTACAGGTAAGAGAGAAGCTCGAGGAAAGAATGAAGAAGGAACTAAAGCAGTTTCTCTGGGAGAACGCTGACGTCTTCGCATGGAAACACAGCGATATGGTCAGGATCGACCCGTCGGTTGCGTGCCATGCTTTGAAAGTAGATCCGAACGTATGCCCCAGGATTCAAAAAAAGAGGCCTTTGAGTACCGAGAGGTACAAGGTATTGAAGGAGGAAGTTGACAAGCTACTGGCTAGCGGGTTTATCAGAGAAACGATTTACCTCCAATGGGTATCTAACCCAATGTTGGTTCGAAAGAGTACCAAGAAGTGGAGGATATGCATCGACGTCTCAGATCTAAACCAGGCATGTCCTAAAGACAGCTTCCCGTTGCTGCGCATCAACTGGTCGATGCGACTACCAACCACAAGTTACTTAGCTTTATGGATGCATACTTGGGCTACAACCAAATCTCGATGTTTGTGAGAGACGAGGATCACACCTCGTTTATCACGGACCGAGGGCTATACTGCTATAAGATGATGCCATTCGGCTTGAAGAACGCAGGAGCCACATACCAATGGTTGGTAAACCGCATGTTCGCCGGACAGATTGGGAATACGATGGAAGTATATGTCGACGATATGCTGGTGAAGAACGTAAATGCCGAAGATCACATAGAGCACTTAAGGGAAATGTTCGAAGTCGTTCGTAAATACCGCATGAAGCTTAACTCCTTGAAGTGCGCATTTGGAGTTGCGTCCGGTAAGTTCCTCGGCTACATGGTCAATCAGCGCGAGATAGAGGCTAATCCCGAGAAGATTATGGTGCTCATTGAAATGCGGTCACCATCTTCTCCCAAGGAAGTCTAGAGCCTGACGGGAAGGTTAGCGACTTTGAATCGATTTATATGCAAGGCGACTGACCGCTGCCAACCTTTCTTTCAGACCATCAAAAGGGGGAAGAGGTTTGAGTGGACCGAGGAGTGTGAGAAAGCCTTCCAAGACCTCAAGGTCCTCCTTGGAAAATCCCCGCTACTATCCAAACCAAAGAATGGGGAGACTTTGCTCGTTTATCTCACCGTATCAGAGAAGGCAGTTAGCTCGGTTTTAATCCAAGAAGAGGGTCCAGTGCAATTTCCTGTCTATTACATAAGCAAAGCCCTACAGGACGTAGAGACAAGATACCCAGACATGGAAAAGCTCGCCCTATCATTGATCATTGCCTCCCGGAAGCTTCGACCGTACTTCCAGTCCCACAGCATAGATGTTTTGACAAACCTCCTTCTACGGTAGATACTCCAGAAGCCGGACACATCAGGACGGTTGATAAAATGGTCGATAGAACTCAACCAGTTCGATATCAGTTACAAGCCACGACCTTCGATAAAATGACAGGTCTTAGCGGACTTTGTGGCTGAATTCGCTCATATCTCTGATGGTTCGCTTGAGGCCCGACCCTTGGAGGTACCAACATGGAAGTTATATGTTGATGGATCCTCGGGTGAGGCCGGAGCTGGAGCCGGGATCCTGCTAGTAAGTCCTGACGGCCATAATCTCAACTGCGCGCTTCGCCTGGAATTCAAAGCCTCCAATAACGCAACGGAATACGAGGCCCTTCTAGCAGGCTTGAGGTTGGCACGAGAGATGATGGCAAGGAAGCTCCAGATTCATAGCGATTCGCAGCTGGTTGTCAGTCAGGTTAACGGGGCCTTCGTGGCACGCGAATAATCCATGGTGGCGTACCTGACAAAGGCCAAGGACCTGTTGTCCTGCTTTGAGGAATACGAACTTCTCCAGATCCCACGAATAGAAAATGGCTACGCGGAATCGCAACTCCGTCTCGCGGTTTACTAGTAGAAAATGGTCCGATACTACAACTCTAAGGTTAAAGGTAGGAGCTTCCACATCAATGACTTTGTCCTGAAGAAGATATTTCAAGCTAATAGAGAGGTAGGGGTTGGAACTCTAGGGCCCACTTGGGAAGGACCTTATAAAGTTATCGAAGAAATCCGCCCCGGAACTTACAGATTAGAAGATTCCGAAGGCAAGGAGACGAGGCACCCTTGGAACATCGCCCACTTGAGACCGTATTATCAGTAGTTTCATTTTTGCACTGTTTTGATCTTCTTACATTTTTTGTCTAGTGCCCCGAAACACTGCGCCTTCTAATAAAATCCATCGTTTATGAATCCAAAGTGTTCCTCATGCAAAAAGAACTAATGCAAGCGATTCGGCAGCGAGGGAGTGTGGTTCACGGCCGACTATATCAACTCGCTGGATAAACATTCAACGCGTATTTAAATAAGTGCAAGCAATTTGGCAGCGAGGGAGTGTGGTTCGTGACCAACTCTATCAACTCACTGGATAAACATTCAAAGCGTATTTGAACAAGTGCAAGCAATTCGACAGTGAGGGAGTGTGGTTTGCGGCCAACTCTATCAACTCGCTGGATAAACATTCAACGCATATTTGAACAAGTGCAAGCAATTCGGCAGTGAGGGATTATGGTTCGCGGCCAACTTTATCAACTCGCTGGATAAACATTCAACGCGTATTTAAACAAGTGCAAGCAATTCGGCAACGAGAGAGTGTGGTTCGCGGCCAACTCTATCAACTCACTGGATAAACATTCAACGCGTATTTAAACAAGTGCAAACAAATCGGCAGCGAGGGAGTGTGGGTCGCGGCCAACTCTATCGACTCGCTGGATAAACATTAAACGCACAAATATGCAACTACGATTCAGAACAATCATAAAAATTTTTACTAGTAATTCACGGGATAATTACACCATAAACTTTACAACGACGTAATTAGGAGGCATCGCCTCTAAGCACGTACTAGATTCCTACAGCTCGGCATAACCGGGGGCTCCAAGTTTGGCCAACAAGTCCTTAGCCTTCGCCAACTCGCTTAACACCTCTGTCAGTTCCTTATCTTTGGCTTGAATCATACTCTGGCAAGATTTTAGCTGTGACTCAGCCTTCTTCCGAGCAACGACGTACGCCTTCTGGATTGTTTGGGCCTTCGTAACGTCATACGTGGCACGAGTTCTCGCGTCTTCAGAAAATGTAAGTCGTGCCCGAAGATGTTTGTTTTCGGCCCTCATCGCTTCGACCTCTTCGTCCTCTCCAATGACGGAATGTATTTCGTCAACTTTCATCTCCAACATTTTGTACAACTCACAGTTTAGAACATGACTGCGGGAGGTGTACATTTCGGCCAACTTCATCAACTCCGTCACTTCCGCGGTGTCTGCCGCCTTTCCAAAGGCAGAAGTCCAATATTTATGGACTGATGTAGCGGCAATGGCTACTGCTGGAGGTAACTTTCCTAAGACTATTGGATCCAGCTTGTCCTGGCGGGCCCCAATGTTAATGTATTCGCACTTACCAAGAGGAGGAGACATGGACGTTTGGGACGCCTGCTCCCCGCTCTCGGCTCTTGGTTTCCTATTCACTGATTGTCTAACGTTCCCAGGCGGAGGCACGAGTCTAGCAGGAATTGATGGGAATGGAATGTCAGCTATCACCTCCGGCACTGGGATAATATGGGGGTTACCCACCACTGTTTTTGGCTCTTGCAATACTGTGGGCCTGGAACCAGACGTCGTGGATGATGCTAAGTAGGGAAGGGAGGCATCCCCCCCCCACCCCCCACCCCCACCCCCCACGCCTTATCGTAAACTTTGAGACTTTGGAAAAATGAAAGCTCGATATGACTGACAATAATCAGAATTTGGGTATGACGGCAGGGTAGCAAGGAAGATGGTGATTTAGGGGAGTCCTATCAACATATATAGGTCCAACGGAATACCAACAGTCGGATGGGCCGACACGTGGCGGACGACTGAAAGCGTATTCAATAAACCTTAGGAAGATATAACAGGCGCGTGGAGATACGCGGCCCATGATTGTGCGAACGCCAAGGCGTGATAGCGATGCCGCCGATGCCTGCCCGCTGTAAAGCGATTTTGATAACGTTCACCCTAACCTCGTCGGAATTCCTACATAACAAGGAGGTATTAATTATCCCTCGTGAACTATTTTACGTCTTCCGGGGCGTGTTTGATGGCCTCGGAATGGTACCGATGACTTCGTGAGTGACACAGAATGCCAACGAAGTCCGAGACAAAGGTATCACAAACAAATAATAACACACACGCAAATATGAGGGTAATCTTGACACGATTTTATTAAACCCGGAATACAGAGCAGAAACAAATACACCTGACATATATTCTAACACCCTGCCGTCTCTATAGGTCGGCACATGTGGGGTCACTAGATCTACTAAACTTATCTCCTGGTCTATGTCTTTCCCAGCATCATCTGGATTGGGAGATCTGACGCCACCATAATAGGAAGTCTCCTAAACCAACCTGAGTTGATTTGGTGACTAATTAGGCCACACTGCTCAAAAATACCGTTGACGCTTTTTTGCAGTGGGCTCCTTCCAGTCCCATCAATCGTTCAGGGCAGGGCCGGGCTAAGGCTGCTAAACCTAAAACCCTATCCCGTACGTTTGGTCCCCTGAACGTTGATTGGTTGGGATTTTGGTCCTCTGAATATTGATTCTCAGATTGACAGGCATCTTAGATGCCAGTTCTCCGGTCATACTTCCATCACACGTCAGTTGTACAAGTCCCGATCACACGGCTCTGAGAGGTTAGATACAAAAAGCTCACGGTGGAAAGGCCTTAGTACGTTTTCATTATATATAAAATGAATACGTTGGAACTGGATACGATGCAATAAATACGATCATCCCAGGGGGATTTGGACCGCCACACAACCGTTCTACCTTCCCAAGGCGTTAAAGACGCCAACTCTCTGGATTCTGCCAAATGTCTGCGCCATTAATGCCCAAGGGGATGATTCTCAGATTTGATGCGTTCCCCCACGTTCAATCACCCATAACATTAAAACGACGGGATGGTAATAAATTAAATAAAATACATCGAGCAATTTATTCAAAGACATGTGCAAAAGCGGATAACATATTCAACAGTTTGGATGCCCCGCCGCCTCTTTATGGGTCGGCACATTGTAGGCCTTCCTCCGCAGTTGGAGGGGGTATTGGCTCATTAACTTCACTAGGTTCGGCGTCAGGAGCCCGAGCCTCGGAGGGGTCCTGCCGAAGGAAAGAAAGGTCACACTCTGGATGGATCTCCGTGATGCGCTCTACCAACTACTCGCCCCCGGTAGTCATCAAGCGGTGGGCGAGATACTGATACTCAGGCGTTTCTAAGAACGCATCCTGATAGGCCTCCATCGTCCTGGCCTCGGCACCAGCACATTCGACTCAAATTTTCTCTAATTCCAGCCTCGCATCCGCCAGCAATTTCTCATCTTCCGCGATGATAATCTCCAACCTGCTGTTCGCGGCGGCAAGCGTTGTCTCGGTGGTAAGGGTCCGGTCTTCAGCCAGTTTCTGAGCCTCATTGGCACGCTTTTGAGACTCCTCGGCATGCTTCTGAACCTCCTCGACTCGCTTCTGAGAGGCCTCGGCAGCCCGCTTCTGTTCCCGGGCATCTTTCAGACACTCTTTAGCAGCCTTCAACTCAATCTCATATTTACCCTTCACGTCCGCCTCCTTCGCCACCGCGGAGTCCAACTTGAATTGGAGCTCCATTTTCTCGGACTCCAGCTGCGCCTTTTCAAGCCACACGGCCTTCAGCTCCTCAGACAACTTGGCGGACTTGGCTCCTTCCTCGTGGCATTGGCCATCAAAACTTTCCAAGGTACTGAACAATTCCTTGCTCAGGACCAGGCCCCGTATCAGGTTCATCTCCGCTAACTTCAGTCGCTCTCGAATAGTGGGTCCCTCGACGGCCTTCTCCCATTTATGGGTCCAGTATATGTGCACACTCTCCGCAATCATTGCAGGGTGGGCATGGAGCATTTCCATACAGAAGTTTCCAGTTTTCCCGAGCGTTGAGAAATACAGACGGGGTTTTCCTGCCCGGACGAGGAGTTGGATTTCTTTGCACCCTCGGTCCGATCTGACTTACGTGCATCCTCCATAAACCCTCCCGCAGATGCGAGAGCCTTCCTCTTTCGCGAGGCCACATCACCCGTATCCTCGGCAAATCTCTTCCCCTTGTCCTTGGGTGGAACGGGGCTGGGTAATGGAGCGGATGACAAAGGTAGGGGCGGAGAAGGAACATCTTGGCTAGGAGCAGATTCTGATGGCACAGCATCCGGGATATCTTGTGATGGTCCAGATACCTCCGTCGCCGGTGCCTGAAAAGAAGAACCCTCTCCACTGGCAGGGCGGGCAAGACGGAACTTAGTGATGTTTTTGGACCTGAAAGCTGTTAACATAGACACAAATACGCGACGCATTCAGGCAATTTTCCACTATAACATCAGTATATCAAGACGTGCGAGACTTACACATCAGTCCGCAGCTGGCCAGTAGGTTGTCGTCCTTCAACAGGTTCCCGAGACTCCTGAAGTCGCTACTAAAAGCTCCTACCTTGTTCCACTTCGACCTTAGCTCCCCCTGGTATCTCTTCGCAATTGGTGGTTTTCCCGCAATCTGCAAAAGCAAGCAATACATTAAGTCAGGAACTATAAACAAAATTCTACACAAATGCGGCAGTTTATACCAAGTTCCCCAAATTGTCGAGGAATAGACATATGAGGAAGATGGTCATCTGGCACAAATTCTCAGTCCCTGCCGATGAAGATGAACCTCTCTTTCCAATTGTGTACTTTGTTGGGGCTATCGGTGGCCATTCCCTACTTCTGACCCGGCTGGGGAGAAATGTTATACCAACTCGCAGACCAGTAGGGTCGGTATATGGACTCAAATTCTCTGGGAGACAAATCTCCTCCCGCCTCGGCAACACTCCACAATATGAACCAGGTGACCATCTGTCCCCAGCCGTTTAGCATTATCTGACAAGGGGCTAGGTTCCAATCTTTTAACACCTGGAGAAAGAAAGGGTGCATAGGTAGGCGAAGGCCTTGTTGCATCGTGGGTTCGTAAATCTCCACGTACCCCTTGGGGAGATGGTCGGCGCGCTCCTCTGAACCCGGAGCTCTGAGTTTCACGGGCGCAAAAATGTCATAGGACAACCGTATGTCCTCCAACTCCGCCTCAATGATCCTTGACTGAGCCATAGATGCCTCGGTTGCTGACCGCTTTAGCTCATCGTCGAGCGCCTTCACGGCCGGGGCATCCCTCTTATCAAGTGATCTCTTGATTTCGGGCATCCCAGCGTTAGGCCTCCCTTTCGCCGCCGTCTCTTCTGCCGGTATCCCCAGACAAGCCCTCTTCCCACTCGTAGACGGAGCTGGCGGGCTTACGATGGGAGGCTCTGGAGTTATCCCCCTATGACTTCAGAAGATGAAGATGATATGGTAGCCGATGAGGACACACTCCCAATAATACTAGGGTTTGTTGGGGGCGTCTGATGGGTTCTATGAATCGTCGTTTCTAGACGACATTATGCTTACAGAGTATGATCCCCAGGCTATGGAATCGTACAGTAACCACGAAAATAAACAACGGAAACAAATTACAACTGCTTTCAGCGTGCTTACCTCGAAAATACGATTAAAACGACACACCCACTAGGAGCTTCGCGCTTATCGGCAAAGTATTCACAATGAGCACAAATGCAAGAAGAAGTTGTAATGTCTGGGAGGGGTGCCTGGTTTTATAGTGGTGCACTCTCATATTCGCCGTCCAAATCCCAAGCGTCACATCTAAGCATGCGGACAATGGACGCGTGTTTTAAATTGAGCTACAGGCAGGAAAGCGAAACCCCAAACGTTTAGTGAACCGAAAACGCACGCGCCCCACGCGCGCCCCCGTTTTTTGCCACACACAACCTCATTAATTGCATACACCCTTCTCACTCATGATTGCCTGACCGCGGATGGACAGCCTTGATTGACAGAATCACACCAACAGTGGACACGTCGCCAACGGTCTGGCCCCCTGAAGCCCTCACCCGTTATGAATGTTTGGCTTCGGACTTGGGGGACTATAATGGGTAGGTTGAAGTCTTACAGCTACACGCGTGAGGACCACATCCCGCCGAACCCACTGAGATTGTATTTTCTGCAAAGCGCACTAGTATTCTGTTTATTCTCAAAAGTCCCACGCCCATTATGAATAATAGGCTTGGACTTGGGGGACTACCACACGATTCTGATATGGCTTCCACGTCAGCAAGGGCCCCGTCCAAGGCCAATCAAGAATCTCAGCTGGGCCCTACTAGGGCCTCGGAAGTTCTGATAAAGCGCCCTGAAGGCCCATCGTACGTCTTGGCCTTCGACAGCCAGAATTCTACGGGGCTCATGGGGGGCCTCGACACTCACGGCCGATCCATAGGGTCTCGCTAGGCTTCATATCAATTATAACTAGCAGGCAGCATGATATGCCGGAATGACCAGAGAAGTAATTAAGGAAAGATTGCGTTGATTTGGCGCACGAATCCTCACAAGAAAATCGAATCATAATCTCCTAAAATCATGCAACGTGATAAACTCAAAGAAGGAATATAATCTCGGAGATTGTCTAGGTAAGGAATTATCTCTATCACGTAAGGAAGGAGGATCCGATAGGGTATCAAATTGATTTGTTTCCTAAATCAATTAGAACTCTTGCGTTATAAACACAACGTCTCCGGTTGTTCTAAGGTACGCACACTTTTACGCTTAAGAATCCCACCCTAAACTTTGCTCAAATCTCTGTCTGCTTGTCTTTTCCACACCCCGTTATTTCCACCATCCGTGTATCATCAATATACCGGCTGTTGACTTGATCGTCGGAGTACCAACGATCGTCGGACCCTTTTTTTTTCTGGAAATCTTGGTGCCTAACGATTGTCCTAGTGTGCAAATAACATACGAGTTGACAGAGGAGTGACTGGAGATCTGTTGACACGTGGACGTTACAGGTTCCGACGTCAACAACAAACATAAATTATAATTTAAACTTAGCTAAACATGTGCTTATATGACAATTTTGTCGTCTTTAAATAAATAAATAAAAAAAGAAAACAACAAGAAGAAAAAATGGATCCAATGAAATGTGTGGATAAAAAGTATAATTTAACCAATTTAAATTATTATTTAAACTTGGCTAAACACGGGCTTATATGACAATTTTGTCCTCTTTAAATAAACTAAAAAAAAAAAAACAACAAAAAAAAAATTAAAAAGAAAATTGTAGCAAGAGTCCCAATTTTTTATTTTTTATTTTTCAAAAAGTACAAATGAGTTCAAATAGAAAATAATTCAAAAAAATTAACAAAAAAACATATTAAAAGGAAAAAAAAAAAATAACTTGGGGGTAAAAAAAAAGAAAAAGAAAACTAAAATGAAAACCCATTCCCCTTTCCCCTACCCCAATACCCACAAATTACCAAATCTACTTCTATACCACTGTACCCCCAACCCCAAACTCCCGCGAAAAACCCTTCACCCCCAAATCTCCATCTAAAGCAATACCAAAAGAGAAATTGCTATTATTATTATTATTAATTACGCTCTATTTATAATTAATTAATACTCTCAAAATTCAATCTCTCGATTGTCGAAAAACCCTTCACCCCGACATGTCTTCTTCCGACGTGGGGAATCTGAATGCAACAAAGAAGAAGAAGAAGAAGATGAAGAATAAGACGCAAATTCCGGTTGCAAATGATAATTGCCGTTGTTCGGATTCAATATCGAGTGGGGAAATTTGGTGTGTCTCAACTCCACCTAAAGAGGAGCATCAAAATCAGAAGCCCATTAAGAAAAAGATAAAACCCAAACGCAACAATTCCTACAAGGTATGCAATGATGATGCTGCTGTTATTGGTGATTTCCTGAAGAAAAACAACAATTATATTAAGTATTATTATGATTTTGATTATGATTTTGCCAAGGGAAAGAATTCAGAAAATGTTAATATTGATGTGTCTGAGAAGAAAAATAAAAAAGGGAAAAGGTCGGAAAAGGACAGGACAGTTGAAAATTTGGATGGTGAATCTATAACACTTGCAGACGATAAAAATGAGGGTAATATTAAGGATAAGAAAAGACGGAGGAAGAAAGTTGAAGATAATAAGGAAATCAAAGTTGATGGGAAAAGGTCGGAAAAGGACAGGACAGTTGAAAATTTGGATGGTGAATCTATAACACTTGAAGACGATAAAAATGAGGGTAATATTAAGGATAAGAAAAAACGGAGGAAGAAAGTTGAAGATAATAAGGAAAATGAAGTTGATGGGAAAAGGTTGGAAAAGGACAGGACAGTTGAAAATTTGGATGGTGAATCTTTAACACTTGCAGACGATAAAAATGAGGGTAATATTAAGGATAAGAAAAAACGGAGGAAGAAAGTTGAAGATAATAAGGAAAACAAAGTTGATGGAATTAACGTCGTGTCAAATGGTGATGGCAATGGGGAGCCTCGAATTAGTAAGATTGAAAAGGCTTCCATAGATGATTTCTTTTCCCAATTTGCATATACAGGTGGCAATACCGATAAAAATGCTGTCAAAATTGGTGATCGTCGGCCTTGGTGGTGTAGGAGGATTGAAGTGAAAGCAAAAGAGGTAAGAGTGGAAGACAAATTGACAATGGATAAAGATGATTCCACTCACTTGTTTGGGGCCGATTTAGTCGGAAGTCAGGCTGCCATCAGGTCCGACGGTATTTGTGAAGACCTGAAAAAAGAAAAGAGAATCAGGACAAAAAATGCAGCGATCACAATTCAGACACCGAGGACTGGTAAAAGAGTTCATAAAGGAGCTTGCAAAAATGTTCGAGTTGTTTCCCCTTACTTCAGGAATAAAGAGACTGCAGAAGAGGCAGAAACAAAGGATGGCAAGATTGAATCGCTGAAATCACAAGCTAAAAACATTCTCAATGTGAGGAAGGTTTCTCCCTACTTCAACTCTGTAAAGCAAGAAGAAGACAGTGCAGTTACAGGCTTGTTGGATGGTACAACTAAGTCCCAAGTTGAACCTCTAAAGGCTAAAACTACAGTAGCCGATTCCACTCACTTGTTTGGGACGGATATAGCTGGAAGTCAGGCTGCTATCAGGCCCCACAGTATTGTTGAAAATCTGAAAAAAGAAAAGAGAATCAGGACAGAAAATGCAGCGATCTCAATTCAGACACCGAAGACTGGTAAAAGAGTTCATAAAGGAGCTTGCAAAAATGTCCGAGTTGTTTCCCCTTACTTCAGGAATAAAGAGGCTGGAGAAGAGGCAGAAACAAAGGATGGCAAGATTGAATCGCTGAAATCACAAGCTAAAAACATTCTCAATGTGAGGAAGGTTTCTCCCTACTTCAATTCTGTAAAGCAAGAAGAAGACAGTGCAGTTACAGGCTTGTTGGGTGGCACAACTAAGTCCCAAGTTGAACCTCTAAAGGCTAAAACTACAGTAGCCGATTCCACCCACTTGTTTGGGACGGATTTAGCTGGAAGTCAGGCTGCTATCAGGCCCCACAGTATTGGTGAAATTCTGAAAAAAGAAAAGAGAATCAGGACAGAAAATGCAGCGATGTCAATTCAGACACCGAGGATTGGTAAAAGAGTTCATAAAGGAGCTTGCAAAAATGTCCGAGTTGTTTCCCCTTACTTCAGGAATAAAGAGACTGGAGAAGAGGCAGAAACAAAGGATGGCAAGATTAAATCACTGAAATCACAAGCTAAAAACATTTTCAATGTGAGGAAGGTTTCTCCCTACTTCAACTCTGTAAAGCAAGAAGGAGACAGTGCAGTTACAGGCTTGTTGGATGGCACAACTAAGTCCCAAGTTGAACCTCTAAAGGGTAAAACTACAGTGGCAGTCAAATGTGATCTATCTGCTGCCGAGATGTGGGATGAGGCTTATAAAAGAAGAACTCCAGATAACATGTGGAAGCCTCCAAGATCACCTTATAACCTCCTCCAAGAAGATCATGCTTTTGATCCTTGGAGGGTCTTGGTGATATGTATACTTCTTAACCGGACAACTGGCCGGCAGGTATGTTATTATCCTCAGTTGTGGTTTATCTCGAAATACTTTACAATTACACTGATGATTGATCGGATTTTATTACGACCTTAAGTGATTCCAGTATTCAGTTAGTTTTTAAATTCATTACCTTAGCAATTTTAGCAATCAAGTTACAGCGTCATTTTTTAGTAGCTGCTGTTCAGGATTGCCTAATTATGGCTTGCCTAATTATTGCTCGCTTTGTTTTCAATTAAGGATCAGATCGAATTATTTTAGCTCAAACTGAGCTTTTTAGGAGATGCAGACTTTTGCCAGTCTATTTGGTTTATAATCGTGTCAAATTTCAATTCTTTTCTCAGTTGCTTCCTCCTCCTGAATCGGATGTCGTAAATTTGACTTGGTATAATCATTTAAGGAGATGGAAGTTTTACTAAGAAAAGAAAGTGGGTAGGACTGGAAATCTCTTATCCGTTGCAGTCTCCATTTCTATTTGGGACATGGGATGAGAAGTGATGAAGTGACATATGTCTCTATTTTCAATATCTAAAGAATATGAATTTGAGACTATTATAGTAGTTCGGGAGATTGGACATCAGTTTAGCACATATCTACAGAGAAATTATGATATTTAATTTGGAATGGTGTCATGTGAGTCGAGAATTCTTTTGTTTTTTTCCCTCCTATGCTACTTTAGCATGTGTGTCAAATATTTTTCATGTATACAATAGCCTTTCATAATAATTTAACTTCTGAGAATATTTCGCTATGGTACGTACTTCCCGTATCTTGTGAAAGCAAGCACTACTAGGTGCGGTGCATTGGCAATGGCAGTTAGCATAAGTGCATAACCAATCATTCATGGAATCATCCCATTGAACTAAATTTTCCTTTTATATATTGGCATCAAGCTTGCATTTTTCTTTGGATGTGAAAAATATTGTTGCTCTGACTTTATTTATAACCATCACTTTAATATTGGTGAACTTCATGTAGACTGGGAAAGTTATATCAGAGTTCTTCACGCTATGTCCAAATGCTAAGAGTGCTACTGTGGTTGACAAGGAGGACATAGAAAAGGTCATACGAAGTTTAGGTTTGTTTAGGAAGAGAGCAGTGGGGATTCAGCATTTCTCTCGTGAATATCTGAAAGAAAGCTGGACTCATGTCTCACAACTGCCTGGTATTGGCAAGTAAGTGGTTGAAAGTTATATAATATAGTAAATTCTACATTGAAGTTGGAATAAAATATTTTTTCTCGTGATTGCTCAGGTATGCAGCAGATGCATATGCTATATTCTGTACCGGGAAATGGGATCTCGTGAGACCATTGGATCATATGCTGATTAAATATTGGGAATTCCTCTGTGGTCAGGAAGACCTAAATTGATAAGATGTTGAGCTATGTTTCTGCAACTTATATGTTGACAGGTTAACCTTGTGGGTTTACATGTCTTTTTGTTATCTACTAGGAAGACTTATTTTTGAAGTTATATTTAATAGACATTGGTTTTTCGGTTAATTTTGCTTGGAGAAACTTTATGTAAATAGCTTGAATGATGAAATCGTGGAACTTTGTTGCAAATATGATCCACCTCTTATTGTAGTGAACTTGTTAATCATGATGGCTACGTCTGGATTTCATCTAATTGTGTATTCCATTTAAGTTGTTACTGTTGCAAAATATGATCCACCTCTTATTGTAGTAAACTTGTTAATCATGATGGCTACGTCTGGATTTCATCTAATTGTGTATTCCATTTAAGTTGTTACAGTTGCAAAAGCCTCAAAATGAACTTTGAGTTGGGCAGCTGGACATCCTACGATATGCATGGGTCATCCCACCCCTTTTGTCGGGCGGGTTGGGGTTGGTGGCGGCTAGGCTGAAACCTCAATATAAGGGAAGAAGTGGATAGTGTGATATAATTTGACTAAACTCGAGAAAACTTACATACTTTGGCAAGCATTATCAAACTTGGAACTCTTTCTTGATTTTATAAATGGTGGTGTGTGTTGTGCGATTTCAATCTCGTTAGTGGACGGATTGTTATAAGTAATAAAGTGATGTGAAAGATGTCGAACCCACGAGGACTAGATATTAATTTAACCTATTAATTTATAATTCAAATTCTAACAATATGAAAAAACACAGATTTGTTTTGTTTTGTGATTTTAAAACTATTTTAATTAAATCTAAATTATCAAACAATTAAAGTAAATTTATGAGAACGAATTCGAATTATACAAATACTAGGATTTGCGAATTCACCTACACGTTCTTTAATTAATTATCCGTTTAATAGCTTTAGCTTATAATTACCTTGAATTGAAAATCGGTGTTCCTAAAATAAGCAAAAGCCTCTTTCGATGGTCAATCAATTCTATACGATATGCGAACCTAATTATATCTAATCAAGTTTCGAACATAAACATATGCATTAACATCTTAAGAACACCTAAATGGATTTTATAGAGCATAATAGTAATCTCTATCTATTATTGGACCCTATGTTATTCAATACCACGTGCTTAATCTATATTGAATCTCTCGACTTTAATATAAACCACAATATATTCTAATGGTGATTATGCATTAAAATAATAGAAATAATGAATAAAGAATAATCAACTCAAAAGCAATTAATTACTAAAACAGAAAAACTTCTAATTAATTAAACGCATGAGATTTCATCGTTCATCTTAGAAACAAGTAAATTAGCCGAACATGATTTCGTTAATTAATGAAAGAATTGTATCAATCATGTTCCGGCGAAAGAAAAAGATGAAAGAATAAATAAAACCCGTAACTCTGGCTGAAGAATCTTCAATCCCGTGCCTTGATCTTTGATTCTCCTTTTGTATCTTCTTCCCAAAATGTCTCTTCCTTGTTTCTGTCTATTATCTGGCTTTTATATTGTTCTCCAAACCCTCTAAGACGTGATTTAGGTAGTTGAATTCGATTTGAAGTTGTAGAATTCTAATCCCATCAGGAAACTGCCAAAACTGCTGCGCGTTTAACCCATGCGACCGCATGGTATAAAACCTTGCGATCGCATGGTTTGATCAATTAACGTTCTACTGAATATTTCATTTCTTTGCGATCTCAGCAATGGTTAACCATGCGATCGCATGGTTAACATGGAGGCAGTTTCTCGTTTTCTTTCTTTTGCATTTGCATGCCAAGTCCCTCAAGTCTATTTGTCTGTTCAATTGAGTCTCATTTTCTTTTATTTGCTCTCTTTTCGTCTTTTCGTTAGATTGACACTTGAATTTGATTATTTCCTAAAATAACAAGAAAATAACATGCAATTAAACTGAAAACAAATAAGAGTACTCATAATCGTCCCTTTTTGTGAGCTCAGGTAAGTACAAAATTGTACTTATCAAATACCCCCAAACTTGAACTTTTATTTGTCTTCGATAAACTAGCTAAAAACAATCATGCACATACTGATAAAAATAATAAAAATATTCATACTATAAATAGCTCGCCATTCTTTTGTAACATCTTATAATTCATGACGAGTATCCAGGTATTACTATTGCAAACGTTATCCTATTTAAATCATATTTGATACGTGTGTGAAAGCAGTTAATCTGACCTACTTAATTTCTATGGTGATGATAGCCCAACTATTTGGTCAATTTTTCCTTTCCCTCTTGTAAGGTACACTTTCTCCCAAAGTGATTTTCTCTTTCAATTCCTGAGATTTTGGTTTAAAGGTTAAACTTCACTCATTATTTTCTTGCTCGAAGCTGGTTAGGAAAGCTAGTAACCGTGACAACCTAGGTATATGAAGATTCTCTAATTTATGAGCACTATCGACAAGAAAGTTTCTACTCAGTAAGTCAAACCCATTAGTTATCTAATCTCCACGAAGGATTTTTCACTCGCTTTAGCATTTTTTTTAAAAATTAAATCTTATGTGCATAACTCAATCTTTTAAGCTTTCTATATGACTCATGTAACGAGCTTTAGGTCAATGAATCCCAAATCTTTTGAACTTTAGGGCATCGGGTTTTGAGAAACTCTTACGGGCCTTTTCACTCAAGTCAAAAAGACTATGAAAAGAGTTATAAGATATTAATAGTGTGCGAAACTTAGTCCATTAAGCTTTTTAGATGACTTATGTAACGAGCTTTAGATTGATGACTTTATCACTCGAGTCAAAAAGGTTACGAAAAGAGTTATATAATAGTAATAGCTTTGTTCCTTGCATGCAATAAGTTTAAAGGGATTAGATTCCTAACATTCGTTCATTACTTAGTTTCCTCTAACTGGTCTAAAGTGTTACACACGAATTTTTAACATACATGGAATCAACCATAACATAGATAGCCACTATCACAGTTAACTACCACACTTACTCATTATATTGGTTACTTAGTTGAGATACAAAAATTTTTAGGTTAAAAAAGGGTCTTCTATTGTTTTCAACTTAAGTGCACCAATATAGCTAAAAATCATTTTAACTGACTGACATAACACGACATTAGACATGGTCAAATAGTCCAACATTTAAACAAAAGTAATAATCTGTTCACAAGTCATGTATTAAAGCAAAATCTAAAGAAAATATTTCGTCATTAGCTGGTAAGGCTATTCATATCATATAAACATGCAAACAATTACTAATAAAACTTTTTTTTTTCAAGTAAAAATAAATTAACAATCAATATCAAATATCATCATCATATCAAATATTTTTCCACTACCCCCAAACTTGAAAGATACATTGTCCCCAATGTAAAAAATAAAATAAAAATTCAAAAGGAGTATATAAAAGGATCAGAGACTACCCAGAGGTGGAATCAACTGGTGGAGGATTGTGTATAGGTTGGTTAGCCAATCTTTGCTTGAATGTCATCCAGCTAGCTTGCAAGTTGCAACCTCTAAAAAAAAAGGAAAAGGAAATTATTAATAAGAAATTTTTTTTAACGATTTTTTTTTTTGTTTTCCTTGCGATCGCAAGTACGTGAAAATTTGGGCAAAAAGCATTCTGCCCAGGCCATGCGATCGCAGTGGGTTATACCATGCGATCGCATAGTACAAAATTGCTGAACCTGAATTTTTTTTTATATCATAATGACGATGATTATAGCCTCATTACCTAAGAATTGAAAGCCTACTTAAAATCCTAAAAACCTATAACGTGCAAAATGTTAATTGAAATCCTAAAACTTGAAAAAATACGAAATTTAAATAAAAGGGTTGAAAGATGGGTTGCCTCCCATTAAGCGCTTCTTTAAAGTCATTAGCTTGACTTTGTCGTAGTGATCACTCAAAACTCTTTTAATAGATTCTTGGAAGACTTGTTTTTCTTGCTTTGATCGACTTCACTCCAATTCTTGTTTACCTTCCAGAGCTTGATTTTTCCCGTATCATATTGATATGATTTTGTTTTGCCGCTCTGCTCGAACTCAACTAAGAAAATTTCACTTTCCTCATCAGACAATTTTTCTTCACTCTTTGGTTTATTGATTGGTATGTGTTTCTTTTGGTCTGATTGATTTTTCAGTTTGGAAGTGTTGGTTCTCTCCTAGTCAATGACATCAATCTCGAAACAGGAATCTGGAGAGCTTGGAAATTTAATTGCTTTGAACACATTGAATGTAATGTGTTCATCATTCACTTTCAGCATAAGTTCTCCTTTTTGAACGTTTATTACTGCCCGACCAGTAGCCAAGAAAGGTCGATCCAAAATGAGTGGTACATCCCTGTCTTCGCACATATCTAGAATAATAAAATCAGTAGGGAATATGAATTTGTCCACTTTCGCTAATATGTCTTCAATGACCCCCCTTGGATGTTTTATGGATCTGTCTGCAAGCTGTAACGATACTGTTGTTGGCTTTATTTCTCCCAAACCAAGCTGTTTAAAAATAGAGTACTAGCACCCAAATCACATAGAGCTTTATCAAAAAATAAACTACCAATAGTGCAAGGAATGGTAAAATTCCCTAGATCTTTGAGTTTTGGTGGTAGCTTGTTTTGCAATATGGCACTGCATTCTTCAGTTAGTATCACAGTTTCATGTTCCTCCAACTTTCGCTTATTTGAAAGGATTTTTGAATACATCCAAGAATTTCTTGAATTGCTGGTCTAGCTTATATTTTTGCAGCCTTTGAAGAAATGGAATTGGAGGGACGTAAGCTGGTGGTGGAATATAATCTGATGGAGAGTCCCATTTTTCTTGTGCAACTTCTGCATCTGATTTGTTTTCTCTCTCTTTGCTGGACACAATTTCCTTTTCTACACTGGTCTAGTCACAAGAATCTCTAGCAACTCAACTCCGCTTCTCATGTTGATTGCATTGACTTGCTCTTTTGGATTGACCTCGGTATTGCTTGGCCATGTGCCTAGTTGTCTCTTAGTCAATAATTTAGCCAACTGCCCAATCTGATTCTCTATATTCTTTATTGCGCCATCATGTCTCTTTTGCACTTCCTTGAATCCCATCTCTATTCGTTCTGACAATTTAGAGACTGTCTCTTCTAATCCTCATTCTCTTTCTTTGAGTCTTCCCTGATTTGACAGATTTTGAATATTTTGAGTGTTGCCATAGGAGAAGTTTGGATGATTTCTCCATCCAGGATTGTAGGTCTGTGAGTATGGATTATTTTGCTGTCGTTGAAAGTTCTGAGCATATGCCGCTTGTTCAGGTGATGACATATCAACTTTGGTTAAAGGGCATGGTTTGCCCCGCAAGTTATACAGATTGGTGGAGACATCTGAACCATATTGGTTGGATGAGAATATTTTAGTGCTTCCATTTGTTTTGTCAATGCATCGTTTTTCGCCAGTAAAAGAGAATTGGTGTCCACTCATGTATTCATGTTGCTTTCTTCTGCAATCTTCTTTCTGGCCACATAATGAACTGTTCACTTATGGTTTCATATAGATCGTAAAGGTCACCGAAAGATCTATTTTGGATAGAGTCACATGCTGCAGAATCTACTAAAGAACGACTGGTTGGAGCTAGTCTAGAGTAGAAATAATGATTCTAAGCTGCTAAAGAGAAACCATGACTTGGACACTTTCTGAGCAGTTGCTTATATTTTTCCCATACCTCGTGAAAATTTTCCAACTCAGATTGTTGAAAATTGGAAATTTCATACTTCAGTCTGTTTACTCTGGTTGGAGGGAAATATTTCAGTGTAAATTTTTGAATCAGATCTGTCCAAGTAGTGATGCTCCCAGTCGGTAGAGAATCTAACCATTCTCTAGCTTTATCCTTCAATGTGTGTGGGAAGAGCCTCATCTTCAGTACTTCTTCATTAACACTGTGGTATTTGAAATTTCTACAGTATTCATCGAAGCGAGAAATATAGTAGTGAGGATTTTCATCTGTCATATCATAGAACGACAGATTGTTTGAGAACAAGTTAATCACATTTTCATGTATATTCACCCATAAGGATATCTCGTTCATTAACTTCAACTAGTCGAGCTATTAGTGCAAGATTATTTCTTACATCTGCATGTAATGGATTCTGAATTCGATTGTCTTCTATCGTGTCTTTTTGCTGTCTTTTCTTTTCTCGTTTTTCGCGTTGTCGTTGGTGAAGGCTCTGTTTAATTTTTGGTTCTAAATGAAATAGATCAAGATCTTTTGTACGGGGGCATACACACTTAACACCTGAAAATATAGAAAATAGATAAAATTCAGCAGTATCACGAAGAATTGAAAATAAAAATAAAAGAAAAATAAATAATACTAAAAATTGTTAAAACTAAATTATCAATTAATATAGTAATTAATAAAACTAGTCCCCGGCAACGGTGTCAAAAATTTGTTGTGCGATTTCAATCTTGCAAGTGGACGGATCGTTACAAATAATAAAGTGATGTAAAAGACGTCGAACCCACGAGGACTAGACTAGATATTAATTTAACCTATTAATTTATAATTCAAATTCTAACAATATGAAAAACACAGATTTGTTTTGTTTTGTGATTCTAAAACTATTTTAATTAAATCTAAGGGGGGTCTCCTCAACTCAGATTTGAAGGAATTTTAAAAATTCATATAAATTTAGGCGTCCCCAACTTAGATTTTAATAAATTTCGTTTAAATATAGGTGTCCCCAATTTAGATTTTAATAAATTCTATTTAAATATACATGTCCCCAACTCAGATTTAAATAGATTCTTTAGAAATTTCGGTGTCCTCAATAACTAGTAGATTTTTAAAGATTTCATTAATTAGAAAATTTGAATAGATTTTAATGGATTTCTAGCCCATAAATATAAATACCAAATTCCTTACAAATTCTAGTCAGAATATCAAAATTTCAACCTACATCCTCTCACGTCTCTCTACTTTACCTCTCGCTTCTCTCTTCCCACCACTTTTACAGCTTTCTCCAAGAGAGATTGGCAAGGTTTCTTTATCATCCGAACAAATTTCTGACCTTCGGCGGTAATTTTTTCTATTTTTTGCTGTTTACTTTCGTTTTGTGCTCTATTTTGTTGTTTTTTGTTGATTTATTGCTAATATATGTATTGAAGATTGGTTGAAAATTCACAATGATGTTTTATTTCTAATAATATACTTTTGATTTTGTGCTCTTATTCATCTTCTATTTTGTTTTCTACAACCAATATCTATATGAAAATTTTTGTATAGTGCTATGTTTTCCTTATTTTTGTAGATTTTTCCCCCTTTCATTAATATGTGGAAATTTTACTGATTAAAATGTGAGATTTGAAAAAGACAATAACACACATAAGCTGATGGAGAAAAAAGGATTAATGAGCAGGGTGATTAAGTTTGGATTTTAGTGACTCTATTCAGAAAATTTTGGGGCAGGCTTGACCCTGATCATGAGCACATGAGCCAGAATAGTTTTCAAATCTGGCCCGTGAAAATTACATAGAGGTCGACCTCGGCTTGATTTAATGACATAATTATCAATCATAACAGAAACAACCACAGCCTTATGCATTTGAAAATTAAATAAATGACATAAATGTATGTTTCAAACTGTTCTAGAACTTATAATAAATAAAGAAAAGAAAAATATATTAACATTCATTTAAAGTCAAATGACAGTTCCATAGGAAACGTATTCTTGAATCTCCGTACATGTACATAATATGTATATCCGCATGTTTTGTTCTAGATACATAATATAACGACATGTATATGATAATATATGCCCGATCATATTTGTGCAAACCTTATGCTGCCAAATAAGACCCAAGTGAATGATGAAAATATTTCCATGAAGTAGCCCTAAATAATTCAGTATAGTGCTATCAATAATCTCATTAACAATAAGTCATTGCTAGAGAGTTGGGGTCTCCTGACTGTTTCTCAAGATTTTTGTTATCAAAAAGTGTGAAGAAGGTGAATGAATTAGTGGGAAGGAGGGTAGTTACACAAGAATTTGGGGCTACATCCGGCATGCCATATGTGCAGAAATGGGGGGAGAACATTTTCAATAGCTGAAAGTAAAACTTACGTGTAAGGACGTGCCAAATGTATGCCAAACTACCTTCAATTTTTTCACTTCCATTCTTATTCTTATGCAAGATTTGAAGGATAATATAAAAACATATAATGAATCAATATTAATAGATTATGAGTGTTATTGTTTTGCAATCAAAATCTGATGAATCTGATGAATTATTTAGCTGAAATGTCTTCTTCTATTTTTTCATGTTAAGAATGCAACAGAGTTTTATGTTTTGCAATGATTAATTCTAGATTGAGTCCTTTAGCAATACTTTGGGGTCCATTAATTGGGTCCTTTTTTATTGTTTTTATATCATGAATAATGTAGTGAGATTATAAATGGGAGATTCACAAGGAAAACAAAGAATTGGGTATAATTCATGGACTGTGGAAGAGAGCTCTGTATTGTTAGAGCTTATGGTTGATGCTGCTAATCGTGAATGGCGTAGTAGCAATGGGGTATTAAGCAGACAGGCAGTTGAAAAAAAAAATACTTCCTATTTTGAATGAATGAATTGGATGTCAAAAGAAATTTTCTATGTACCAAAGTCGATTGACCTGGTTCAAGCAAAAATTGAACAAATACTCTGAGCATATGCGATATAGTTCTGGTTTCGAATGGGACCCAATCACAAAAATTCACTGCTAGTGATGAAGTGTGGGAAAATTACTTCGAGGTAAGATTATGATTTTATTTTCTTGTGGATTAATTTACACCATTTTCATACAAAGACGACTTAATAATTATTTTGTGTACTTCTTATTTGCTAGTCCCACCCAAAACAGAGGCACCTTCGTACCGACACTATTGCCGACTATGAAGATTTACGAATAGCAATTGGCAATGCAACTGCTATAGGAAGAAACTCAATTGGTTTGGGTGATGAATCAGATGCACGAATATATGGAGTTGAAGAAAATAGACATGTCACGATAGACGATTATGTGTTTGATGAGAGTCAGGATGCATACATACAAAGTCAAAATGACCAATCAAACAATGTTCCATCATATGAAAATTATAGTTTTTCTCCAGCGACCATGGAAACTAACAAGGAATTTCATGCAGAAAATAAAGGTACAAAGAAGCGAACGAGAATGGAATATGAAGATAATTCTAGCTCATTTGATACCATGACTCGAGCTGATGTTCAAGCAAGGATTTCGCTTGGCATGGATTCTATTGTTGAAATTGCAACTGATATTCGAGGAATGCTTAAGCTGATGGAGAAAAAGGAAAGAGATATGGAAAAAAAAGAAATAGAGAACAAGGAAGTAGAGAACAAGAACAACATATGGAATGCTATCAAAGAAACTCCAAACTTGGATAATCACACTCGCTACAAAGCACTTGCATTTATTCATCAGCTTGGAATGAAAGATGCTTTTTTAAAAATGTCACATGAAGAGCGTTGGGAGTGGATAAAATATAATGTGGAATGAGTTTGCTTATTTGAGAAAATGTTTAACATTTTTAATTCTTCAAGACAATGTGATTTTAGATTACTTTGTTGAATTTTTTATTCGGTTTGTAACTTTGACGAAACTTTGAATTGAGTTATTTTTTAAACTTTGATTTGATTACGAACAATTTGTTATATTTATCGTATAGTTGATTTCCTATGTTCGTAGCATGAACCTGTTTTTTATGTATATTATGATCCCTTTTTATGTGTAAAATTTTAGGAGAAGGAATGGAAGAACTAATAGAACAAGAAATTGAGGAAGATTTTGATGAAACTATCAAGTTAGTTTTAATGGCACTTCAAGCAATACTTCAAATGTTAAATGGGTTAATGGTTATCATATGTGGTGAATATATAGAACGTCCAGTTCGACGATCTATTACAATTGTTGGATATGATTACATTCATAAGGTATTGAAAGAAGATCCCGAGCACTTCAGAAAGATGTATAGGATGTATCCTAATGTGTTTCTAAAGCTTTGCATTATCATTAGAGAAAAAACACCTCTGCGAGATACACGATATATATGTGTTGAAGAAATGCTTGCAACATTCCTACTCACCGTTGGTCAAAATTCTCGATATTGTCTTACTCGAAAGACTTTTGGCCGAGCACATTCCACATCTAGCAGAAATTTCATCAAAATTCTGAAAGCTTTGAACACAATTGCATCTGATATGATGGTCAAACCTGGATGTACATTACCAAGTAAAATAAGAGGTAGTACAAGATTTTATCCTTATTTTAAGGTAAATTATACAACATTGTTTATAACAATTACTTATTTGGTAGAGTAGAGCAAGCTCACTTTTTTAAATTTGTATAGAAATTATTTTTAAAAGATTTCATTTATTTAGGATTGTGTTGGAGCTATTGACGGCACACATATACTGGCTATGATATCATGACGTGATGTGAGCAGCTATCGTAATCGCCACGGAACATTATCACAAAATGTATTGGCAGCTTGCAACTTTGATTTGGAATTCATTTATATTCTTAGTGGATGGGAAGGTTCAACTCATGATTCAAAACTACTAAATGACGCGTTAGTAAGAAGAAATGGACTTAAAGTACCACAAGGTATGTACTTTTTTTGTTTGTTTTTTGAATTGTGTTATAAGTTATACATTTTTTTGTCCGGAATAACACTTTATCATTTTCTTTTACACAAGATCAATATTACATACGATTTATGTATTTACAGGTAAATATTTTCTTGTGGATTGCGGATTTGTGAATCGTCGTCAATTCTTAGCTCCATTTCGAGGTGTTCGATATCATCTCCAAGATTTTGGTGGCCAAGGTCATAATCCTGAAAATGCTAATGAAGTATTCAATCTTCGTCATGCTTCCTTGAGAAATGTAATCGAGAGAATATTTGGCATATTCAAATCGCGATTCACTATTTTTAAATCGGCACCTCCATATCCATTTAGAACACAAGCAGAGCTAGTGTTAACTTGTGCAGGATTGCACAATTTTCTTCGCAAAGAGTGTCGTTCTGATGAATTTCCTGTTGAACCAAATAATGAAGCTTCATCTCCATCATTAGCAGGATTTGAAGAGAATGATGATATTTTTGAAACTCAAGAGCAACAAAGAGAGCATGCAAATGAATGGAGAGCTAATATAGCATCAGAAATGTGGATGGATAACGTGAACGATGTGAATGAAGAGTGATAGAAATTCCTTCTATTAAATTCTTTGAAGTTAAAGTTTTTTATTATGATAGTAAAACATATTACTTTTGTTATTTGTGGTTGAAATAATTATAGAACATTTGAAGGCTATTTTAATTTTTAATTTTGTATTTTTGTAATAGTGGGCATAAATTAGTGGTCTATTTTTATTTTTAATTTTTAAGGGCATTAGTCTATTCATAACAAAGAAAATAGTGCAATGGTACGTTGAATTTTAAAATTTTCTCTATTCCAAGTTGAAATTTGAGTAATTGTGGAGGTAAAATTATTATTTTTTATAAAAAAGACCGCAAATTAAAATCTATAGAAATCTATGTAAATCTATAGAAATCCTTGAGAATTCATTAAAATCTATAATATAGAATTATGTTGAAATCTTATAAATTCTATGGAATTCTATTCAAATTCATGAAACTTATGAGAATTTATAAATATTAAGAAATCTCTTCAAATCTGAGTTGAGGACACCCCCCTAAATTATCAAACAATTAAAGTAAATTTATGAGAACGAATTCGAATTATACCAATACTAGGATTTGTGAATCCACCTACACGTTCTTTAATTAATTATCTGTTTAATCGCTTTAGCTTATAATTACCTTGAATTTAAAATCGGTGTTCCTAAAATAATCAAAAGTCTTTCTCGATGGTCAATCAATTCTATACAATATACGAACCTAATTATCTCTAATCAAGTTTCGAACATAAATATATGCAATAAAATCTCAAGAACACCTAAATAGTTTTCATAGAGCATAATAGTAATCTCTATCTATTATTGGACCCTATGTTATTCAATACCACGTGCTTAATCTATATTATATTTTTTGACTTCAATATAAACCAAAATATATTCTAATGATGATCAGGTATTAACATAATATAAATAATGGATAAATAATAATCAACCTAAAGCAATTAATTACTAAAACGGAAAAACTTTTAATTAATTAAACGCATGAGGTTTCATCATTCATCATAGAAATAAGTAAATTAGCCGGACTTGATTTCATTAATTTATGAAAGAATTGTATCAATCATGTTCCGGCGAAAGAAAAAGATGAAACAATAAATAAAACCCGTGACTCTGGCTGAAAAATCTTCAATCTCGTGCCTTGATCTTTGTTCTTCTCTTGTATATTCTTCCCAAAATTCATCTTCCTTGTTTCTAGCTATTATATGGCTTTTATATTGTTTCCCAAACCCTCTAAGATGTGATTTAGGTACTTGAATTCGATTTGGAGTTGTAGAATTCTAATTCCATTAGAAAACTGTCAAAACTGCTGCACGTTTAACCCATGAGACCGCATGGTATAAAACCTTGCGATTGCATGGTTTGATCAATTAACGTTCTGCTGAATATTTCATTTCCATGCGATCGCATCCATGGTTAACCATACGATCGCATGGTTAACATAGAGGCGGTTCCTTGTTTTCTTTCTTTTGTATTTGCATGCCAAGTCCCTCAAGTCTATTTGTCTGTTCGATTGAGTCCCATTTTCTTGTATTTGCTCTCTTTTCGTCAGATTGACACTTGACTTTGATTATTTCCTAAAATAATAAGAAAATAACATGCAATTAAACTGAAAACAAATAAGAGTACTTATAATCGTCCCTTTTTGTGAGCTCAGGTAAGTACAAAATTGTACTTATCAGTATGTGGTTGTTCTTCGCTATCTTTGCTAAATTTATTAATTGAGTGGTTTAAATGTAATTAGTTACTAACTTCAAGTTTCAATGGAAAACTTTGGAGTACGATTCTAAGCCTCTTGGACCTCTATTTTTGGATCTGTCTCGGAAAGTTCTTTGCCATGATGTTAGGAACGCTAGTCCTTGGTGAAATTTTAATGTTTATGTTCTAAAATGATGATATTTTTTTTGGAGGACTTGACCTTCATCAAAAATCACAAAATTCTACAGAAAGATAGTACATTGCATAAGCTTTGATTTCATAGTTCACTTGTGTCGAGCTGATAACCGACTGCAAAATTATGGTTGTTCGAAGTTTGAGGAGTATTACATGCGTGGTTAGCATGACTAACATTGTTTTGCACGGTTTTGATTACCTTCCCAACCTCAAATAATATAATTTTGTTATGATGAAATGACAATTTATATTGAATAAAACTTTAGTTTATATTCATTTATTATTGTTGTATATGTTTAATATTGTGCATGTAAATAAAGTGACAATGATTACTTGTAATAATATACATTGAATGCTTGCATTGAGAAGCATAGTGACACACCTGACATCTTATATTTTGATCATGCATAAAATTGTTCATAACTAACGTATGAGGGATGACGCTTTATACTGGAAGGTTTTAGTGTTGACTATTTAATCATTTGGGTATACGATTTGTCCTTATCACATAAATGGTTTAATGGTGACACTAGTAGTGTATTGAACAGACCACGTGTTGAATTTAATTATATATCATGACTGTGCGAAGAGTTAAATCATACTTGGTCACTGGGTATTTCATCTAAATCCCTTGACAGGATTGTGTATATAATTTTGTTAGTTTGATGATTCTTTGATTCAACAATGAGTGAGATCAATTTAATTGATCAAATATCTCGGTGAATTGGGAGCTTGAGAATGAGCGATGTAGAGAACCCGAATCCATGTCGGGAATTGTTAACTTGAAAAATGGGTCGAGTGACAACTTAAGTATTTTCTGTTGAACGGTTATAAATCTGAGCTCAGTGTTTAGTGATGGCTAAACTTCGACATCTGTGAATTAGTTCACATAACTATTGAAGAAAATGTAACTTAAAATTAGTGAGAATAATTAGAAAGACAAAACGGTCATTTTTGCTCATACATAATTATCGATTCTCAGATGGGGATGAAATATATATACGAAAAAAAGCAATGGACTAATAATTATATCGAGCGGTCTAGGTTCAACTAGACATAATCTAGTTATTTGAGCTTGGAAAATATATATCCGGACAGGTCTTGTGGTAGTTATATAAAGTTTTGGGCTTAATCACAGTTACTATGAAAGTTTTGGACTTGATTATAATTTTAATATAAGTTCAGGGATTACATGTGTAATTAAATCAATCCTAAGCTAATTGGACTTATATGCAATTAGGACTCTTGTCCTCATTTGCAATCAGGACGCTTGTCCTATTTATATTAAATTGCTTGTGACGTGAATTCATTCCAATAATTAAGAAAAGATAGAGAGAAAATTCTTATGTCTTGTTTGGCTTGAATTTTATTTTCTTGGTTTTTTAAATTAGTCAAGTCTAGAAATTAGTTTTTTATTCAATTAAAGGGTGCCCACACGCCGATGTAATCTATACTCGGGATAATACCATATAAGACTTGAATGTTGGGAGCTCTAAGTTTGTGAATCAAGAGAAGAAAGTTCATGAATCAGATCAAGATTCGATATCGTTTCTCGATCTAGGTACAACACTAAACTCTTAGTATTTAATTATAATAAATATGTGAACGTCTAACAAAGACCCAGATTTATTGAATTAAATAAAATTTTTATTTTCTGACTAATTTTGGTACCAATTTCTAACAATCCTAACTTGGACTTTTACTAGAAAAGTATGTGATATGTTATTGACGTTGTATTAAAATTTTGTTGAAATCTGTAAACATTTGATGGTCCAATTAACTATTTTAAGAAATGTTGAAAATTTTTTTTGTCAATTTTTAGTTAACTAAATTTTATTTTGTACTATTTTATACTTTAGGATTTTAACTCCGATTTTTATACGGGTCCTCAAACAAATATAAGAAGTTTGCTTTTGAGTGACATTTGGGACGTTGGGTAATAGAGCGTCACATGCCCCTAGGGATGGAAAATGGGTTGAGCCACCTATGGATCCAGCGGCTTAGCCCAAAAATGGTCGGCCCATTATGGGCACAGCTTGTCAAAGGACGAGTCCGGGCTAGGGCCAAGCCTAGATTTTGAAACAAGCTTGGCCCTTGATAAATACGGGATGGCTTGTATAAAGGATCGTCCTTAGAGGGGTTGTTTAGCTTGTTTATTTTAAATGTCAAATTTACCAAACCTTATTTTATTTTGATTTTTTAAAGTCCTAAAAAATACTACATTGAAAAAAAATTAACAAGTTAAGCCCGTGGGCCGGCTCGACTCGACCCATGAGGCCCACAGGCCTGACCGTGCTCGCCTTTTGGAGACGAGTCAAGCCCAAGCTTGACCTATCCCTTGGGCCGAGCCGGCTTGGCTAAGCCCATTGCCATCCCTACATGCCCTATACTCGTGCATTCGTCCAATAAGTCTTTAATTTAATGCCAAATGTACTTTTAGCCTTACGATGTTCATATATGATGCATACATTTTTAGATATAACATCAGCCTCCATTTTAACTAATTTCATGTCAATTTGATTTTATTTCCACTTGTATGACCATAACATTGATGGACACAAAATTCTACCACATTTAGACCTCATGGTTGATCTGAAGTTGTAACTTAGAAGTCATTACACTGAAACACAAATGAGTAGATCAACACTAGTGACGAAGCAAACTCAAATAGCGTTCAAATTCTTAATATGACGTAATGAAAAACAATTCTTAACTTTTTAAACACATTTAAGTCATGTCTAATGTTTTCAAGGGTCATCAATGACTATTGTTGTGAAATTGACATCCCTTGTCACATAATGACACTTAACCATTTTAAACTGCAGCATACTATTATACAAAAGGGTTTGCCTCGAAAGGTCTTCTCCTTGGGGATAGGTTTCTCTACGGTTGATGATACCTTGGTTGAGTGGGTCATCCTCGTGGAATATGGGAACATTATGTTTTTTGATTGGGCTTTCTAACCTCGATTAACCTGACATTTTCAGCAATAAGATTGTCTGCTACAACCTTCACATCCAGACACTCACACATGATGATATCGATGATACTTTACTAGAGACGGGGTTATTTGATCCCTCTAGGTACTGATTTGAGCCTCATGCATTATATGACATTCCCAGAATGACAACATTTACCTCAGTATCTTGGTAAGTATACGTCGGATGATGGGGTCTCGAGGCCCTTTGACTGGGCATCCTGGATTTTTCTCTATCCTTAGGACGACCTTGCCTCTGTTGTGTATCTTCCAGTTGAACCATCTCTTGTTCATAGATTTCTTCTTTGAATAGGCCTACCAACTCATCATATGTAGTAAATCTTCAGTTGTGGACATATCTCCATCCTGAAAAGTAGATTCTTGTAGAATATTCTTGACATCCACAATTTCTTGTGTAAAACAGTCGAGGTAGATTTTCAAATATACCTCAGGCCTTTGCCTCATGTCATGAATCCTTCCTATTAGGGCCGAGCCAGGAGTTCCTACCGTAAACATATGAATGAATTAATTTTTCAAGTCAAGACAACTGTATATACTGCCCGACACTAATTTGTTGTACCACTTCTTGGTTCTTCCAGAAATGGTGGTATGGAAGACTTTGCACTTGTGTACAGAACTTGCTTCCAGGAAGTTCATGTTGTACCTTATGACATTATCAATGGGATTTTCGTTCTATTGTACTTCTGCATTTTCGGCATAGGAAACTTACTAGGCTCCCATGCTTTATTGTCTTAGAGAATTGGGCGTACTCGTCATTGTTGTCCAACTCTTCTAGACGAAGTGACCTATATCCCATGCCTTGAGTGGGAAGGTAATGATCATTTTCTTTAATAGTATGACCAATCTCTTCCCGTACAACCCTTAAATCATATCTTTACGGGAGCTCGTTTCTGACACCTCCAATGCCTCCCAACCTACTAAAGACGTTGGTGGACCTACAAGTTCTCTACTATCACTTACATTAGGAGTGTTGTATCCATCCCATTCGTTGCGGGTTTGTAGGTGGGTCAGTTATCTGGTGACAAAACTGTGGCTTGTTGCCCATGCACCTATGTAGAGTGACTCCTTTCTCCCTTTATTTTTTGGCGATTGATATGACCCATAATGCCTTGGAAAGGTGTCTCCATCTTTATTTTCTATTTTATCAACTTGGGAAAGAGGGATTGCATAGCCCTGTCTAATTGCATGATTTTTGTGGCGACCTCGAAATTCTAAACTAATCTTAGACAGGATTTGGAGATCACCCTTTTTTCTTTTCGCTTTGGATTTGCTTTATTCTTTGCAAAGTAAAAACATGCATATTTAATGAAATAAGAACTATAAGGTAGAGTATGATAACTTAACTATAGCGGAAGTTTAATACATGAAAATCCCATTTTTTTTCATTTCACCTTCAATAGCATAAGTTACCACAAAATATGGGCTTGAAAAAGAAGATACCTCACTTACAATTTCGTTCCAAAAATGACTCATGACAAATCATTACATCTCATGAAAAAGCCATAAGTCTTGAGCCCGTTCAGAAAGTACTACTAGGCATTTTATAAAAAAGAAAGCAATTGCATTATAATTCATAGAAGCGAGTTGTGAGGTACTCCTTGGTCCAATAGTCGAAAATGTCCACAACAAAATAAGTAGATTCATATTTTTGCAATCTGGGTACATGGGGATTGGAGGACCATACGTCGATCTTGGTGATCAAATGGTATTCTTGGCCATTCGAAACTACTTCCCACCTTACTCCCATAACTTCATGGATTTCTCGATTCATTTCCTACAAGAGTCATAAAACGACTATGAATGGTGACATTCAATGAGTAAAATACGGTGCGTGTGTGATATTGCACATAATATATTTTTTATCTTTCTTAGGGCCCTTCCCACAAGCAATATTTGTACACCGAGCGCTCAATTAAACATTCTTTGTGCATAAGCACAATGGCCAAACTTCTTAGGATACTAATTGTCCTTTTATGGGCCACTTATTTCCTTGGCCATAGTTTATCAACTCATGGAACCCTTACCGTCTCAATATAGGCCACTTTTGTCCTTGGCCGTACTTTAATCGGACATCAAGTCCTTATGTGGGTCGCTCTAACCCTTGGCCAAAGTTGAATCAACTCCTTTCTTGGGACCCTTACCGTCCCCCTATGGGCCACTTTTGCCCATAGTGTACAAATAAGTTTGGGAAATCTTTATGTGTTATAACATAACTTATCTTTGTTTACATATAAACTTTGCTTTCTCAAGTTGAGCATAAATGACACAAGATAGCTTTCTCATTCTCGTTCTTCCTTCTTGTTGCATAAATAGCAAATAGGCTTAAGATACTCATAACATATCATGAAACTCATCAATATAACTCATTTGGAGCATGCAAGAGCACATGGAATACACACACATATAGATGTATATATTTGTCATATTGCACATAAATCATATACGTAATTTACTCACAACTTCTTGTTGTTAACTTTGATCCACCTGAAAATAAAAGGTTCTAAACATCATGATCTTATGGAAGTTGAATGTTATTTAAAATCTGAAAATGGGGGAATTAGGACTGCGCAGAAACTGGCTTCAGGTATTTCTGGTGCAGAGGTTTTTACGGTATTGGTACCCTATCGTAAAACTGAAATACAGGGTATCGATACCCTTCGGGGCAAAGATGTGTTAAAAATATTCTATTTGAAAACTACATTCTCGACCCATAGAATCTGACTTTCTACACCATGAAAACTGAGTTTCTTGGGCCCTCTAAGCTACTGCCCGAAATGGGGCTTTGGCGCTTGGGTAGGAGATACCTCTATTGAATTAGAGAGCCTCATTCCCTAGCTTTCTTATTACTCAAATCACTCACCTCTTCTCTTTGATTTTTCTCTCTTATTTGTGGGTTCTTCTCTTGTTGTTTATTACCAGAAAAGTGAGGGAGAGATGTGTGAGAGTTATGGAAGTTAGAGAGGAGGAAATGGGCAAGTGGTAGCTTGAAATGGGGGATATTTATAGGGGAAAAAGTGTATCTCTTCTAATGATTGCATATTTCCTATTAAAAGCAAGAATATTTAGAAAGATTTGCTGAAGAAAACGCTTACTGGAATTCCATAAATTCGTCTCCCCAACTAGCCACATTTAAGAAGATACTAGGGATAGCTTATAGGGTGAATAAATGTTAAAACTCCACTTAAGGTAGATTTCTGGACCCATTTTTGAGTCGAGTTTTGAAGGTCGAAACGTGCTCATTTTTTTACGTTCCTTATACCATTTCGAAGATCTCACGAGGAATTTCCCAACGAACTTTGAATCGTAGAAAATGGACCAACATAGAGGTTAAAACATCACTCTAAAGATGGCTACCCGAAAACGTTTTTGCTGGGTGCTCTTTTTCTGATTTCCAGATTTCTAACATCTTGGAACGTTTTAGCATAATTTTTCGGGACTGTTTTCATAGTACAAAATATGCATATTTGATACCACTTCGAAGGTCTCGTTGCGTACTTCACAACACCATAAATTTTGCAGAATTCCGACCAATACATAGATCATACGATGGCTCCAAAGTTGGTTGCTAGAAAATAAATTTCTGGGAATTCCAGATTTTCAACTTCCTGGAACGTTTTTGACACAGTTTTTCAGGGTTGTTCTCATAGTCGAAAGTATGCATATTTGGTACCATTTCGAAGGTCTCGTTGTGTACTTCACAACAATGTAAGAGTTGTAGAATTTCGACCAATACATTATTCACAAGAGTGCACCAAAGATGGCTACTTAACTTTAATAAAAAAATGCTCAAAACTTTGTTTTCTCACTTTTTGGGTCTCTACCCAACCTTTTTCACTTTTAACCAAACAAGCCTTAATAAAAGCCAATAGATCTTAAATAAATTCATCTTAGTCCGTTCACAACTCATTAAATCCAATTTCTCCCTTATTTATCATCCGGATCTAAATTAAATCCCAAGTGTTACGACTTTTGAAGTACTTTTCGGGAAAATTCAACTAAATTCCCAATTTCTTTTATTTTTCATATTTAAATTGGGAATACGAAATTTTGGGGCGTTACAAACTTCTCCCCTTAAATAAATTTCGTCCTCGAAATTTACCTAGAATAGCTCGGGAAATTTCTCTCTCATTTCATCTTTTCGCTCCCAAGTCCCTTATTCGATAGCTTCACTTCTCCAGCTTCACTTCTCCATTTAATAAATCTAAAATACTTGTCTACGATAATAATCACAAAACTTCATTCTCAATTTAAAATTCAAGAAGCTATCTATGATGATTTTCAAGAATTCAAGTTATTTGTTCGACCAAATAACTTTCTTCACTAATTCTGACCCAATAATTTAGTGTTTTGCATACTTGACCCCAAAAAAAGATCATCGCAGACTAACTATTATTGTACGAAAAACTAATAATTTCTCTAGCTCTTGGAAACTTATTTGACATCCTAACAAAATTAATGTTCTTTCTAACAAGCTAGCCGAACGATAGGCTACTCTGGAGATACTTTCAAGAAGAGATCTGGAGATACTTTCAAGAAGAGATAATAGTTATCTTCTAACCCATGGAAATTTTGCACTTATCACCTTAAAGAGCGTTCTCATGTTAGCACTGTTCTATTCTTCTAAAATCTTTGGTCCATTCTACTCAACCATACAATACCTACGCAGAATCTAACGCCATTTCTTTTCTCCTATCTTCAACTTTATACAACCATTTCTTACCTTCTTGCTGCTAGAAAACGAACGTGATAGTGAAGGCTTTATACTAGAATACAATTTCTCAATCACTGAAGCCAACACTATCTTTCAATCCATTATTCATTTCATCTCTCTAATTATCATTTCTTTATGGACTTTCAATTTAATCTCTCAATTGAGTAACCCCTTTCAAATCCTATCTGCAATTCTATTACTTTTACATAATATAATTTACCTTCTTTCAATCGTACCTGGTGCTACAACTATTTTCTCGAATCCTCAAGGCCCAACATATACATTAACACCATGGTTTTCCATATATCAACACTCTACATACTCTTCATTTTTATTTTTATCTTGTCAGCAAGATTTTTTTATCTAATAATACACCATCGTGCTTTTCAATCATAAGCATCATGCTCTTATACTACATAGAAGTCATAAACTGCTTCAAAATTTCTCATAACACAACCACCATTTAATTTCTCAAGACAATCATAAATATATCATGAAATCTTTCCAAGTCCACATGTATCAAAACTTTTGTCAGCACTTATCATACCAGGCACCAAGAATTTCCTCATAATACTTGTAAAAGAAACCCATAAATTTCCTAAACAACTTAGTACTTGTTCTCTCTTTTATGTCTACAGATAATCAATCTCTGAGGCCTCAAAACTCTTACTCCTTATTATTTATTTATTTATTTATTTATTTTTCATCACATCAATCTCAACAGCTTTGTCATGTACTAGTTGTTCTACAAAACAAATTCTTCTATCATCTCGGGTTTCATGTCCTCTTTCTTTTTCTCGAAAAGCAATTGAGTTTCAGACAAGAGATTGGAGCATGTGAGTTCTGCCACCCTTAATTTTCTAAATAAGATAAGATTCGTAAAAAAATTCGAGGAAAAAGATTCAATCCTTTACAAATTTTGTCTTTGCAAAAATATACCAAACAGTTTCTGTTCAGGTAGGGTATCGATTCCTATGTCTTATGGGTATCAATACCCATCGCGGATTTCAGAAAGGAAGCTTTTGAAATACCTTCCCAAATTTCATTTTATTTTTCACAAGGGTAAAATGGGACTTTTACCTTAACCTTAAATTTTACTCCAAAATCTCACAATCCATTTTCATTCTTTCTTCATCCCTTTTTCTTTCATCTTTCTCCCCAAAATCACCAAGTTCTCATAATTTCTCCCAAATCTTTTCAAGGGTCATTCGAAGAAAGCTTCTACAAAAGGGTAAGAGTACTCAATCTGCTGTTTCTAAGGCAAAAGCTACCAAATTTTCAGTCGAGAAAATGATGGAAAAGAGCAGGGCCGCTGCGGGTTCTTCCTGGATTGGAGTTCCGACTAATGAAAAGGAGTTTTCTCCTATTTGGTTCCAAAATAAGCTGATTTATGGCTGTTTGATCACTGATACAATGATCAAATTGGGGGTGGATTTTAGGGAAGAAAAATTAATCTCAATGCATCACAATACAAAAATCGGGGCAAACTCTCTCATGAAAGCTTGATTTGAACTTGTGGATGAGGTTTGGACTAAACCCGGAGTAGAGGTTGGAGATGAAGGGGATGTTCATTTAATGCCACCTTCACCAGCTGACGGGGGTACTTTCATGACTAATTTTTGGACTTTCCAAACTAACCATGATGGAAAATCTCTCGGAGTTGCATCCACAAAACCGAGAGCTTATGGCTAGGCAAGATCATTTAGATGAGATGATCAAAAATTAGCAAGGCTCGGAGGATGAAGATTAGTTGATTACCCTCCCACAAAATGTATCCCTTAAGCATTTAACTCTCTTTTTGTCTCTTATTTATGCCTTATAATTTCTGATTGTTAGGCTCTCGAAATGTTACTTTAACTTTGATCGGTTGAAAGCTAAAGAACTTTTACATTGAGTCTTATTCTCATCCTTTCAATATTGCTCTTAATTGTCATTCACGGTCTACTTTACTCATATAGCAAGTTTCATTATTATAGGCTCTAAATTCCTATGTTGAACTACCAGATCTAATTTACCAAGCAAGTAGACAATTTATGCACATTGAAACAAATCACCATAAAACTTTAAACACTAGAAATGGAAAGAGGTCATGGCATACCAGAGGTGGAAGTCATCTTCGATGGCTGAATACCATTGATCAAAGTCTGTAGAACCTTTAAACCGAAGCTTTGATACCAAGTCTTGTGGCGACCTCGAAATTCTGCAAAAAAAAAAAAAAAAATTCCGTCCAGAAGGGTAATAGTACCCCGTATTTTAGGGTGTTGATACCCTTTTACACACAAAGCAGTTCTACTTCCTGGTTTGATAAAAGATCGATTTAAAACATGTTTTCTTCATTTCTTTTTGAGGAAAGTAGTTAGAAACTAATCTTAGACAGGATTTGGAGATCACCCTTTTCTCTTTTCGCTTCGGATTTGCTTTATTCTTTGCAAAGTAAAAACATGCATATTTAATGAAATAAGAACTATAAGGTAGAGTATGATAACTTAACTATAGCGGAAGTTTAATACATGAAAATCCCATTTTTTTTTTCATTTCACCTTCAATAGCATAAGTTACCACAAAATATGGGCTTGAAAAAGAAGATACCTCACTTACAATTTCGTTCGAAAAATGACTCATGACAAATCATTACATCTCATGAAAAAGCCATAAGTCTTGAGCCCGTTTAGAAAGTACTACTAGGTATTTTATAAAAAGGAAAGCAATTGCATGATAAGAGGAGTTTACTTAAATTATTACAATTCATAGAAACGAGTTGTGAGGTACTCCATAGTCCAATAGTCGAAAATGTCCAGTACAAAGTAAGTAGATTTATATTTTTGCAATCCAGGTACATGGGAATTGGAGGACCATACGTCGATCTTGGTGATCAAATGGTATTCTTGGCCATTCAAAACTACTTCCCACCTTACTCCCATAACTTCATGGATTTCTCGATTCATTTCCTACAAGAGTCATAAAACGACTATGAATGGTGACATTCAATGAGTAAAATACGATGCATGTGTGATATTGCACATAATATATCTTTTATCTTCTTAGGGCCCTTCCCACAAGCAATATTTGTACACCGAGTGCTCAATTAAATATTCTTTGTACATAAGCACGATGGCCAAACTTCTTAGGACACTAATCGTCCTTTTATGGGCTACTTTTTCCCTTGGCCATAGTTGATCAACTCATGGAACCCTTACCGTCCCAATATAGGCCACTTTTTCCTTTGGCTTTACTTCAATCGGACATCAAGTTCTCATGTGGGTCGCTCTAACCCTTGGCCAAAGTTGGATCAACTCCTTTCTTGAGACCTTTACCGTCCCCTATGGGCCACTTTTGCCCATAGTGTACAAATAAGTTTGGGAAATCTTTATGTGTTATAACATTACTTATCTTTGTTTACATATAAACTTTGCTTTCTCAAGTTGAGCATAAATGACACAAGATAGCTTTCTCATTCTCGTTCTTCCTTCTTGTTGCATAAATAGCAAATAGGCTTAAGATGCTCATAACATATCATGAAACTCATCAATATAACTCATTTGGAGAATGCAAGAGCACGTGGAATATACACACATATAGATGTATATATTTGTCATATTGCACATAAATCATATACGTAATTTACTCACAACTTCTTGTTGTTAACTTTGATCCACCTGAAAATAAAAGGTTCTAAACATCATGATTTTATGGAAGTTGAATGTTATTTAAAATCTGAAAATGGGGGAATTAGGACCGCGCAGAAACTGTCTTTAGGTATTTCTGGTGCAGAGGTTTTTAAGGTATTGGTACCTTGTCGTAAAACTGGAATATAGGGTATCGATACCCTTTGGGGTAGAGATGTGTTAAAAATATTCTATTTGAAAACTACATTCTCGGCCCATCGAATCTGACTTTGTACACCATGAAATCTGAATTTCTTGGTCCCTCTAAGCTACTGCCCGAAATGGGGCTTTGGTGCTTGGGTTGGAGATTCCTCTATTAAATTAGAGAGCCTCCTCCTCGAGCTTTCTTATTACTCAAATCACTCACCTCTTCTCTCTGATTTTTCTCTCTTATTTGTGGGTTCTTCCCTTCTTGTTTATTACCAGAAAATGTGACGGAGAGATG
This sequence comes from Forsythia viridissima, assembly GCA_030279155.1. Classification (NCBI taxonomy): domain Eukaryota; kingdom Viridiplantae; phylum Streptophyta; class Magnoliopsida; order Lamiales; family Oleaceae; genus Forsythia; species Forsythia viridissima. The sequence goes on from CM059039.1 coordinate 3,249,412, forward strand.
TGGGAGAGTTATGGAGGTTAGAGAGGAGGAAATGGGCAAGTGGTAGCTTGAAATGGGGGGTATTTATAGGGGAAAAAGTGTATCTCTTCTAATGATTGCATATCTCCCATTAAATGCAAGAATATTTAGAAAGATTTGCTGAAGATAACACTTGCTGGAATTCCATAAATTCGTCTCCCCAACTGGCCACATTTAAAAAGATACTAGGGATAGCTTATAGGGTGAATAAATGTTAAAACTCCACTTAAGTCAGATTTCTGGACCCGTTTTTGGGTCGAGTTTTGAAGGTCGAAACGTGCTCATTTTTCAACGTTCCTTATACCTTTTCGCAGATCTCACGGGGATCTTCCCAATGAACTTTGAATCGTAGAAAACGGACCAACATAGAGGTTAAAACATCACTCTAAATATGGCTGCCCGAAAACGTTTTTGCTGGGTGCTCTTTTTCTGATTTCCAGATTTCTAACATCTTGGAACGTTTTGGCATAATTTTTCGGGGCTGTTTTCATAGTCAAAAATATGCATATTTGATACCACTTTGAAGGTCTCGTTGCGTACTTCGCAACACCATAAATTTTGCAGAATTCTGACCAATACATAGATCATACGATGGCTCCAAAGTTGGTTGCTAGAAAATAAATTTCTGAGAATTCCAGATTTTCAACTTCCTGGAACGTTTTTGACACAGTTTTTCAGGGTTGTTCTCATAGTCGAAAGTAGGCATATTTGATACCATTTCGAAGGTCTCGTTGTGTACTTCACAACAATGTAAGAGTCGTAGAATTTCAACCAATACATTATTCACAAGAGCGCACCAAAGATGGTTACTTAACTTTAATAAAAAAGGCTCAAAACTTTGTTTTCTCACTTCTTGGGTCTCTACCCAACCTTTTTTACTTTTAACAAAACAAGCCTTAATAAAAGCCAATAGCTCTTAAATAAATTCATCTTAGTCCCTTCACAACTCATTAAATCCGATTTCTCCCTTATTTATCATCCGGATCTAAATTAAATCCCAAGTGTTACGACTTTTGAAGTACTTCTCGGGAAAATTCAACTAAATTCTCGATTTCTTTTATTTTTCATATTTAAATTGGGAATACGAATTTTCGGGGCGTTACAATTTTCGTCAGCAAAACGTTGCACATTTTCCGCTATGTCAGCAATTGTTCTAGTAAGTCTAGTTACTGTTCTTGACGGTGTTCAATTTCTTCTCTGGTAGGTGCTTCCTTCTACTTATACTACAAGACTTGCTTCCCAGACTGTTCGTTAGGTTTTCATCACTTTTGGATCCACTTCTACGCGTTTTTTCTCCATTCTTCTTTTTTCTTCACTTTTGTTTTTCATGTATTTTATTTCATGGTTTTTATATCTTTCCACAGATGGTGTCAAACCGTTGACTTCAAAATTTGGCTAGCCTTCACTGCCAACAAGAATAATCAACGTCATTTTCCACAGACGAATAATATATACACTTGGAAGACACGTTAGACTAACGACGTCCGCATAGGGTGGTGCAATGACCATAAGCATTTTGACGTTTAAGTTAGTGATCGAAATTTGAGTGTAAAATATAATAGACATAAAATTGGATCAAGATAAATGTATATTGTATGTGTTTAGCGTACCTTTAAATGCATGCGGAATGTAATACTTATAGATGAGTTAACATGTGCATTTTGGCCATTTTGAGACCTATTTCATTATTTGATCCAAGAATATTCTCATATTTCAATATCCAGTGTTGCTTAATTTTTACTATTTTTATGAATTCTAGTGAATGGATATGACATGGATGGACGATTGGTCTGTTATTCATGCAAAGATATGGCATGATAACATTAGAATGGCATTGTCAGAATCTGCACTATGGTGCCCCGTCCAGGTCCAAGGATGGGACGTAGCTACATGGGCTCTATTACTCAAAATTTCATTTATTCCAAGTGTTATTGCTTTGTATATTCTCTTCTAGACGAGGCTACAAATTACACTTCAGCCGTCGATGCTAAGATATTGAGCCAAAGTAAAGCTCTTATTTCTGACACATGGGCATCTAGCTGGGTTGTCCAGTAAGTCCTTAATTTTATGCCAACTGTACTTTTGGCCTTACATGTCCATCCAAGTAGAATGCATATTTTTTTAGATATAACATTAATATCCTAAGTTCAAAACTCATATTTATATAAGGTGGAGGATTTACTTCTATTGCTTACCATATCCTCTTATCCTTTCTGAAAATGGAAATTTGAAAATATTTAAAATTCATTTTATGTTGGAATTTCGTGTTGAGCAGAAGTTGAAATCTAAAGCCTTGTGTTAAAAACTTCTATTTGTTTTGAGGCATCATTTTGAGTGAAAAAATGAAGTTAGAGGCTTTTTCTTTTTAGCTTCTCTTTGTTCCGAGGCATCATGCCAAGCAGAGTCAAAGCTGAGCTATGCTGGGCATTTAGGTCTCTTTTACTCAAAAGTTCTCTTTATTCCAAGGCACTATGCCGAGCAAAATTGAAGTTTGAAAAAAGAAAAAAAATAATAATTTTAAGCTGCATTATGCTTAGAAGTTGAAGCTGTATTTTAGTTTAGCTCTTTTTTATTTGGATACTCTATGCTAAGCAGAAACACAAGTATCACATCGGCTATGGTCATTTCGTTACTTTGTGTCATTCTTTCCCTTGGTTGAAGATTTTATTTTTTCTTCAAGTAGTTTTATGAGCTATCAATATTATAAGCCCCCTAGTCCATAGAGATTTTATCATTGAGGAGTAGTGATGTCGTTCTTTAATTCATGGGAATTTTTCTCTACTTTTGCTAATTCACCAAAGTCAAGTCATTTTACAATCGTTTTTACTATACACAGTGTTCTTTTGTTGAGCCCACTGGCCATTTGTTTCCTTGATTCAACTTACAATTTTAACAAAAAAAATTCAAGCGTTCAACCATGGTCGAGTTTGAGGTATTTGGTTCTAGCCCATTTTTTGGAGCTAAGCAACGTCCTTTTTCTTTTGTACCTCTACCAATTTATGACATATGGATGTCTTCTTACTCGATTGTGTGGTTTATCCTCACCAATTTATGTAATTTAGAAGTCTTCTTGACATATTGGATGGTTTATACATCTAACAATTTTAACCTTTGGAGGTTTTCTTACCCGATTGGGTGGTTCATCTCCTACCAATTTTGGTATTTTGAGGTCTTCTTATCCGATTTGGTGGTTCATCATCTACCAATTCATAGTATTTGGATGTCTTCTTACCTGATTAGATGTTTTATCCTCTACCTATTTTTGATATTTGACGGTATTTTTACCCATTTTGGTGGTTTATCCTCTACCAATTTTGACATTTGGAGGTCTTCAAACACAATTGGGTGTTTTATCCTCTACCAATATATGATATTTGGATGTCTTCTTACCTGATTAGGTAGTTTATCCTATACTAATTTATGGTATTTTGATGTCTTCTTACTCAATTGGGTGGTTTATCCTCTACCAATTTTGGCATTTGGAGGTCTTCTTATCCGATTGAGTGGTATATCCTCTACCAATTTATGACATTTAAAGGTCTTCTTACCCGTTTAGGTGGTTTACCCTATACCAATTTATGGTATTTTGAGGTTTTCTTTCTCGATTGGGTGGTTTATCCTTTACCAAATTTGACATTTAGAGGACGTCTTAGTCGATTGGGTGGTATATCCTCTACCAATTTATGACATTTAAAGGTCTTCTTAGATGATTAAATGGTTTGTCATCTACTAATTTTGGCACTTGGATGTCTTCTTACCCGATTGAGTGGTTTTTCCTCTACCAAGTGTGGCTTTAAGGGTCCTCTTACCCGATTGCGTAGTATATCATCTACCAATTTATGGTATTTGGAGATTTTCTTACCCAATTGGGTGGTTTGTCTTCTTACCCCGATTGGGTGGCTTACCCTATACCAATTTATGACATTTAGAGGTCTTCTTACCCGATTGGGTGGTATATGATCTACTAAGTTTGACATTTGGATATTTGATTGGATGGTTATCTTCTACCAATTTTTGGTATTTGGAGGTCTTCAAGCACTAGAGACATGGTCCCCATTGCTATGAATACACTAATATTTGTAAATCTTGATGAAATGAGATTATAAGTAAGATTGAGTTGATGTAATATCTAAATGCCTAATTTTATTAAGAAGGCACACAAAATTAAAACCTACTAAGTGAAACGAAAAAGTAACATATGACTTGTCTTTTTGAGCAAAAGATCCATCAAGGTTACTTTGGGCTATAACTAGAAAATGGGTAAAATTAGAATGTTTAGATGCAAATTACAATATGGTGCTTTTGTTTCTAATGGCCATGCTAGTCTACGAGGCTAAAATTTTTATTTGTATTTTTAAAAGAAAAGTAGTTATTAAACTGATAATAAATTCTTGCTCTCCATGAATCTAATTAAGGAAAAATCCTGAAAGAAAGCCTATTACATGGCAACACAATCTATGGACCGATCTATATAAGATACAAGTAGGTCTCATTTCCACCAAATAGTTAGGCCATAATACATTAATTTTTATCTTTGCCTATCCTTCAAGAGATGCTATTCATGTTTATTTGACCTCCTAGGCATAAATGTAAAGAAAATCAAGTGAAAGATCATGTTCATGCACGTGCTAGACTATAATTCTACTTTTCCCACTTGAAGTAACATTAATAAAACACAAAGGTTAGATGGTAATTATTCCAAATCAAAATAAACTTTAGTTAAAGCATGAGATTTGGGACACTTGATTTTTCTCACCCAAAAGTATCTATCATTGGAAGATAGCCTTGCATAAAGCTTTGTTGGGTTTGGTAAAACATGGTTGTGACATTGTAGTAACTCAATGGATTATTTATTACATTTTAATAACAAATGTTTGCATAAAAATTGAATTGTTGAATTACTTCCCTTTCTCTTTGTTGTTGCTACAAGTTGCGGATATGGTTGTTCGCTAGGCATAGCATCTCATGGTAAGCTTGTGTGCCGTGGTGATGCCAAAATGCCCATATAAACTGATTTGAGATTGAAAACCCCCATACTATTTATTTCCTTAGATACTCTCCATAATGACATACAAAACAGTTGACTCTATCATTATATTGTCTACCAAGTAAACTCCTAGGATGCAAAGAAACCATGTACAACAATTTCATTTGTCAATTACCAATCCAAAGTCACAGTGGAAATATTCCCAGGTCAAACTAAAGATACTGTTGCCTTGATGACTGCTGCCGAAGGTTGTGGTGATCAGTAGTTAACTCAATAGTTGTTGTCGGAGGCTATGGTGGTCACGAGCGCAACAACTACAGATCGAAACTACAATCATTTTCTCCTCTTTTTGGTGGTAGAATTTCCATTGATGTGGAATTTTTGTTATGTTTTTGGTTGAGCCCTTGATTTAGTGGTTCGGATGACAAAAAATGAAGATGATGGTTTGCTTAGGTCGACCTATTAAACCATCTGCATTTTTTCCTTCATTCTCTACAGCTCTATTTACGAACTGATCTCAATAGTCACATAATGCTTCAAGTAGACAAACTATTTTTCGTATCCGGTTGTTATTTCGTTTTGTGGACTTTTTGAATATAGTGGAAACTTGGTTAATGAATCATTCCTACAGACTGTGCCAATGATGATACCTAAAAAAATAATGGTCTTCGATATGAGCTCTTTCGTTTTGATGACCTAAAAAAGAGGACGGAGAACTCTCTCCGTTTGTTTTCGGTGTGAGAATTAGTCTATGAAGAAGACAAAACCAATGCAATTTAATGCTTATGTATCTAAAGTTAGAGAGAATGAGAGCTAATACCTTCATGTACTCTCTATTTGTAGGTATTTCCACTAGAAGGAAAAGTTGTTAGGAGATGGAAACATGGCGATATATTATCCTGATATTGTAGAGCAAATCACGCTGTAATTCTTCTATCTACATTGATCTTTTACAGACAGATCAATATCGATATGCTCGATTTAACCTACACGTATCTTATTAGTGATACTCCTATCGTTACTTAGTGTCGTTCTACTCATTGGCTGATGATTTTATTTTTCTTTGGTTAGTTTTATGAGCTATCGATATCAGTAGGTGAAGACCGAAGGTCATTCAGTATATTTTAGGATTTGTTAATAGTTGATAGCAGATTAGCTTATGATGTTGTGCTTGGTAGACCCACATTAAAAGAGTTAAAAGTTGTTACTTTTATCTACCATTTGTCTATGAATATCTCAATTGAGATAGGCGTGGCAACAATTAGGAAGGATAAAAAAGAATCCCCAAGAGTGTTATTTAAATTCATTACGAAAATATATTCCCAAGGCCAGTTCTAGCCATGTCATGATGGTAGGCACATTGATGGATGAGATTATGCCTGACATAGTGGTGGACAAAGTTCATATGGCAGATGTTGCAGAGATAAAAGGTCCAAAAGATTAGACCCTACTTGACGACCAAATCAACTTTAGGGTCATGGAGTTAGAATATCAAGCTTCACCAATTGAAAAGCCGAGAAGGTTTTCCATTAGTTAGGATGAAACCAAAGTACCCCAAGTTGAGAACAACTTGCCTGAGGAAATGAGAAGGGTGATGAAGCTTTCTTGAAGTAAATTCTTGATGTTTTTGCATGGAGACACGAAGATATGGTAGGAATTGATCCCAAGATATCATGCCATGCTTTGAAAGTTGACCCTAAGTTTCACCTCCAAAAACATAAGAGAAGATCTCTCAATCCAGAACGGTATGAAGCTTTGAAGGATGAGGTTGACAAATTATTAACAAGTAGCTTTATTCGTGAAGCGCACTTCCGATTTGGATAGTCAACTCAGTTGTTGTTAGAAAACTAAATGGAAAATGGTGATTATGCATTGACTCTCAGATCTAAACAATGCACGCTCCAAAGAAAGCTTTTTTTTGTCTCGCATTTATCAACACGTCGATGTGACAACGAGAATTGCCTTGTCGAGCTTTATGGATGCCTACTCAGACTACAATCAAACACCGATGTACAAACTTGACTAGGAGTACACTTCATTGATCACTGACCGAGACTTGTACTGCTATAAGGTAATGCTTTCCAGTCTCAAGAATTCCAGAGCAACATATTAGCGGTTGGTTAACCAAATGTTTGTTGAGAAAATAGGCAAAATGATGGAAGTGTATGTCGATGACATGTTAGTCAAAAATTTGAAGGTTGAAGATCACATCGCTCACCTCGGTAGAGCGTTCAACATTCTTCGACAACCCCTTACATGTGTGTTTGCAGTAGCTTCATGTAAATTCCTAGACTTCATGGTAAATCAGTAACGAATTGAGGCTAATCCAAAAAAGATTAAGGCCTTGTTGGAAATAATGTCACCTTAGAAAGCCTAAGAAAGTGCAGAGCTGGACCAAAATGGTCGTCCCACTAAATCGCTTTATTTCAAAATCCACTGACAAATGCTCAAAAAAGAGAAAAAAGGTTCAAGTGGATAGAGAAGTGAGAAGAGGCCTTGTCTGCCATGAAGGATCATCTCATAAATGCTTCTATATTGTCTAAACCAATTTTGGGAGAAGCACTATAGATTTACATAGATGTATCTTCAAATGCAACCAATCGGTACTAGTTTGGACTAAAGGTACTAGGTAGTTTCCATTTCTATCATGTATGTAAGGCCCTTCAGGATGCTGAAACACAATATCCAGTCGCATAGATGCTCGTCCTTGTACTTATGGCTGTTTCCAGAAGTTAAGGCCGTATTTCCTAGCTTATACAATTGAAATATTAACTTATACCCACTAAAGTAGGTAATCTAAAAGCCTGATTCTTTAGATAGATTATTAGAGTAGGCAATTGAATTAAGTTAGTTTGATATTCAATTTCAGCTAAGATCCTTCATTAAAGGTCAGGATCTTGTAGATTGTGTAGCAGAACTCACAAAAGAGCCTATAATACTGATAGATGTTGAGGATGCCGATTCACAAACTGGTCCATTTGACCTTATTTGTTGATGAGTCATCTGGAGAATTAGGGTCGGGTGCAGGAATAATATTGATAAGCTTTGAGGGTCATCACCCCAATTACACCCTAGGATTCAAATTTCCCACCTTAATATTGTTGCAGAGTACGATGATTTGATAACAAGTCTAAAGTTGTCCAAGGAGATGAAGGTGAAAACACTAACTATGAACATCAACTCCAAACTTGTTGTGAGTTAGGTAAACAACATCTTCACAACAAGGGGTAATGGAATGGCCGCTTATCTTAAACATGTCATTGACCTCTTACCTAACTTTGACAAGTTTAAAATCATTCAAATCCCTCGAAAGGAAAATAGAAATGTCGACATTGTTCCAAAATTGGCCAGCAGCAAGGATTTGGAATAAATGATCATTTATATTGAATACTTGGAGAGACCTCTATTGAAACTATGATAGAAGTGATGATGATAAGTAAACAGCCATGGTAGATGGTGACTATCTAACAGCTCAAAAGCTTTCATCAGATAGAACCGAGGCTAAAAAGCTTCCATTAGATAGAACCGATGCTAAAAAGCTGAGGCTAAAAGCCCCCATCTTCATCCTCAGAGACGGGGTTCTTTATAAGCGAGTTTTTCCACTCCAATTCTCTGTTGTGTTGAACGAACTGATGTCGTGTACCTTATGAGAAAATATGAGGAAAGTCCATGATGAGATTTTTGACAGCCACGATGGAGGACTGTCAATGGCACACAAGATACTCCAACAAGGGTACTATTGTTCAACCATGAAAAAAGACACTCTGGACTATGTTAGACGTTGCAATAAGTGCCAAAGGTTTTGTCTCACTACCTCACCTTTATCCCACTAAATTAGCAACCGTCAAAAGTCCTTGGCCCTTTGTTATGTGGGGTGTCGACATTATGGGTCCGTTTCCTAAAGAGAAGCCAGTAGATACATGATAGTAGCCATTGATTATTTTACGAAATGGGTGGAAGCTGAGGCTTTGACTTCTATCACTAGAGTTAACACAACCAAGTTCAATTGGAAGAATTTTATTACAGATTAAGAATTTCTCATTCGCTTGTTACAGATAATAGGAAGCAATTTGATAACAAGAAGTTGCAAAAAGTGTGCCATGACTTAGGGATCTAGAAAGAGTTCTCCACACCTTATCATCCTCAAGCGAATGGATAAGTCAAGGTTGTGAGTAAAATAATCAAAGCCACTTTGCAAAGAAGCTTGAAGCCTTGAAAGGTGCATGGGTGGACGAATTTTACCATGTCCTTTGGGCATACCGAACCACAAGCTGAACGGCTATTGGTAAAACACCTTCACTTAACTTATGGGGCAGAGGCTGAGGTGCCGGTTGAAGTTAGGCTCTCTTCACCTTAGCGAGTCCATTTTAATGAGTTATCTAACGATGAGAGTAGACTAATGGAGCTTGACTTGTTGGATAAGGATAGAGACATATAGACACACGAGGCTGACCACATACCAAAAGAGAATAAACTCCAAAATTAAGAAAAGATCATTTTGGGTCGGTGATTTAGTATTGAGAAAAGTATTTCCATCCATTTAAAAAAATTTCTCATGTACTTTTGGTTCGAATTGGAAAAGTCCTTACTATATAACTTTAAAAGTCTGACCCGAAACATACAAGTTGAAGACTTGGATGGGACAAGCCACTCTCACTCTTGGAAGAACACTTCCAAAAGTATTACCAATAGAAGTTGAGTCTTCATTTTGCCTACTCTTTGTAATTGATTAAGATATGTTCTTTTAAGTTGAATATCAATCTTAATCTTTTACACAGTTCATTTGCAAGCTTATGTATTAGTTGATAGCTGATTTGCTTAATCCTTTTGAGACTTGATTATTATGTTACTTAGATATCAAAATGATACAAGTCCAAGATTGAAGACATATAAACTTTATTGATATCAAAATCAAAATTAGCACACAAGCTATATCTTCACGTCCATAAGAACCAAAGAAAAAAGTGAGAAACAATTCATCCCAGGATCCTGCCATGTTTGAAGCTCTGAAATTGCCTTTAAACTCTTCCTAATTCTATGTAGCGGCCCCCTTGAATCAGAGAAAGAACCTAGAGATGCAAGAATCAAAGTCAAATTCACACTCATAACATAAATCTTAAAACTAATGCCACCTCTTATGGTCAGCACAATACAAAAAGAAAACAAAATAGAATGAAAATTCTCTAAGGATTTGTAGGGATTGTCGTTTACCTAACTCGCCATAAGTTGAGAATCATTTTGGAAAATGATATATGTAACCTTCATTACCTGTGATAATTTAAGCCTAGATATTGCTACATTATTGGAGGCTTGAAATTTGAACCTTAGGGCACAATTGAGAGGATGCCTCCACTGGACTTATCAAAATGATCACTCCTGATCTTGCTTCTCTGAAAAAGCCATCAACAAACAATTTCCATGTAAATGAATATCCCAATTCAAGTTTCTCAACATCCATTGGCATTACAAGACATCAGTAAATTCTACCATAAAGTCTGAGAGGGCCAGACCCTTGATATGAGAACCTCAGTCAAAACTGAATGTCGAACTAGCTGAGTTTTATGTCCATTTCAGCAACACGCTTGAAGCATTAGGTTTCTGAAGTACCTGCTTGAGCGGATAATTGGTCATTACTTCACTAGTATGATCTTCGAAATAAGGCCTCAATTTTTCGAAAGTCATGATAAGTGCTAGAGTCAATTTCTCCATATCTAGCTACCTCATCTTAGCATCCTGAAGGGCTTTGCTAACATAATAAAGTGGAAGTTGTTTTGTTCCTTCATCTCGTACCATGTAAAGATATGGCACATAAAAACCAATGTAGGATAGTTAGAACAAGCACTTTGAAGCTTCGTCCAAATCCGAGGCTGGGACGAGGTTGCCTAAGTTCTATTAATCAAATCTTAATATATCTCAAGTATTGTGGCTTGTCTTTCCTTTCTAAGTCGAGACTATAAACTTCACTTTGGCGAAAGAGGCTTAAAAGTGGCTGAAGTGAAGTCTCGGATTCTGGCACGCAAACACTTAGCTGATTTACCTAATAGACCCCTAACTCTATGCCAGCTATACTCTTGGCCTTACGTGGCATCCATGTAGGATGTATATATGTTCAAATATAATATAATTATCACTACACTAGGAATGAAGTTAACTAAAATTCTATTAAATTTGTAAAGATGAGATAGCAAAACACAGTTTTTTAGCTCGTTTAACTTATTTAAATCTTGTACAATGTTTCAAAAAATGATTGACGAGTTTTGAAGTGAAATCGAGAGACTGTGCTAAAAATGGCACACAACCCATTTAAACGGCTCTATGTCATTTTAACTAATTTCATGTCCGTTTGGTGTTTTATTCTCTCGTATGTTAATAAAAATGAATGAAGACATTTTTCCACTACATTTGGACACCATGTTGATCCAAAGTTCTTACTTAAAGACCAACATGACTTACACGTGAGTAAGGATCACTACACTAGGTACGAAGTTAACTCAAATTATGTTAAATTTCTCAAGATAAAATAGTGAAATGTGGTTTCTTAGCTTGTTTAAATTATTAAATCTTGTACAATATTTCAAAAAAGGATCGATGAGTTTTGGAGTGAAATCGAAAGCTCATGTAAAAAATGGTAAGCAGCCGGTTTAAACAGCTGGGTGCCGTTGTAACTGATTCCATGTCTGTTTTTAATCGGCTATTTGCACCTTAACACAAAACCAAAAATTGTCTTTTAATGATAAGTGGATAGAAATCACATCCATGTACAATTAGCTACTGAAATATTAATTGGTTCGAGATGGTTCAAAGTACTTCTAAAGTCTATTTCTTTGTTGATCTGATGACCTTAAAAGGAGGTGTGGAACTCTCTCTCGGTTTATCCTAAGGCGTAGAGTTAGATGTTGAGGGAGAAAGAACAACAATATGAAGTGAAAAAATGTGTAGAGTAATTATAAGATTTTTGTAATGGTTTACCTGGCTCACATTTTAAGGTATTTATAGGTGAGCGATTTCCCTCTCATGCGCCAGGCAGTTTTCTCCCACTTGCTTGACAGTTGTTGCCTGCATATTAGCAGTTATTGTTCACGTAGTAGCAATTTCAACAGTTCGCAGTTAAATTCGGGATGTGGGATGGTTAATTTATCCTCCAAATAACTGTCATGTAAAACATTCTATGGGTTCCACTAGATGTTGGTCCACTGATAATCCATCACGATGACTGGTCCACTGACCAATCGCCTTATGTAGTTGACTAACTATCCATCACAGCGACTGGTCCATTGGCCAGTCGCCTAAGGCAGTCGACTGACTGCCACTTACGTAGAGCCCTCACTGAGTCTAGTTGAATTTGAGTCTGGTCCATTTCTAGTATAGTATCACTACCACTTCTACCTCTTGAGGATTCTCATCGTTAAGAGGTACCGAAATTTCGTGTCTTTCTTCGAATGATTTATATCACTCTAAATTTATTTATTTGTTTATTTTTGATTTGATGTATCTCTCATCATTGTCTTTTCAATTATTATGACGAGTTTGGATCGCATTAGGAATTAAATCACGTATGGGATTTCAAATTTTTTTGAGGTAAAATTCCCTCCAAAAAGCACCTTTATATAAAGGGATGTGAGGGTTCATCACTTTCACTTTCCTCTCATTCAAAATCATAATGTCCCTCATTTTTCTTGGGCAATTAAAGGTAAACATTCAATCCTTCTTCCTTTTAAAAAAAAATGCTTAGAGATTTAAATTCTTCCGATAGTCAAGAAAATGCTTCACCGTCCTCAAACATTTTGTGCGAGTCGAGTGGTCCTATATGAGTGTTGATCGACTGGCCACTCCATTGGTGGGCTGCCAGTTGACTGCTCTCCAGAGGGTGGTCTACCACCTCTAAGGGAGTGGTCGAATGCCTCCTGGAGAGCAATCGATTGGCCGCTCCTTTGGGGGTGGTCTACTGTTTTCTTGGGAGCAGTCGGTCAACTGTCCCTTGAGGAGTAGTCGGTTGACTGCTCCCTTGGGGTCGGCTATCCTTTGGTTGGGTTGGTCGACGGCCATATTTGTGATAATGTTGAAATTGAGAGAAGCTCGACTGATAATATAGTAGCACTTGAAATTTCCAAAGTATGTAATCTTTATAGTTCACAAAAAAATTGAACAAGATGCTTGAGAAATTTATCCTTTATGATGATTACGTGTATAGAGCTCCCCTTCCTACCGAGTAACTTTCTGGGTCAGGCCCTCATGAAATAGCAGTGTATAAAGATAGTATGGTATTTAAGGTTTCCACTCCACCCCCTCTTTAACTCTATTTTTAATGAATTTTACTTTACCCCTAGTCAATTGAATCCAAATGCTTGGATGCTTGCTTTATACTTTCTCTACATGTGTTTGTTTAAACACATAGAGCCTAGCATAGACTTATTTAGGTGTGTCTTCGAGCTGCATCACCTACCACAATGTAACGCTTATGTCTACCTTACTTCAAAAATTAACATGAAAGTGCCTTGTTATAGAAATTCTAACAGTGGTTGGAAGTCTCAATTTTTCTTTGTTCGACCCGCCGAATGCCAATTTCCCTTTAATACCAAATAGAGACATCCCCAAGTTCACTTGTTCAACAACCCTTTTGAAGTGACCCCTCTTGTGGAAAGCCAAGTTAAAATGTTAGAGTGTTTAGACCCTCTTACTTCTAGGCTGAGCGACGTGTTAACGGAAATGAATATGTTATCAGTGAGGCTCCTCAAGCCTACTTGTAGGTTTTGTGCTCATAATTTGCCTTGATGACTTTGTATGTTTAATTTTTTATGATGGTTTTGATGAGCTTTGTTTTCATACAGGAATGAAATTCAGTCTTGCAGACATGCTTGGCTCTATACCCCTTGCTACTGATAACGATGGGCCTTCTTCTCCCGGGCATGCCAAGAGAAAAAAAAAACCGCAATCAAAGCAAAAGGAAAAGTAGGCGACAAAAATACCTTGGAGTTTGCTGATAGGACCACATTGATTTGACTAAGGGTGTTGACCTAATACAGATGGATGGTGACCAGACTATTGGGGATTCTTGTGTTTCCGACCTCCGTTTTCTACCTGCTCATACTAGGCAAGATGTGGAGGTTATGCGGAGTTGTGTTTTTTCACATATGTTTGAAGGTTTTTTGAAAAAGAAGATTGAGTATGTCGAAAAGGAAGATTGAGGATGTCGAAAAAGTTTTGGCAATCTACAATAGAAAGGTAAGGGATTCACATGTCTTCTTTTCCTTCTTTTAATTTTGGTTAGCAGTTTGTTTAACAATGTATACTTTGATTTATGCCTGCCACATTTTAACCCTTTACGATTTTGTTGTTAAAGCTTGCAAGTGCATAGGTACTAACTTGGAAGTTGTTGATGATGAAAAATCCAAAGAAGTTCATCACTTGAAAAAGAAGATTTCTAGTTTGAAAAAGTCTTGTGAGGCTTCAGAGGCTCGAGTCAAGGAACGAGAGAATGAGATTGATAACTTTCAATCCACTCTTGCTCATGCTCAGCATGATGCCGTAGAGATCTATAAAGCTTCCTCAGAATATAGGCATGATTTGTATACACATGGAGCTGAGTCGATGAGCACTTCTATTTCATTAACCAAAAAATGGATAGTAGTCGAGCACCTAAGCATCAATCCCCAGGGTTTCGATCATTTCTTAGCTTGGGGACGAGATTTGGAGCAGGCCGCATAGAAGGATGGAGCAGATGATTAGCCAGACGCTTCTCTTCAGGATGAGGATGGTGCTTCTCAGCTTGACTGATTTTGCATGTCGGTGTCTCATTTTTGTTTAGACAAACTTTGGGTTGTTTTACTAGCATTTTATCTCACTAGTCCGGGATGTGGGCTAGATTTATCTTTAGTAGCTCGTACTTTTTACATGTAGCCCCTAGTAATGCTTGAACGACTTTATTTTGTTCTTAAATGATTGTGCATGGGTTTAATCAACATTTTGTCTATCTTGTGCTTCTGCTATCAAGTTTTGCAATGAGTAGAATGGATTAAATCATCATTTTTTCTAGCAATAATTTACTATTTTAATCAATCAACCATTCCGTAACCCTGAAGGCGACACAATCGAACACCAACGTGCGAAGCAGTACGATAAACAGCTTATCATGCAAGTTCGGGCAATATAAATTATGTAAATCAATTTAGAGATTTAACCCAATTTCATTTTTGTTGCTCACTGCCAAGATTTTTGGGCGCTTTTGGTGTAGTAGACCACTTTGTGATTTTTTCGTCTTACTTAAGCCGTAAAATGATTTAGACACTTAACCAAATTTTGGTTTTATTGCTCATCGCCAAGTTCTTTGGGCACTTTTGGTGTAGTAGACCACTTTGTGGTTTTTTCAGCGTACCACCAAAGCTGTAAGGCAATTTAGAGACTTAACCAAAATTTTGTTTTATTGCTCAATGCTAATCTCTTTAGGCGATTTTGGTTTTTCAGATCATTTTGTGGTTTTTTTGACATACCATCTGAGCTATAACACGATTTAGAGACTAAACCAAATTTTGGTTTTATTGCTCACCGCCAAGCTCTTTAGGCAATTTTGGTTTTGTCTTTATAGCTGTAGATCAAAGCGATTTGTTCACACAAAGCTTTCCTAGAAAGGTAGACTTAGTAGGCGCATCGGAACATCCCAGCTAGGTTGGCCCTCCTTAGCACCCTCATCATCTACCGCCGCCTGGGCTCTTCATTAAACATTTCTTAGGACTACAAAGTGGCAAAGTAAACAGCATTACATTTAAAGAGAAAAAAGTAACAAACATAAACAAGTCTTGAAAATAGAAAGCACAGATGTCTTTTATGAGGACCAACAGTCGGCGTTACACTGAAGAAAGACATCAAGAGCCCTAGAATAATATTTAAAAAGAAAAATAGTGAAAGTGTCTTAACTATATTTACAAAGTTAAGTGTCAACTTCTTCCTGTGGGTTTGTTTTCTATTGGTAGTATTGTTTAAGATGTTTGGCGTTCCATAGTCTGCTCATCGGCTTCCCTTTTAAATCTTTAAGTCTGTAGCCTCCCTTTCCCAGGCTTCTTATCACTTCGTATGGTCCTGGCCAATTTGACCCCGAGCCTGGATGGTGGATGCCCAGTCGATGCAGCATTTCTGAGCACCAGATCGCCAAGATGGAACATTCTTGTTTTTACTCGTCGGTTGAAATATTATGCAGCTTTCCACTTGTAAGCTGTTATATTGATTGATGATCTCTCTCTGACCCCGTCGAGTAGGTCAAGCTCAGAGCATGTCGCTATTGGGTCGAGCTGGTTGACATCCAGCCTGCTAGTCTTGCTTAAAATTTCCATCAGTACCATTGCTTCCATCCCAAAAGATATTTTGAAAGGCATCTTTCTTGTTGGATCTCTAGGAGTCATATGGTACGCCCACAACACGTTAGGAAACTCCTATGCCCATAATCCTTTTTCTTTATCTAGTCTTATTTTTAGATCCCAAAGTATTGTTCGATTCATCACTTCAGCTTGCCCATTCAATTGTAGATGTGCCACTGAAGTCAATCAGTGATTGATATTGTAACTTTCACAAAAAGCTCTGAAACTAACTGTCTGCCATTGTCGGTCACGATCACTTTTGGTATCCCAAATATGTGAATTATGTTTTTCCACACAAAACATTGAATTTTAGCTGTGGTTATCATTGCTAAAGGCTTCACTTCTACCCATTTGGTGAAGTAGTCAATGGAGACTAATAAAAATTTTCCTTGACCCTTGACGACAGGAAAAGGTCCCCAGATGTCCATGCCCCACTAGAAAAAAGGACAAACTTCGAAAATGGCAGATTGCTGCTTAGCGAGTACATGGATTCAGTTGTCATAGCGTTGACTGACATCACATTTCTTCACAAAGTGTCTAGTGTCTTCTTTCATGGTAGGCCAATAATACCCCTGCCGCAAGGCCTTGAATGCAAGAGTTGTAGCCCCCTGGTGATTACCACAAATTTTGGCATGTATTTCGAACAACACTTCTTTGGCCTCAGTGGGTTGCAAAAATTTCTATTAAGGCATAGTGAAGCCCCATTTATATAACTGTCCATCAATCATAGTGAACATGGCGGCTCTAATCTTTATCCTTTTTGCTTCGACCGGGTCTCTCCGCAATGTGTCCCTTACATGATAATTCATTATCGGATCAACCCAACTTGTTTCGAATTCAATGTCTGTAATTTCTATCGCATTCAGGATGCTAGGTTGCTTCATTGTCTACACACTCTTCATGCTAGGCAAATTTCTCAGATAATTTGGATAATGCATCTATTCGAGAATTATCTTTTCTTGGGACTTTGGTTATCTTGAAGCTGGAGAATTTTCTTTGTAAGTCTTTCACTTTCATTAAGTAGGTAGCCATTTTACTGTTTTAGCTTCAAAGTCACTAGTTATTTGTCCCACTACTAGCTGTGAGTCACTACATATTTCAACCGATGACACCACCAGTCTGACTGCAGCCTTGTGATTACTGCTCCATACTCTGCATTATTGTTTGTGGCTGAGAACTCAAAGTGAAGAGAGTATTCTAGTTGTTCAGATTCTGGCCCTATCATGATGATCCTCGCACCAGATCCTTCACTATGTGACGAACCATCCACAAAAACTTTCCAATCTGATGCCTCGTCATCGAGTATGCTTGGTGGCATGGTAAGCTCTACAATGAAGTTTGCCAATGCATGTGCCTTTATGATCGTCCTTGGCTTAAACTCGATATCAAACTCGCTTGGCTCGACTGCCCATTTGAGCATCCTTCCCGATGTCTCTAGATGATGGATGATATGCTTGATATGTTGATTGGTCATGAATTGCACGGTATGAGATTGGAAATATGGTATCAACTTTCTGACTGCCACTATCAGAGTAAATACCAATTGTTCCGCTAGGCTGTAGCTGGTCTCTGCTCTGTTTAACACTTGACTTACATAGTAAACTAGTCTCTAAACTTTTGTGAATTCTCTTATCAACACTAAACTAACAGCACGGGGTGATACTGCCCAAGTACAAAGATAACACATCTCAAAGATGAGGTCGGGCTAGGATTGGAAGTTGCTGTAGTGACTATTTTAATAGTTCGAATGACTCTTCGCATTCTCTGGCCTACTCAAAGTTGCTTGAACCTCCAATTGCCTTAAAAAATTGGTAGCATTTTTCAACTGCCCTACTCATAAATCGATTTAGGACGGCTACCCGTCCAGTCAACCATTGTACATCTTTCTTCATAGTCGAGATTTTCATCTCTAAGATTGTTTGGATCTTATCAAGATTGGTTCCCAAGAATTTTCCACCATCTGTGCCAAATATACACTTAATTGGGTTGAATTTTAGCCTGTTTCGCCTGGCGACTTCAAACACTTGCTGCAAGTCAGACATATGATCTCAGGTCTTAGCACTTTTGACCACTATATCATCGACATAGGCCTCGATCATGTCAAACTGCCAAAAACTTTGTTCACCATCCATTGGTAGGTTGCACCAACATTTTTCAGTCTGAATGACATAGCTGTGTAGTAGTACGTCTCAAAATCAATGATAAATGATATTTTTTCTTGATCTGATTCTGCCATAGAGATTTGATGGTATTCCGAGAATGCATCAAGAATACTGAGTCACTTATGACCGCATGTAATGTCTACCACGTGATCGGTACAGGACAGGAGGTAGAAATCTTTCAAACATGTCTTGTTCAACCCTGTGTAATCCACACACATACGCCATTTTCCATTCGAATTTTTCACTAAGACTATATTGGCTAGCCACTTAGGGTATTGAACTTCTAGAATGAAGCCTTTAGCAACTTTTCGACCTCTTCTTTTGCGACAGATTGTCTATCTAGAGCGAAGTTTCTTTTCTTTTGATTAACTGGTTTGGCTTTTGGTAGAATACCCAATTGGTGCTGAGTAACCGATGAACTGATTCATGGAATATTACTAGGATTCCAAGCAAAGACATCCATGTTGTCTGTTAAACACTTTATCAAACTTGCCCTTTGCTCCGATTTTAAATATGTCCCAATGTTAAACTCTTTTCCATTGGGCAATTGAATTTTTTCGGTCATATCCAATGGTTCAATCCTTCCTATTTGTAGCTCAAAGTCTAGCATCAAGACTTCTGAAGAATTTGTGATTTGAAAACTTTCAACATAGCACCTTCAGGAGGTGTTCTGGTCTCCTCGACTGCTCGAGCAGCATTCAAGACAGGCTGACCATATATTGCATTGTAAGACATGAGGGCTCGTCGGGTAAGTCTCCAATGTCATGGGTAACTATATGGTTCCTTCTGAGAAAACAGTAGCCCCTCCAAACCCCCACCAAGGGATTATTTACTGGTTTTAGCTAGCTTGGGGATATTTTTAAGCCCAAAAAGGCATCCCAATTGTGGACATCTGCTACACTACCGACTTCGACCAATACCCTCCTGATGTCAAAATCTGCAATATCTCCCACCACTACTAAAGCATCATCATGGAGGTATTGCATGCCTACCAGGTCCTCCTTGCCAAAAAGATATCTTGGTCAAACCTTTCTTTCCTCTGTATTGAGCAGACTCTAGTCGAGCAAGTATAAATCTTTCTTGCAAAGTTGGAGTCTCCGTCTGCTGCTATTTTGCCAATGATCATGTTAATCACTCGCTCGAGGCTAGAGATGTTCCTCAACTTTTTCTTTACCGCAACCATTTTTTACGTACTTGGATAAAGATTGTCTTTTCAACAATCGTTCAATTTCTTCTTTTAGTTGAATGCAACTTTCTGTGTCATGTCCATGATCTATATAGAATTGACAATACTTTCTCTTATCTCTTTTCACGGTAGACGTGGCCATTGGTCTCGGCCATTCGATCTCTTTCATATCTCGTATTTCCATCAACACTTTTGTACATGGAGTGTTCAAATGTGTATGTTCGGGTATCCTCATACTTCTGTCTAGTCGATCGATCTTGGGTATTATTGTCTTTACTTGTGTGTACAACTCTATGTTTTCCTTTGTTAGTCATCTTTCAGTTATCATGAGATTTTCGCTTGTGAGTCTCAGTCTCCCTTCCTTCCCACAAGCTCTTTGTTACTATGTCTGCCTCCTCCGCATTTACGTACTTATCTAATTTTTTCAACAAATCATGCATTGACTCTGGGAGATTTTTTGAAAGAGACATTTTGAAAGCCCTGTTTCGCGTACCATTCATTATAGTTGTGACAACAACAGACATTTGGAGATCTTTGATGCCAAGAGTGGCTATGCTGAACCTTGCTTGCAATGATTCATCCTTCTCTTGGATGACTTGCATTAGGCCGATAGCGGGTTTTCTCTTTCTTTTGCTACTTAAAAAGTATGCTACAGAGCTTCGAGAAAATTCATCAAATCTTTTGATAGACTGTGGAGCGAGATTGTCTACCCAGTCCCTAGCTTCTATCCTCAACTTTGGTGGGAAAGACCGATGCATTAGTGTGTCTGGCACTGCGTATAACCTCATCAGGTCTACAAAAGTCCGCAAGTAATCTAGGGGGTCAATAACTCCATCGTATGCTTATATTATTGGTTGTTTAAAAAATTTTGGTAGGGAAACTGCCATGATTTGTGGCGCAAATGGGTTCTCTTCCAAAACCATCTGCCCACGCCAGTCCTTTGTTTTTGACAAAGCATCATCAATCTTTTGCGCCATCATCTCTTCCATCTTCTTTTCCAAGTTTACCATTGGTCGCATCGCCTGTAGGTCTGCCTCTATATAAACCATCACTGGGGGTGGGAGTACGACTGCTAGTCCCATTTGTGGTGGGGCGTCAGGCCGAAGACATCCCCATCCTATCCTAGTTGGTTGAACGCTTGTTGGCATGTTTTGATGCTCTACCAAAATTGGTTGTCCGTTATGATTTTTCGACGAGTTTGGGGCTAGTTCAGCGGCTTTGAGTCTTATGGTACAGAAAGGCCTTCAGGGATTATATTTTCATTTCCAACGAGTTGAACTGTGTTTGAGTAACGTATATGAGCAGTAGTTGGTCATCTCGGGCTACAGACTCCGATTCCACCATAGTTGCTGTAATTCGTGTTCCACTTATAGTTTGCCGACCCATCATAGCTTTTATGTCTAATCTTTCCCACAAATGACGCCTATGAAATATTACCTAGTTTGAGTTAGTTCGAAGCGATTCCAAAGTCTATTTCTTTGTTGGTTTGATTACCTGAAAATAAGGCGGGGAACTCTCCTCTAGTTTATCCTCTAGCGTGAGAGTTAGATGTTGAAGGAGAAAGATTGACAATATGAAGTGAAAAAATGTGTAGAGTAATTATAATATTTTTTGTAATGGTTTACCTGGCTAACATTTTGAGGTATTTATAGGTGAGCGACTTTTCTCTCAAATGCCAGGCAGTTTTCTCTCACATGTTCAGCAGTTGTTGCCCACGTACTAGCAATTATTGTCCACATAGTAGTGGTTTCAACGGTTTGTCAGTTGAATTTGGGACATGGGAAGATTAATTTATCCTCCAAATAACTATCATGTAAAACATTCTATGGGTCACTAGTAGATGTTGGTCAACTGATAATCCATCACAGTGACTGGTCCACTGTCCAGTTGCCTAAGGCAGTCCACTAACTGCCACTCACGTAGAACATCTAATGAGTCTAGTTGAATTTGAGTCTGATCCATTTCTAGTATAGCATCAGCTACAAAACATAAATTTGTTGTTTAAAATGACCTTTCAGAAAGGATCTAAGACCAAATATATTGAAAAACAGTTAAAGTAGACAAAGACAAATCCAAGTGTGATGATCCATGTTTTCAATGTAGAAACAAATGGCATTAGAAGAGGAACTGCAATGCAAAAAAGAGATAAAACTAAGAACTCAAATCTTTGGTAATGCATACTTGGTCATATAAATAAAAACGCATCATCAAGTTACATAAAGATAAAATACTTGGATTTAAATGATTATGGATTATTTGATAAGTGTGAATCATGCTTGTTGGGCAAAATGACTTGACCTCTTTTCTGGAAAGTGAGTCAGAGTTGCAGACATTTTGGGTCTTAGACATATTGATGTGTATGGACAAATGTCTACAAATGCTAAAGGTAGCTTTTCTTACTTCATCATATTTAAAGTTGACCATTCTAGATATGGTTTCATATGCTTGATGGAATTCAAGAGTTATGCCCTTAAAAAGTTCAAGGAATTCAAGCAAGAAGTAAAAAGGCAAACCGGGAAAAATATTCTAACACTTAATACTTAATCTGGTCAAGATGGAGAATAATTGAAGTGCGAGTTTTTATACTAACTAAAAGAGAATGAGATTCTCGCAGTGGACTCTACCATAAACACCATAACAAAATGATGTATCTGAAAGGAAAAATCACCCCTTATTTGATGTGGTGCGATCAATGGTGAGTGGCACAGTTCTTCCAAAATCATTTTGGAGATATGCACTTAACACCGCATGTTACACACTAAACTATGTCCCATCTCCTTCCACATGATATAGCAATCTAGGTTGGAAGTCTACCACTTTGTCACGATGTTCTTGATAGACCTATGTGGAAAGACACCCCAGATGGTAGGTTTTCTACCAAGTCAGCGTGGCAGCTTGTTCGTACTAGGAGTACTCTTCAGGCCTTTTGTCGCATGATTTGGAGCCCCATCATCCTGCAGACTATCTCTTTCTTTTGTTGGCGATTGTGGCAGGGTTTAGTGCCAGTGGATGTGATTATTCAGAGGAGGATCCGGGCCCACATGGCATCAAGGTGTCAGTGCTGTTTAGAGATTGAGACCATCCAGCATGTCTTTATTGATAGCCCTGTGGCTCACCAGGTATGGCAGCACTTCTCAGCTATTTTTGTCATTCCCCTCAGGGTTGGAGAGATGCTACAGCATAGATTTCAGACTTGGAGATTCTCAGGCCAGTTTGTCAAGAGTGGCCATATTTGCACTATCATCCCTTTGTTGGTCTTTTGGTATATTTGGACAGCTAGGAATGATGTGAAGCATCGTAGGATTAGCATGGAGCCCAGTCGAATCATCTGGCGGGTCTATCACACTATTTCTTTACTACAGACGGGAAGACTCTTTTGATTTGTGCATTGGCGTGGAGACCTTGATCTTGCCCCACATTTTGGTATTACTCTTACTTCTCCTACCCCCAGCCCCCCTACTTTGGTTTATTGGCGTGCTCTGTTGGCTGGATCTCTCAAGATCAATACTGATGGATGCGTCAGGGATGGATTTGCAAGTGGCGGCGGTGTTATCAGAGATCACACTGGGCGTTGTATCAGGGCCTTCTCTATTGGCTACGGAGACATACTTATTTTGGAGGCAGAGTTGAGAGCCATTTTGCAGGGCATTGAGCTTGCCCGACGGATGGGTCTTGTGGACTTATGGATTGAGACTAACTCTACACTTGTTGTTCATTGCATTTCAAGTGGTGGGGGGCCGTGGGTGATTCAGCCAATACTCAGACGCATCCGACATCTTCTATCATTCGATCGAGACACAGTTTTCCATATTTTTCGAGAGGGAAACCAGGTCGCTGACTCTTTAGCTTCTGAGGGCAGGGACCAACGACATTATCAGGAGTATGGATCTTCAGACTTGCCTCGTCGTTTGCGTGGACTACTTCAGACTGACAGATATGGCCTTCCATTAGTTAGAGGTCTTTAGTTTTTTGTTAGTTTGTTTTTCATTTGCTTTTTCTTTTGCTTTTCAGAATTATGTACCGGAGATAGTATCTCTTTATTTGCTGTAGTTTGAGGAATTTTTTTTTCATTCGTTGTATGCTTGGAGGTCAGGTTCATATCCCCCTCCTGTGTACTACCCTTTTTATATAAATACAGTGGTAGAGACATCCAAACCCCCACCAGCCTATCCTGGTAGAGGCCTAAAAACCATACTGGGACTGTGCTGGTGCTTCGAATAAAAAAAACTATGTCCCATCTAAATCTGTCAATAAAACTCCATACAAGTTATGGAAATAGAAAAAGGCCCGATCTTTCATACATGAAGGTTTGAAGATACGACTCTTATGTGAAACACATTGAATCGGATAATCTATGAGCTAAATTTGATAAATGTTTATTCTTGGAGTATCCAAAGAAAATTGCAGGATACTATTTCTTCAATCCTATTGAGATGAAGGTCATCGTATCGAAATAGCTGCATTCTTAGAGAAGACAATGAGAGCAAAGTAGAACTTGAAGAGGTTCAAGAAACCACAAATAAAATTGATCAATTAGATGATCCAATGGCTGAGCTTACATCTGATAATGTACAGATTGGGAAAGGAGAACTGCCAGTTCCAAAGGACACACCAGTTACACGTAAGTCGAGCAGTGTCATTCATTCTCTGTAGAGATACGATCTCCTGATTATTAATCAAGAAATATGAACCTACTACTTATGCAGAATTGAAGTCAAGTGCTGACTCAAAGAGATGGCAGGAAGCCATGGAATCCGAAATGAACTCCATGTACGAAAACAAGGTATGGACCTTGGTTGATCTGCCTAAAGGGGTAAAACCTATAAGCTGTAAATTAGTTTACTAGAATAAGGTCGACATGGATGGTAATGTTCATACTTACAAGGAAAGATTGGTTGCGAAAGGTTACCAGTTAAGATAAGGGCTTGACTTTGATGAAACCTTTTAACCAGTAGCCATGTCTAAGTCAATTCGAATCCTTCTTGTGATAATAATATACCATGACTATGAAATCTGGCAAAAGGATGTCAAGAACGTATTCCTTAAAGGAAATCTTAGCAAGGATGTGTACATGACACAACCTGAAGGTTTTGAATCCACGGATCCAAATAAGGTATGCAAACTACAAAGATCCATATATGGGTTAAAGCAAGCCTCTCGGAGCTAGAATTTTCATTTTGATGAGACAATCAAAGTGTTTGATTTTATCAATAATGAAGATGAACTATGTGTGTATAAGAAGGTTAGTAGGAGTAAAGTGGTGTTTCTAATTCTGTATATGGATGACATACTATTATTAGAAAACGATGTCCCCATGCTAAAATTAGTAAAATTGTGGTTATCCAAAAGTTTCTCCATAAAAGATATAGAAGAGGCAATGTACATTCTCGGTATAAAGATCTATAGAGATAGATCTAATAGAATACTTGGCCTATCTCAATCTATTTACATAGATAAAATCTTGAGAAAATTTAGCATGGAAGAGTCCAAGAGAGGACCATGTCCCATTGGGCATGGAATCTATCTCTCAAAAGAGTGTCCAAAACACAGATTGTAAGAGATCGCATGGATATAATTCCTTATGCATCAGCAATAGAATCTATTATGTATGCAATGCTATGTACTCAAAAAAATTTTAAATATGCTTTGAGTGTCACAAGCAGGTTCCAAGCAAACCATAACAAGAAACATTGGATCATGATCAAGAATATTCTTAGGTACTTAAGAAAGACTAAAGACATGTTCTTTATATATGGAGAAAATGAACTCGGAGTTCAAGGATATGTTGGTGCTAGCTTTTAGTCTGATAAAGACGATAGTAAATCCCAATCTGGATTAGGGATGGCAATGGGGCGGGTCGGCCCCACCCCGCGAAAAATTTTACCCGCCCCGCCCCGCCCCGCAAATTCGCGGGGCGGGGCGGGTCGGGTCGGCCCTTCGACCCGCCAACCGCCCCGCGAAATTTTTTTTTTTTTTAAAACTGAAAACATAATTAAAAAAAATAAATATATATATATATATATATATATATATATATATATATATATTTGTACTAAACAAAACAAAAAAATTATAAAATTGAGGTTATAGTGTAGTCGTTAAGATTTGTAGTTTACAAGTTTCAACCCGGGTTCGATTCTTCTTTAGTCTATTTGTAGTGAAAATTATAATTTCTATTATATATTTATATTTTATGATTTTTAAAAAAAAAAAATTTCTAGGGACGGGGCGGGGCGGGTCGGGTCGAGGCTGCCCTGGACCCATCCCGGACCCGCGGCGAGGCAGATTTTTCTGCCCCAAACCCGCCCCTATTGTCCGACAGGGTGGGGCGGGGCGGGGCGGTGCTTGGCGGGGTGGGGCGCGGGGCGGGTCGCGGGTCGTGGGTTTTTTTGTCATCCTTAATCTGGATATGTATTTACTATAAATGGTGGTGCGGTCAGTTGGAAAAGTTCCAAACAAGAAATGACTGCTAATTTAACTACAAAACCCTAGTATATAACTGCTTTAGAAGCAGCAAAGGAAGCGGTCTGGATCAAGAAGTTTAGTATTGAACATGGAATAGTTCCTAGCATTGTTGATCCAATAACTTGTATTGTGATAACAATGAAGCCATCGCAAAAGCGAAGGAACCTAGGTCTCATCAATGATCCAGATATATATTGAGGCAGTATTATCTCATCAGAGAATTGATCTTAAAAATAAGATAAAGTAGAATGGGTCCCGACAGACGATAATGTAGCAGATCCTTTGAAAAATTTGTTGTCCCAGCACAAGCATGATGGTCATGCTAAATCTGATGGTATTAAGATACCTAAATAATTAGATCTAGTTTGTATGAGATATTTTGTGATATACTCTTTGTTAGACATTGATGTGTATGAACAAATTGATTAACTAAATGCTTGTCTACATTTTAATGGCAGGTCTGTTATTTTTAAATTTTATTATTTAAAATAATAGAATTCGAAGAAAATTTCTTAGTAACCTGTTAATCACAAGGTGTTGTGATTGTGAGATACAAGTTATAAATAACTTATTTTTGAAATATTCCTAGTCATAGAAATAATGAAATACGGATATCATTATTGTGGATAGACTAGCATGTGTTGCATTTCTTTTGAAGAAAGTAGTTGATCTCACGAGCTAAGATGTAGAGGGACATCTGAATGAACACATGAATGAATTGTTATGAGAACATGATATTAGATGATCTGCCTAGAGATTCCATAAGAATAACTATCCAAACGTCAGTGGTAAATTTCTAATGCGCAGTAGTATTTGGTCCTTTGACTTGTGGACATCAAAGAATCTTATGTGAGGACTGCTATACTTTGGCGAACGTTTGATGGGACTCGTAGATTATGAGTCACCAGGAAGAAGTCGTACGGGTATAGTGAGAATCATACGAAGGTTGTGAATGTTCAATATGAGGATTCGTTATTCTTGGAAAGTAGGAGATTATAACCTAATTTTTACCCACTTAAGTTGATATAAATTTTCTCGGCCAGGGTGGAGTTATGAATTGAAAATGTTTCAATCATAACTAGATTAGATCAACGAAGAGTTGAGGTGAATAATATAATTGGTTGAAATCTGATTAACGCTGATCCATATCTCTTAACCAATTGGGTTATATTGATAAAAGGATTATATTTCCACAGTAACTGCACATATATTGGTTCTGTCATACCACGTGACATTTTCCTTCACATGGATTACCTTGACACATTGTTAGATGTTAATCTTGGAAGGCAATATGAATTGATCAATCTAGGCCAATCGATGAGAATATCAATGCGCTTGCCATCGTGAATGGGAACCTAATGGGTCACACACATAAGGCGAGAATTGAGCTTCTGGAATTGGACCTTGTCCAAGTGGGAGATTGTAAGAATTAATGTCCAAGGTCCAATAAGTTGGGTCGAACCTAATTACTTATTGGACCAAATTAATTCGGCTCGTTTGTTGATGACATCTAGTTGGACTAGAACTAGGCTAGGGTTATCCCCGCTTATAAATACAAACCTACAACAAATTAAAAGTAGTTGGTCTTCATTACTTGCTAGCACAAGCAAAAGACAACTCAATACAATTACTCCCAAAAGGTTCCGCTTTCATAAGTTCTTGATCGTGGAAGTCTAGATCTATTCTTGCTATGTAAATTACCATTGAAGGCTGGACAATTAGACAGCTGTGGTATTGAAGATTGCACCTCCAGCTAATCAGATAATCAGATTTTACGGTGTTCATCAAGGTAAACTTCTATCACAAATTATATCTAAATACAAGGATGATCCGGCTTATAGGAATTGCAAATTAATTTCCGTTGTGCATGTGTACGTTAATTCCTTATAATCACAATACTGTCAAATAAGCACTTCGACTTCTCAAGTAGATTTAATTGCACAATTACATAGGCATTGGTAAATTAGAAATTTCTTAATCATATATGAGCGTTCGTAATACACTCGAGACATTCTGTAGTCCATTTATTGATTACGTCAATAATCCTCCTAAATTAGCCTTGTATACACTAGTCATTCTCTCACATTTTTAGAAAACAAAGAATCTAAATTCATCATTTAAATTCAGCCAAAATTTTGTAATTTCATTGTCCATTTACATTCATCAAATAAATAGCTATCCACTCGTAGGGTTGTGAATTTTTGAATTCTATAATCAAAAAGCTATGAACTTCCAAACCTCCCAAAATTACTTCATGTTTCAATCAAAAATAAATGCATAGTTCTAAATGAGAAGTTAAAAAGTTCATTAGAAAAGAACTTTATGATCAGCATAGAGGAAGGCAATCACTAAAATTATAGTTATGTGAGAAGGGGTGAAAACTATCTTATTCCTCATTGTAATTATAAATGAGAACTAATAAATGACTACTCGAACTTCAAAATGTTCTATAAACTGTCATTTCTTCCTTCAAAATTTTATAACGGAAAATAGCACCACAAGTTCTCAACTTTTACATGAATGAGCAATTGAATCCACAACCATCTATTTTTGTAGACTTTTACCCCACTAACCAAGTATGCTCAATATGTCTATTAGTTCGAGCGACACAAAAATAATTCAAAGAAAAAAGAGTAAAATGCTCTATCTTCTCCCTCGCCCTAGTACATATTACAACCACTATGTACTTTAAACCAATGACGTAGCCACCTTGTGCTCAGTGGGGACAATTGCACCCACTGAAATTTGAGAGAAAAAAATACATGCATAACTTTAAGTTCATCTAACTTTCAATACATGCATACTGTTGGAAAAATCTTTGATATGACACGAACACTCCACGAACTTGTAGAAGAAAATCTACAAAAGTAATAATGAACACCCAAACTTGTATCGCGTAAAACACTATCCTAAAAGCGTTGTTTGCGCCCTCTCGTTGAATGAGATGCTAAAGGGACTTCAAGCAAATAGCTTTGGCAGATTTACAAGTCTCAAACTGGATTGCACAAGCACAAGTGAAATCCAAAAAAATTGGAACAAAGAAGCTTTTTATTAAAAGTTGAGATTTGGGAAAATATGAGGATAATACAATTTGATTTGATGTTTTTCTTATGTTAATATATGAAATCTATATCTATTTATAGATGTCTATCAACATATCATGAAATGGTGTTTAAACCATCAAGAAAGGACACAAACTATCATTAAAAGGCACTAGATTCGAAAAACTGCACTAGCCGTTGGGCGATCGCCTAGTACAGTAGATTTGGTTCTGCTTCTGCAAAACTCAAGTGGGCGATCGCCCACTTATTGGCCAATTTCACATTATTTATTTTTTCGAATTTCTTTCCTTATCAATTTCCAATATTTGAACAATATTACAACAAGCCCCCACCTTGTTCAAACATTCAAACTACTCAGATTTTAAATTTACTTTAGCGCATTAAAGGCCTTGCGCCATCCGAATTCATGACAATTTAAGAAAAGTAACTCCAACTTTCCTTGAAGCGCCCATTCTTACAGTGTCTTGGTTACGTTTAAAGACACTTGTACTACGTACTGAATTTCATTAAGACTATAATAAACTCAACCCTCTCATTTGTAACACTCAGCACTTACGTCATAAAGATAGGACTTTAATTATGTTAAAGTGCTGCAAACAATCCCCATATCAAATGACTTTTTATTACCCTTTAAACCCATGGATTACTCATTTCGTAATGACAGGTAGGGTTTTCGTCATTGGCGAATTTCTAATTTAGGAGTTTTAACCACATCCTACTCGACGTTAATCTTATTAACTCTTTAGTAAGTGGTTTAGTAAATGGATCATCCAAATTTTTGTTTGATCATGTATGTAAGAGAAATTATTCCTCTTTTAATTAAACTTCTTACATAGTCATGTATTAGACTCATATGTCTAGACTTTCCATTATAGACCTCACTGTAGGCTCTAGCTAGAGTAGCTCTACTATCACATAGTAAAGATATTTAAGATTTTTTCTTCATATCCAATGGAACTTCATATAGAAGATCCCTAAGCCATTCTTCTTCTTTTCCTGTTTCTGCTAATGCTATGAACTCAGATTCCATGGTTTAGTAAGTAATGCATGTTTGTTTCTTTGACCTCTAAGAAACGGCACCTCCTCCAAGAGTAAATACCCAACCTAAAGTAGATTTATTTTCACCAACACTTGATATCCGACTAGCATCGGTATATCCATCTAAGATAGTTAGAAACTTAGACTATTGGAGTCCTAGGTTTGTGGTTCTCTTTAAATAACCAAGAACCATACCAATAGCTTTCCAATGTTTGGCATTTGAGTTACTTGTAAACCTACTTAGTTTACTTATTGCAAATACAATGTCCGGTCTTGTACATTGTACCGCGTACATTAGACTACCAATTGCACTTGCGTATTCAAGTTGTGCAATAGCCCTTCCATCATTCTTCACAAGTTTGATACTGGGATCAAATGGAGTATTTGACTCTTTTATGTTCAAATGTTTGAAGTTATTTATCACATTCTCAATATAATTTGATTGTGCTAATGTATAACCCCACTATCTTTAATCACTTTGATACCTAATATGGTATCTACTTAACCAAGATCTTTCATTTTGAATGTGGAAAATAGAAACATTTTCGTTTCTGTAACACCAATCGTTTGATTACTTATAATCAACATGTCGTCTACATACAAGAAAACAAAAACAACATATTTATCACAAGTTTTTGTATACAAATATTTATCTACCATGTTGTACACAAAACCAAAAGATATGATAGCATTGTCAAATTTCTCATGCCATTTTTTAGGTGCTTGTTTTAATCCATATAGAGATTTAACTAATTTACATACTTTATTTTCATTACCAGGTAGTTTGAAACCTTCCGGTTGTTCCATGTAAACTTCATCATCTAAATCTCCATTTAAAAATGATGTTTTAACATCCATTTGATGAACACACAAATCATAAATGGAAGCTAATGGAAAAAGAATTCTTATAGAAGTAATTCTAGCTATGGGTGCATATGTGTCAAAATAATCTATTCATTCTTTTTGTCTATAGCCTTTAGCTACAAATCTAACTTTAAAAGTTTGGATCGAACCATCGGTATTATATTTATTTCGAAATACCCACTTCCAACCAATTGGCTTTGATCCTTCTGGTAAATCAACAATCTCCCAAGTATTGTTGGACATTATTGAAACTATTCCATAATTTATAGCATCTTTCCAAAATATGCTATCTCTAGAAGCCATAGCCACTTTGTAGGTTTTAGGATCACTTTCAACAAAACATAAGGAATTATTCTTACAAAGTCCTTCCTATTAGCTTCTATTAAGCATAAGGAAATCCATTGAGAATCTATTTCATCTGGTCCTAATATATTTTCTTTTCGAACTCTCTTACTTCTTCGAGGTTCACTTAACTCAATAACATTTTTTGAAAATGTTTCTAGTGACTCTCTAGAATTTGGAAGATCCTCTTGAGTTTCCAATGGAGTTTGATGAATTTCATCAACACCTAACGAATTCTCAAAAAACTCCATGTCCTGGGATTCTATAATCATATTGGATTCTAAGCAAGTAACCTATATACTTTACTATTTGAAGCATATCCAACAGAAGTACTTTTAATGCCTCTAGGTCCTAATTTATTTTTTTTTAGGGATAGTGTTCTTGTAATAAGCAATGCACCCACACACTTTAAAGTATCAAATGTTTGGTTTTCTTCCTTTCCATAATTCATAAGGAGAAACTTTAAGTTATTTAGAAGAAATTCGATTACTGATATGACAAGCAGTCAACAACGCTTTACCCCACAAATTATTTAGTAATTTAGCATGCAATAACATGGCATTAATCATTCCGACTAATGTCCTATTTTTTCTTTCCGTTAAACCATTCTATTCGGGTGTTCTAGGAGCACTACATTGATGTATTATGCCATGTTCTTCACAAAAATTATTACATTCATTAGAGAAGTACTCTCTGCCTCTATCGCTTCTAAAATTTTTTATCTTTTTATCCAAGTTGATTCTCAATTTCGGTTTTGCATACTTTAAAAATGTTAAATGCCACATCTTTATGTTTCATTAAGTACACATAACAAAACATAGAGTAATCATCCATAAATGTTATAAAGTATCTATTTCCTCCCCTAGTTAGCATGCCATTTAATTCACATATGTCAGAATGAATAAGATCAAGTAACTGAGTTGATCTCTCTACGCTAAGAAAAGATTTTTTAATCATTTTTTATTTAACAAAAATTTCACATTTATTATGTTTTTCAATTTTAAAAGATATCATACCATCTTTCAACATTCTATGTAAAGACAAATATCATATATGTTCTAATCTTTCATGCTATAAATTAATAGAGCACAACAAGTAAGAAGAATTCACTTTATTATCATTGTTATCAATAGTACATAGCTTGACCATTCCTTCAGTATAATAGTCTTTTCCCACAAAAATTCCATTATGGGATAGTACAAGTATTCCCGATTCAAAAACCATCTTAATGCCCGATTTTCTCAACAAGTCTCCACTAACAAGTTTTCTATTCATATCCGGCACGTGAAGTACATTAGTTAATATAACTTTCTTCTCAGATGTGAATTGAAGTTCCACACTCCCTTTGCTTATGATTTTGGAACATCCTTCATTTTTTCATTTGAATTTGTTGACCATCATACTTCTTGATATGTTTTATAGAATGATTTTTCATAGCAAACATGAATGGTGGTACAAGTATCATACCACCATCCTGGAGCCTTTTCCTTAACAGCATTGATTTCACTCACGGTGGCAACAATGTTGTATTTTCACGAGAATTCACCTTGCCCTCAATTTTACCTTTTTTTCGGTTCCAACAATCATTTCTTGATGTCTAGATTTACCACAAACATAGCACTCTCCCTTGAACTTCTTTTTGAATTTATTGTCATCCTTGAATGGTTTTCTCTTCTTGGACTTGTTGTTTTCCTCTACGACATTGGCCTTTGAAGTACCATTATGAGAATTTTCATTCCCATCTCTTGTCCTAAGCTCAATTCGGGAGATGTTTTTGAAATTTCTCCAATGAAAAGTCTTCGGAGGTGTGAAGTATTTTCTTCTTATAACCTCTCCAAGTTGGGGACAATTTAGCAATAATTGCACCTACTTGAAAAAGGTTCGGGAAGTTCAATCTTCATCATTCTCAATTTGTTGACGATAACTTGTAGTTCATGTACTTGAGGAAACAATAAAAATTATCAAGAAATTTAAAATCAAAATACTTTGAGATTAGAAATTTCTTAGTATATTCTTCTTCTACTTTATATTTTTACTCTAGTTCTACCCAAATCTGTCTTGCCGATGTTGTTTTAGTGTAGAGATCATATAATCTGTCGAAAAGTACAATTAGAATGTGACCCCTACAAATGAGTTCATCTTCTTGGCATTTCTTTCTTTCAAGCCTCACTTCATTAGTATTATCTTCTGTCGGTTAAAAGATTGGAGGCAAGTCGGGATCAAGAATGTAGAAGAACTTTAACGTAGTCAACAAGAACTTCAACTTGTCTTGCCACCGGATGAAGTTGGTTCCACCTGTCCAAATGAACCAAATCTTAGTTCAACAACTTGATTGTTGCTATTGTTGTTTCACTCTTGATTGCGCTTTTAGATTGTTGGAAAAATTTTCAATATGACATGAACACTCTACGAACTTGTAGAAGAAAATCTGTAAAAGTAATAATAACACCCAAACTTGTATCGCGTAGAACGCTATCCTAAAAGCGTTATTTGCGTCCTTTCATTGAATGAGATATTAAAGGGCCTTCAAGAAAATAGCTTTGGTGGATTTATAAGTCTCAAAATGGATTGCACAAGCACAAGTGAAATTCAGAAAATTGGAACAAATAAGCTTTTGTTAAAATATGCGATTTGGGAGAATATGGGGATAATACAATTTGATTTGATGTTTTTTTTATGTTAATATATGAAATCTTGATAGATTTCTATCAACATATCATGAAATGGTGTTTAAACCATCAAGAAATGACACAAACTATCATGAAAAGGCTCCAAATTCGAAAAACTGCACTAGCCGTAATAAGCCCAGGTGATCGCCCAGTAGAGCAGATTTGGTTCTGCTTCTACAGAACTCAAGTGGGCAATCGCCCACCTATTGACCTGGGTGATCGCCCATGCCAATTTCATTTTTTTTTCAAATTTCTTTCCTTATCAATTTTTAATATTTGAAGAATATTACAACACATACTGCAATGAACAAATTTAGATTGCCCTGACAATTAGACCGTGTGGCCTAAATTTCAATAATTTGCAAGGAAATTATTGATTTAGAATTAGAAAACTAGGTGCCTTACCCTTTGTATCCTTTTTCTCTAAGTTACTTCTGGATTCTAATAAATTTAAGTCTTCACATATTTCACATGTGTCGTCGATGTATAGAATTAAATAAGATTATCAAGAGAATTAGTGTTGTAAGAATTAATTTTCAAGGTCCGATTAGTTGGGTCGGACTTAGTTACTTATATGTCAAGTTAATTAATTAGATTAGTTAATGGAGCCCATTGTTTGTGCGCTTGAATAGTTCTAGTATGACTAGAACTAGGATTAGGTTAATATATAAATAGTAGGACCACAACAGTTTATGTATTCAAAGAATCTGTCTTCATTACTTGCTAGCACAAGAAAGAGACAGAATCCAATACAATTACTCCCAAAGTTTCGCTTTCATCTATTCTTGATCGTGGATGTCCAGATCTGTTCTTGCTGTGTGGATTATCATTGGAGGCTAGACAATTGACCAGCTGTGGTATTGAAGATTGTATTTCTAGCTAATCAGATAATCAGATTCCATAGTGTTCATCAAGGTAAACTTCTATCACAAATTCGATCTAAGAATAAGGTTGATCTGGCTCATTTGAATTACAGATTTAATTTTAGTTATGCATATATACGTCAATTTCTTAAAGTGGTATCATAGACTACCTAGTTAGTTGTTAGAATTTGTTAGATTACTTTGAGAAATCGAACAATAATTGTTATTGGTATATTGATTTGATTTGAGTGATGACAGTAAAAATAAAATTTTGAATTTTGTTTCTGATAAATTTGAAATTGGATTTTGGATTTTATCAGACCGGATTAAATTTGACCTAAAACGAGTCGGTGAGCAACAGTAGTGCTTTAGAAGTCACCACCGTCGGGAATAGCCGATGTGGTGGCGGGTTCACTACCTGGACTACTGCCACTAAGTTTACGGCGGCAGTAGTCCAGGCAGTGAACTAGGTGCCTTACCCTTTGTATCCTTTTTCTCTAAGTTACTTCTGGATTCTAATAAATTTAAGTCTTCAGATATTTCACATTTGTCGTCGATGTATAGAATTAAATAATATTATCAAGAGAATTAGTGTTGTAAGAATTAATTTTCAAGGTCCAATTAGTTGGGTCAGACGTAGTTGCTTATATGTCAAGTTAACTAATTAGATTAGTTAATGGAGCCCATTTTTTGTGCGCTTGCACAGTTCTAGTATGACTAGAACTAGGATTAGGTTAATATATACATAGTAGGACCACTACAGTTTATGTATTCAAAGAATCTGTCTTCATTACTTGCTAGCACAAGAAAGAGACAGAATCCAATACAATTACTCCCAAAGTTTCGCTTTCATCTATTCTTGATCGTAGATGTCCAGATCTGTTCTTGCTGTGTGGATTATCATTGGAGGCTAGACAATTGACCAGCTATGGTATTGAAGATTATATTTCTAGCTAATCAGATAATCAGATTCCACAATGTTCATTAAGGTAAACTTCTATTACAAATTCTATCTAAGAATAAGGTTGATCCGGCTCATATGAATTACATATTTAATTTCAGTTGTGCATATATACGTCAATTTCTTAAAGTGGTATCATAGACTACCTAGTTAGTTGTTAGAATTTGTTAGATTGCTTTGACAAATCGAACAATAATTGTTATTGGTATATTAATTTGATTTGAGTTTTGACAGTAAAAATAAAATTTTGAATTTTGTTTTTGATAAATTTGAAATTGGATTTTGGATTTGAGCAGAGCGGATTAAATTTTACCTAAAAATGAGTCGGTGAGCGACAGTAGTGCTTTAGAAGTCACCACCGCCGGGAGTAGCCGCTGTGGTGGCAGATTCACTACCTGGACTATTGCCACTAAGTTTACGGCGGAACCACTTTGCATCGCTACTATGTCTATGGGCTCTATCGAACAACAGCAAAGATTCCTGTTCGACGGCACATGAGTGGTTCCTACTAGTGTTGGACACCGGCGGTACCACTTCCCATCGCCTCATGGACGGCCAACGACATCGGTGCATGGTTGAAACGTAAATAGGATTTAGGGTTTCAACCAACTGCTGTTTTCAGATTTGGGGACGGGACCTTCTGTGCAATTTTTGAATTGCACAAGAAACTTCCTTAATTTCAAAAGTTTAAAAGTGCTTCCTATGCAATTTACGAAATTACATTGGAAGGCCCACTGTTTTGAACTAGGCTTTCAATTTCAGAAATTGAATAGAAAGTCTACTCTTTAAAATTTTAAGGGGCTAAATGTGCATAGTAAATCCTCAAGTTTTAAAAGGAAAAACAGGGTCATAATGCAATTCTATTTTTTATGAAAATAATTGTAATTATTTAATTTTTAACACGGGTCAAATATTCATTATTGACTAAAATTTCTTTTAAACCAAATTTTAAATTTTTGACCGGATTAAATTTGGAGTTTTACTTTATAAAATTGTAATTTTGACCATAATGCATACTTTATAAAATTGCAATTTTTGACCTGATTAATTCTTACACCCCTTACTTCAAGAATAAAGAGACTGGAGAAGAGGCAGAAACAAAGGACGGAAAGATTGAATAACTGAAATCACGAGCTAAAAGAATTCACACTGCTAGGAAGGTTTCTCCCTACTTTCACTCAGTAAAGAAAGAAGAAGACAGTGTAGTTGTAGGCTTGTTGGATGGCACAACTAAGTCCAAAGTCGAACTTCTAATGTCTAAAACTATAGTGGCAGTCAAATGTGTTATATCTACTACCGAGAAGTGGGATGAGGCTTATAAAAGAGGAACTCCAGGTAACATGTGGAGGCCTCCAAGATCACCTTATAACCTCCGTGGCAATGGTGCTGAATGGCCGGGTCAATTTTCTAAAATGGACATTGACCCATTTTGGTGTATAAATTACCAAATATAACATTGTCTCATTCCACGCTTATAATCATTTCAAATGATTTCAAATTCATTTGTCTGTGAAAAAAGAGAAGATTTCAATGTTAGAATCTAACCCATTTCAACGTAAGAATCCAACCCATTTCATTTATGTAAGAAATTTCATTTCAAAGTAGAAATTCGTCCTTCTCAAACTTCTTCTTTTAATTCACGGTAGATATTGTGGATTTTGTAGTATAAATCATGAAAATATGTATAAATCTGAGTAAAATTGTGGTTTTTACTTTAAATTTATGCAAATCTGGGTTCATTTGAAATGAATTAATTGAAAAAATCAATTATAATTGTATAAATTTGTGTTAACAGACTCATAGTCTGTTAACAAATATTCACACCTGTGTGAATATCTATTAAGGCCAAAATTGGCCATAACAGACACCAGGTCTATTAACAAACACCTGTTAACAGACCATGGATCTGTTAATTAAACGACCATTTGTTAACAAATGGTCAGTTAACAGAAGATTTGTTAACAATCGTGAGTAAGTAAGGGTATTTATGTCTTTTATGTATAAAAGAGGCCTTTAAAACTTATTTGATATAATTTAGACTTTTCTACAATTCCAAATTTTTGATAAGACCATTTAACCAACTCACCCTATAACCTCCCCCAAAAAAGATCATGCTTTTGATCCTTGGAGGTTCTTGGTGATACGTATACTTCTTAACCAGACAAGTGGCAGGCAGCTATGTAATTATCCTAAGTTGTGGCTTACCTCGAAATACTTTACAATTACACTCTGTGATGATTGATTGGAATTTTGTTATGACGTTAAATGATTCCAGTATTCAATTAGTTTTTAAATTCATTAACTTGGCAATTCTAGCGATCAAGTTAAAGCGTTATTTTTAGTAGCTGTAAGGCCACGAACGATTAGAAACTTTCAAGAAGATTAACTTTCAACATAACTAAGCAATATAAACAAAATAAAACTGTAAAGAACACAAGAGATTTTTCGACCTAAGCCCCAGAGGTTCGGTGACCAAATCTGACACCTACATCCTCTGTTGAGCATCCACAACGTGGAATATGCTCTAAGCATCAATATAACAACCAATCGGCAACCAAAGTACAGAGTAGTTCAATATTACAGACTTTTCTTAAACCACCAAGGTTTAACTCTCAAGAAATCACAGAAATTACAGAAATCAACCCTCAGTTACTGTTCACGTAAGAACATCACAGTTTCCAGTGTTTGATTCGGTAACTAAGAATAAAGAACCAAGTGGTCTTTATCTATCACCAAGAATCATCAACTGATGACTTTTAACAAAAGAAAAGAAGGAGATGAAGATTTCAGAATTTCAGAGAAGATGAAGATGAAGAGAGCATTTCACCAAGAAAACCCTAATCTGTCTAACCGAAGTGAAGAATCCAGAAGATCAGGAAGAGTATATCATAAGCCAGTTTACATCCCAGGGTTGTAAAGTCTCCACGTGTAATCATCTGATGAATTGATTCCACAAAGAAAAGCGCATTTAATTTAACTGAAGACTTAAACAATTCTGGTGGCACACACGTTTTTCCCAACAGCTCCACCTTGCTACCAGGAATTGATCATCATCATTGACACTTAGAACATGTCCTTTACTGTTTCATTGCTCAGTACCTATAAAGAAATTTAAAACAAATTAAATGGAGGGAAAATAAATCAATCAGATTCAACCTGATCAATTGAAAGAATCTTCAAACAATTCTTAAACTTATTCAAAGGAATTACTTTTGTTCCCATATCAGAAGGATTGTATTGAGTAGCAATCTTCTCAAGTTTCAAAATGCCTTTTGAAATAATATCTCTTATGAAATGATATTTAATATCTATATGTTTTGACCTATCATGAAACATAGGATTTTTACTCAAGTATATAGCACTTTGATTATCAGAGAACACAATAGCATTTTCATCTACAAAACCAAATTCTTTTAATAAACCTTCAAGCCAGATACCTTCCTTTACTGCGTTAGCAGCAGCAATATATTCAGCTTCAGTGGAGGATAGAGCAACTACCTTTTGAAGTTGAGATTTCCAACTGATTACAGTACCACATAATGTAAAGAAATAAGCAGATGTGGATCTCCTATTATCTTTATCACCTGCAAAGTCAGAGTCTGTATAACCTCTAAGGGTTATACCTTCTTTGCATTTTCTGAAGATCAAACCCATATTTGAAGTGCCTTTTAAGTATTTGAGAAGCCACTTAAGAGCTTCCCAATGGCATTCACCAGGATTGGACATAAATCTACTCAATACACTAATGTTGTAAACAAGATCAGGTCTTGAACAAATCATCAGATACATCACATATCCAATCACATTAGCATAAGGAACATTTTCCATTCTTTCATATTCTTCTTTTGAATTTGGACAGTAATCAGAAGACAATTTAAAATGATTTGCAAGAGGTAAACTAACAGACTTTGCATCAGACATAGCAAATTTCTCAAGAATATTTATCACATAAGACTGTTGATTCAAAATAAGCATGTCATTTTTCTTATCCCTTTTAATTTGCATCCCTAAAATTCTTTTGGCAGATCCTAAATCTTTCATGTCAAACTCAGAATTTAGTTTGTCCTTTATTCTTTTAATTTCATCTTTATCATGGCTGGTAAGTAACATATCATCAATATACAACAAGAGACAAAGAGAATTTGCCCCTCCAGAACATTTACAGTAAAGACAGGAATCATATTTGCTCCCCTGGAATCCCAGATTTTTTACAAAAGTATCAAATCTTATGTACTATTGTCTAGGAGCCTGTTTTAGACCATATAAAGACTTCTTTAAAAGACAGACCAAGTCAGACTTACCCTTTTTCTTAAAACCTAAAGGTTGATTCATATAAATGGTTTCATCTAACTCACCATAGAGAAATTCAGTTTTTACATCTAACTGATCCAATTCCCACCCAAACTGAGTTACCAGAGACAAGATAATTCTAATAGTAGTATGTTTTACCACAGGTGAGAAGATTTCAGAATAATCAACACCCTCTCTTTGGGTAAAACCCTTAGCTACAAGTCTGGCTTTAAACCTGACATTGTTTATACTACCTTCACTTTCTTGTATCTTGTAAATCCATTTACAATCAACTACCTTCTGATTTTTAGGTTTTTCAACCAAAATCCAGGTATTGTTCTGCATTAAGGAAGACATTTCTTCCTCCATAGCAGCTTTCCAGTTTAAAGAGTCTTTACATTTCATTGCCTCATCATAAGAGAGAGGCTCATTTTCTACTACTTACTGATATGTGAGAAAAGAGACAAAATTATCATCATTGAATCTAGCAGGTGGTCTGATCTGCCTTCTCTGTTTATCTCTTGTGCGTTGATACTCATCAATAGGCAGAGTTGCTGAATCAGTATCAACATCTGTAGATTCTTCATCATTTTGCAAAGTTATTTCTTGATGATTTAGATTTTCTCTTTCTCCCATATCCTCTCCATTCCCTAAACTGGAAGACTCCACCTCAATCCTGACATCTCTATCTTTCAGATTAGTAGTGGTGTCTTTCAAACATGGCATTAAGGACTCATTAAAGACAACATCTCTTCTAATTATTACCTTAAATCCTCTCTCTTCTTTTACCCAAAGTCTATAACCTTTTATGTTTTCTCCATATCCCAATAAAACACACTTTAGAGACCTAGGCTCTAATTTGCCTAAATTTTGGTGAGCATATACAGCACAACCAAAGATTTTGAGATGAAAGTAGTCTACAGGTCTTTTGGTCCAAACTTATTCTGGGACTTTAAAGTTTAAAGCACTGGAGGGACTTCTATTACACAGATAAGCAGCTAATAAAACAGTTTCACCCCAGAACAGCTTAGGCAGACCAAAAGTTAGAAGCATGCATCTTACCTTATTTAGGAGAGTTCTATTAATCCTTTCAGCAACACCATTTTGCTGAGGAGTGTATGTGACAGTTCTGTGTCTAACAATACCATGCATGTGACAGAATTCATTAAACTCATAATTGCAGAATTCAAGACCATTATCTGTTCTTAAGGTCTTAATCTTAAGATCAACTTGATTTTCAATTTGGGTTTTCCAAGGTTTAAAAACAGGAAAGGTTTCATCTTTAGTTTTTAACAAGAAAACCCAAGATTTTCTAGAAAAATCATCAATGATTAACAGATAATATCTAAAACCAGATTGAGTACACATAGAAGCAAGTCCCCACAAATCAGCATGCAAATAGTCAAGTATTTTTTCAGACTTGTGAGTTCCCTTTGAAAAGGGAAGCTTTACCTGTTTTTTTAATATACATGTTTCACATGAAGTAATATCACACAGATTCACATTTTCAAAAACACCTTGTTTCTGAAGAAATTTAAGCCCTTTATTGCCTATATGACCAAGTCTTTCATGCCATAGTTTTGAGAAAATCAAATTTTTATCTGAAGTAGCTGCTGATAAACTGTGGATTGACTTGGTTTTTAGAAAATATAAACCATGTTTCTTCTCAGATTTGATGATTAAATCACCATCTTTGAAGATATTGATTTGTCCCTTTCCAATCCTAATATCAAACTCCATATCATCAAGAACACCTAAGGATATAAGGTTTCTTTCAAGGTCAGGTACAAGTCTGGTATTATGGAGAATCAGATTGGTTCCATTTTCTAAAACTATACTAACATTGCCTATTCCTTTTATGTCACAGGTCATGTCATTTCCATAACCCCATGGCCTCCATCAGAATTCTGAAAGTTGGTGAACTAGTTTCTATTTTGGCACATATGGAAAGTACAACCTGAATGTCTTTCAGAATTGACAAGAACAACACAATTTTCAGATTCTTCATTATTATAGGCAAAAATAGCAGTACCTTTCTTCATACCCTTTTCTTTTAGCTCATTTTGTCTTTTGAAACAATCTTTAATAAAATGCCCTGTTTTTCCACAGAAATAACATTTCTTCCCTTTGGCATTATTTTTATTCTTTTCTTTACCCTGACCCTTCCTTTTTCCGTCAGACTGATCCTTCTTAAAATGAAAACTAGTTTTACCTGAATTTTTCCCTTTAACCACTAAGGTCTCACCTCTCAGGTTCTCCCTATTTTCAGATTTTAGCTCTAGATCTTTGTTTCTAAGGGCACTAATTATAATATCAGTGGTTAGGGTATCCCTTCCATATTCTAGAGCATTTTTCAAATCTTTGTGCCTATCACTTATGGAGTTTAGGAGAACCACAGCCAATTGATCTTGTGAAAGTTTTTCGTCACAATTGGCAAGATCTTGGGACAGTTTTGTAAATCTGTTTAAATTTTCATCCAAGTCAAGGGAAGAGTCCATTTTAAAAGAAAAAAACTGTTTCAAAAGATAGCATTTGTTTGGAATAGTTTTTGACACATATGTGTCTATAATTTGGTCCATAGTTCAGCAGCAGTATTCGTTTCTCCTATGGTTCTTATCACATTATCAGATAAGTGTAAAAAAATAGTACTCCAGGCAATTTCTTCCATTTCAGACTTTTTAATTTCAGGCATATCATCAGGCCATGAGTCATTAAGAGCTTTTGCACATTTTTGTTGCATCAAAATAGCTTTTAATTTCTGACCCCACATATTAATATCCCCTTTCCCATCAAAGATATTCAACTCAAATCTTGTTGAAGTCATAATTCAAAAAACTTCGAAAAACACTTTACAAAAATTTACTTAGCAAACTATAAGAGAATATAATCACAGAGAAGTTTTTCAAATTATAGTCAGAAGCAGAAGATCATATACACAATATGAAAATGCTACTTTATACAGATCACACCAATTTTGTCTCCAGCAGAAAATAACTCCAGGATCACAACCCGTACTGGATTTATCTCAGATTCCCAAGGCCTCTTATGGAGCCTTTGGACAAAGAATAGTCTCCAGGGGGTTTCTTTGTGAACGGAGTAGATTTTAGGGAAACAAAACAAAAAGAACCTATCTATTTAACAAGAATAGTTAAAAAAAAAAAGGTTAGATCTCACCAAAGGATATGT
This sequence comes from Forsythia viridissima, assembly GCA_030279155.1. Lineage (NCBI taxonomy): Eukaryota > Viridiplantae > Streptophyta > Magnoliopsida > Lamiales > Oleaceae > Forsythia > Forsythia viridissima. The sequence continues at coordinate 3,292,853 of CM059039.1, forward strand.
AAATCTGTACAGAACGTTGAAGTTTTTCAGAGATCCTCTTATACGAAAGCAGAATCCAAAGCTCTGATACCACTGTAAGGCCAAGAACGATTAGAAACTTTCAAGAAGATTAACTTTCAACATAACTAAGCAATATAAACGAAATAAAACTGTTAAGAACACAAGAGATTTTTCAGCCTAAGCCCCAGAGGTTCGGTGACCAAATCTAACACCTACATCCTCTGTTGAGCATCCACAACGTGGAATATGCTCTAAGCATCAATATAACAACCAATCGGCAACCAAAGTACAGAGTAGTTCAATATTACAGACTTCCCTTAAACCACCAAGGTTTAACTCTCAAGAAATCACAGAAATTACAAAAATCAACCCTCAGTTACTGTTCACGCAATAACATCACAGTTTCCAGTGTTTGATTCGGTAACTAAGAATAAAGAACCAAGTGGTCTTTATCTATCACCAAGAATCATCAACTGATGACTTTTAACAAAAGAAAAGAAGGAGATGAAGATTTCAGAATTTCAGAGAAGATGAATACAAAGAGAGCATTTCACCAAGAAAACCCTAATCTGTCTAACCGAAGTGAAGAATCCAGAAGATCAGGAAGAGTATATCAGAAGCCAGTTTACATCCCAGGGTTGTAAAGTCTCCACGTGTAATCATCTGATGAATTGATTCCACAAAGAAAAGCGCATTTCATTTAACTGAAGACTTAAACAATTCTGGTGGCACACACGTTTTTCCCAACAGTAGCTACCGTTAAGAATTGCATAATTATTGCTCGCTTTGTTTGCAAACATGGATCATATCGACTTATTTTAGTTCAAACTGAGAATTTTAAGAGATACGATCTTTTGTAGTCTACTTAGTTTTTAATCGTGTCAAATATCAATTATTTTCTCAATTTTTTGTGATATAATATTGTTTCTCGTGATTGCTCATGTATGCCGCAGATGCATATGCTATATTCTGTACCGTGAAGTGGGGTCGCGTTAGACCATTGGATCATATGCTGACAAAATATTGGGAATACTTCTGCGGTAATTAGGAAGACATAAACTGATAAGATGTTGAGCTATGTTTCTGCAACTTATTATGTATTTACAAGTTAACATTGTTGTGGGTTTTCATATCTTTTTGTGATCTAGTGGGAATAATTATTTTTTAAGTTATATTATAAGAGACATTGGCTTTTCGGTTAATTTTGCTAGGAGAAACTTTATTTTAATTTAATAGGGTGAATGATGAAATCATGAAACTTTGTTGCAAATATGATCTGCCTGTAACTGTAGTAAACTTGTTAATAATCATTATGGCTACGTCTAGATTTCATCCAATTGTGTACATTTAAGTTGTTACAATTAAAAAAAAAAAAAAAAAAAAACTTCAAAATGAACTTTGAGTTGGGTAGGCTGGACATCCTACGATATGCATGGGTCACCTCTTTTGTCGTACGCGTTGGGGGCTAGGAGTGGGGCGGTGGCAAGGATGCAACATCAAGAGAAATGCTACTTGTATAGATAGTTTTTACAGAAAGTTTTACAGATGCTGAGTTGGCATATTTTTTAAATGACTATTATATCCTCATTTTACAAAATCCAATTTTAGATGAGAAATTCATTTGGCAGCGTGAGTCCTATTTGCAACTCATTTCCGACCAACTCCAAATCTTCACCGGTGAAACTCCGGCGAACTCCCAGTTTACTCATCAATCAAGCCAAACGGGGCCACCGCCAACCTTGCGGCGGCCACAGTTACAACCAACCCAGCAGCAACCAAAACCCAGATTTATAACCACATGCGCCACCCCTACCGCCAAAACCCCACTGCCACTACCTCCCTAAAAATATCCCAGTTCAACATCACCATTACCACCACCGACGGCACATGGCTGGAAATGCTTTCTGGGATTTGGCCACTAATTTGATTTCTTGGGATTTGGCCTCCGATGGTTTGGCTGCATTTTGGTTGATTGTTGCTCCATGAGAAATTACGATGATAATTTTAGGTTGAAATAACTTTTTTTTTGTCTGAATCTTCTCCATAACACCTTCTTCAACTGACACCTTTTTTTCTTGAGGTTGAAATAACTGATGGATGCCTTATCTTCAAATATTTCTTAATCTTCTCCATAAGTTTTGTTCATGAGTGACCCACCAGCCGCACAATCAATAGATGTCTTTGTATAATTGTTCATAACACTGTAGAAGGTCTGAATTTACAGCCACTGTGATATCTCATGATGTGGCCACTTCTTTAGCAGTTCATTATACCTTTCTCTTGCCTCATACAATTATCCATAATTAAATTGAGCAAATAAGGTGATTCTCTCCTTAGTTTTTGTGTCCTACGAGGTGGTAAGAATTAGCAAAAGAGATTGTCGCTGGAGATGGAGACTTAGAGATGGAAAAGAGATTGTGGCCGGTGGGTTGGTGGCTTCAAGTTCCGGTGGCGTTGGGAAGGAGGCTGCTGCCTGCTGTGTTCTACTTTTCCTGCTTTTGGGTTGAAGCACTTTGGTCAAATGTTCTTGTCAACTTGATTTTAATTCATTATCTCATGAGAAATTGGCTTAAAATAAAAAAATGGTATTCTGTCTTGCCACATCAGATTCTGTAAGTGGATCTGTAAAGCATTATGTACGAGTAGCATTTCTCCAACATCAATGAATGACATAAGTGGAGCGTGTGATAATTTAATTCTCCGCACAGTCGACACATGATTTGTCTAATAAACAAGTCTACTAATGTTAACATTAACTATTTTTGTGATAAGGACAAATCACATACTCAAATAATGAAATAATCAACACTATAATCTTCTGGCACGAGGTGTCAATCTTCATACATTGTTGTGAACAATTTTATTCATGATCAAAATATAAGTTGTGTTACAATATGTTTCTCAATGTAATCATCCAACTTATATTTTCATAAGCGGTCATTGACATTTTCATTTACATGATCAATATTAAACAAATGCAATAATAGTAAATGAATAAAAATCAAAATTTTATTTAACATAAATTGTCATTTCTTCACAATAAAATTATACAACTTGAGCAACAACCTAACAAATTATACCTTAAAGACGAAGGTTTTTAATTTGTTAAATTTTTAAATTTTAAATTTTTTTTTGCGGTCATTGGAGAAGTTGTCAATAATGTGGGTTTTTGATGCAAGGTGCTGTCATGTAGTTAATATTGATATGAAACTTGTTTATTACTTTATTTTACTTTTTTAGGTGGTGGAATAGATATTTCGCTGGGAAAGTTAATGCTGAGATTGTTTGCACAGTTGAAGCTTTTACTTAGGAAGGTTTGTTGGCAACGAAATTTGGCCATTATAGTTAGTCTTTTGTTAATCCCACAGCTTTCTAAATTTGAAAATGAATTATAGAGAGATAGTGTGACATGTCCGATTTCTTAGTGATTCGAGTGCCACTAAATCATAAATTAAAATTAATTTGAAATTTAAAGTATAAATAGAATTATTCATATAAAATAAACTAATGATTAAAAAAAAATTCATAACAGACCAATCTTTCAAATAATATAATGAATTCAATAAAATTTAACTTGAATGAGAAAATATATTTAATACTTAAATCTAAAAATAAATAAATAAATAAATAAAAACTGGCTCCATAAACACAATTTATTATTAAAATCTCCCGCAACCATAAGCCATTTCCGTGCTTACCATTTCAGATTATTTATTTTCTGAAATATAGAAATGTCATACTTGTGAGATAAATCTCAATAAGTGTGTGTGAGTAATTAATACTCATATATGTATTTTAATGAAAAATCATATTTGCATGGAGAGACACAAATTAGACCGAACTTAAATAGTACCAAATTCTCGTGCGTAGTTCTAAACTCCGATATGTTCTTAATAAATCTTACATAATACAGACCAAAACATAAACATAGCTGTAGAATTAACATTCGAAATAACTATTCACAATAAAACATAATGCACACTTCCATTTTGTTTGAAATTTGAAATAAAGTGAGATCACTTGATGAACTTGAAATTATTTTCTATTTTCTATTTTCTCTCTTATTCTAAAGATAATAAGAAGATTGTGTATTTGTGTGTTTCTTTTTTGCATAAATGATGGGTATTTATAGGGTATGTTGATGTTTGCCATGCATGGAAACTTTTAATTTCACTAATTACCTTCTTACGTTAAATATATGCAGTATTAGGAAAATATAGATTATTACCTTAAATTACAAGTATGATTAAAGACTAATTTAAACTAATCACATAATCATATGAAATCGTATACATATTAGCATTTAATCATTATTTTATCTACTATATATATACAAGAGAGCATTACACACACACACACACACCCCTTAAATTACATGCATGATTTAAATTAATCACATAATTATATGTACATATACAATTATATACGTATTAACAACTAATCATTGGCATGTATAAACTATTTATATGCTATATGGACATTATATATCTTTACTATAATATAAGTGTCTATCACCTGTTTACTATTCACCCTTCAACCAACGCGACGTCGTTTTATTGATTTAGTATTCCTAATTTCGTCCAAAGATCACCATTTTGTCCTAATCTTTTGACACTTTTTTATATTAAATTAATATCTTTGGCCGCAATTTTTGACTTTTTCATCTTTTCTTTTCTTTTATTTATTTTAATATACATATATTAGTGTCTTTTAGCTGCAATTATTGACTTCTTATATATTATAGTAAATATATATTCATTTTTCCCTTAATAAGTCATAAAATTTAGTGCTTTTTTATCCCCATTTGCTATTGGGAACAAAGGACGAAATATAATCGATTCCTAAAGGTTTTGGTAAATTTCATTTTCTCTAAACTGCAGTTTTTGTTGTCCAACTTAAATATTTTCTGCAGCTTATACATTAAGTATTTTTACATAATTCCAGTTAGAGACGATATCCCTATGGGTTACCTAACCATTGGCTTTGGTTTCACATAATTTCATGTTATATAACTCAAGTTATGGACAATTTTGTAAATTACGACAGCATGAATCCGAGAAACTACCTTGGATATTTCGGCGAGCATTTTAGTGTGTCAAAACATGCCGTCGGATTATCAAATTTTTATATGTGGTAGCTACATGGGTATTCTACGTTCCGTGAAAATTTCATATTGTTCGGTGATCGTTTTCTATGTCAAAGAAATAGTTTTTGCTCCATGACTGGGTGAATTGTCTCTCCAAACTGCACTTTCTGTTGACCAACTCAAAAATATGTTGCACCTTATATATTAAGTATTTTTACATAATTCCAGTTGGATACGATAGCTCTATGGGTTACCTAATCATTGGCTTTGGTTTCACATAATTTCATGGTATATAACTCAAGTTATGGACAATTTTGTAAACTGCGACCGCATGAATCCGAGAAACTGCCTAGGTTGTTTTGGTGAGCATTTTAGTAAGCTGAAACATGCCGTCGGACTATCAAATTTTGATATGTGGTAGCTAAATGAGTATTCTATGTTCTCTGAAATTTTCATATTTTTTGGTTATCGTTTTCTATGTCAAACAAATTTTTGTTACTCCATGACCGGGTGAAGAAATTTTAGTAACACTGCCCTTATTTTGAAACTTTTATTCACCTGGTCATGGAGTAACAAAAAATTCTTTGACATAGAAAACGATCACCAAACAATACGAAATTTTTAGGAGACATAGAATACTCAGGTAGCTACCACATATAAAAAATTGGTAGCCCGAAGGCATGTTTAGGCATACTAAAATAGTCACCGTGAAACCTCCTAGGCTGTTTTTCGGATTTATGCCGTCGGCATGCCGGAATCGCTATTATAAACCAATCAACAAATTTTAAGTAGTGTAAATATCTTCTTAAACTTTTGTGGACCTTGGTTTTGTGGTAGTTTTAGTGGATTCTCATGTTTTGGTTACACGTTAATGATGTGAACTTGAAAGGTTTTGCTAAACTTCATGTTTTTCTAATATGCAGTTTCTGTTGTCCAACTCAAAAATTTACTACACCTTATATATTAAGTATTTTTACATAATTCTAGTTGGAGACGATAGCCCTATGGGTTACCTAATCATTGGCTTTGGTTTTACATAATTTCATGTTATATAACTCAATTTATGGACAATTTTGTAAACTGTGACAGCTTGAATCCGAAAAACTAACTAAGATGTTTCGGTTAGCATTTTAGTAAGCCGAAACATGCCGTCGGACTATCAAATTTTGATATGTGGTAGCTACATGAGTATTCTATATTCCCTGAAAATTTCATATTTTTCAGTGATCGTTTTCTATGTCAAATGAATTTTTGTTAATCCATGACTAAGTGAAGTTTTTAAATTTTTTTTTTCCTTTTTCCCCACTTTGCTTCATAACTCGGCAAACTGAAAAAAAAAAAATTAAGACTCGAGAAAGCCAAAAAAATAATAATAATAATAATAATAATAATTAAGGCTTTCTCGAGTTTTACTCGAGAAAGCCAAAAAAAAAATAATAATTAAGGCTTTCTCGAGTAACTCGAGAATTATTTTTGTTTTGGTGGCTTTCTCGAGTTACTCGAGAAAGTTTTAATTAATTTTTTTTTTTTTTTGTGGCTTTCTCGAGTTACTCGAGAAATTTTTTTTTTTTTTTTTTGGGTTTCTCGAGAAAGCCATTTGGGAAATTTTTTTTTTTTTAAAAAAAAATACTAACTTTGCCGAGTTATAAGGCAAAGTGGAGAAAAAGGTAAAAAAAAAAAAAAATTTCAAAATTTCACTTAGTCATGGATTAAAAAAAATTCATTTGACATAGAAAACGATCACCGAAAAATATGAAATTTTCAGGGAACATAGAATATTCATGTAGCTACCACATATCAAAATTTGATACTCCGACGGCATGTTTCGGCTTACTAAAATGCTTACCGAAACATCCTACTGGAATAGGGAGGAAAAAAAATGGAAAAAGTCGACAAAAAAAATTAAATAAAATAATTGGGCCTTGTCGGGAATTTTTTTTATTTTAACCTTTGTCGAATTACTCGACCAAAAAATAAAAAAATTAATTTTTTTTCCTTAGTTGAGTTATTCGACCAAAAAAATTAATTTTTTTTCCTACCAAAAAACCCAAAAAAAGTTAAAAAATTGTCAAATTGGATTTAAGACTTATAATTAAAAAAATTATATAAAAGTCAATAAATGCGGCTAATACAAAAAAAATGTTAATATTTGGACAAAAACTACAACACTAAAATTACTTATGCTGGTCCACATACCCAAAAAAAATTAAAAAAATAAAAAAAAAAATTGGTGAACAGTAACTTTTTCGAGTTACTATTCAACTCGACAAACTTTTTCAAGTTGAATAGTAACTCGAAAAAAATGTTCGAGTTACTGTTCACGCAAAGTTTTTTTTTTTTTTAGGTGAGCTTTTACTTTTTCGAGTTGAATAGTAACTCGAAAATAATTTTCGAGTTTACTGTTCATGCAAAGATTTTTTTTTTGGAGAGCTTTTCCATTTCTAATTTTTTTTTAATGAAAAAAATCAACAATTAATGATAATGCTTGAACCTTTTGTTTTAAGCCGATAACATTTGATTTTTATTTTTATTTTTTAAACAATTTGATAACATTTTATATTAAATTTGTACTGAAGATTTGTTGTGTAAACGTTTTATTCCAGTGTATAATAAATTGATTATTGTAATAAATTAACATAATTATTATAATAAATTTGCATTCCACTGTGTTATCATAATTGTTAAAATAAAATAAAATATAATAATTTATAATAATTTAATATATCGATCAATTATATGCCACAAACTACAACTTTAAAAAACAAATGTTTTATTTACAATAAATTCATATTAAGTTTTATTATAATTATTAATTATACTAAAAATTGATTATTTTAATAAAATTTATATAATTAGTATAATAAATTGACATAATCATTATAATAAATTTACATTCCACTGTATTATTATAATTGTTAAAATAAAGTATATTATAATAATTTAATATAATATATAATAATTTTATATCATATATAATTTATTATACAATGTTATAATAAATGATAGAATAAAAAAACTATGCATGTGCTTAAATTATCAAGGAACTCGACAAATTGAAATTTGAGATTGCCGAGTTGCTCAATTATTTATATGAATAAAATGCCAAATACCACAAAGTCAAAAATATTTCAAAAGTAATGTTGTCGATGGCGTAAACAGTTAATTTCTAATTCACTCTTTTTTTTTTTAAATTTAATTTTTAAACATATGCAGCATTTATTTAGAATAATCTGTAAAAAAAATATAAAAAATTTACCTTACAATTCAAAGGTTTTTTGGATTAAAATAAATAAAAATATAACAAAAAAAATGTAAAGTCAAAATGGGCTTAAAAGTCCATTTTCATTGATATGAGTGTGTACCCAAATTTACTTTTTTAATTTTTTTTTTTAAATGTATGTGGGTGTACTCGACAAACACCCACTCCTCCACTAAAAATCAAAATGGGCTAAAAGCCCATATTGAACCTTTTATAATTTTTCTTTTTTTAATATTGGGGGTGTGTATTTAACAAACACACCCCCCAAACAATAAACATGGGGCTTTTTAGTCCATTTTAAACTAACTTTTTTTTTTATTTTTTTAATTTTTTAATTTCGGTATGTATTTGTCGAGAGTATTTAGACCTTTATTTATTTTTATTTTTTTGTGTGTGTTTTTTTTTCTATAATTTAGTAGCAAATAGATTTTTATTTAATTTTTTACTATTTTATTTTATTTTTCTTATAAGCAAATTGAACACAATTCTCTCTAAAATTTGCTTATAAGAAAAAAAAAATCATTTGAAATGACTTTGTCGAGTTGACAAAGTCAAAATATATATATATATATATATATATATATATATATATATATATATATATATATATATATATATATATATACTATAATATAAGTGTATATGGCATGTTTACTATTCACCCTTCAACCAACGCGACGTCGTTTTCATGTAGTATTAGTCTTAATTTTGTCCAAATCTCACCATTTTGTCCTAATCTTTTGACACTTTTTGTATATTAAATTAATATCTATGGCCGCATTTTTTGACTTCTTCATCTTTTCTTTTCTTTTATTTGTTTTAATATACATATATTAGTGTCTTTTAGCCGCAATTATTGACTTCTTATATATTATAGTCAATATATATTCATTTTTTCCTTAATAAGTCATCAAATTTGGTGCTTTTTTATCCCCAGTTGGTATGGAGAACAAATGACGAAATACAATCGATTCTTAAAGGTTTTGCTAAATTTCATTTTCTCTAAACTGCAGTTTTTTTTTTGTCCAACATAAATATTTGCTGCACTTTATACATTAAGTATTTTTACATAATTCCAGTTAGAGACGATATCCCTATGGGTTACCTAACCATTGGATTTGGTTTCACATAATTTCATGTTGTATAACTCAAGGTATGGATATTTTTGTAAACTGCGACAGTATGAATCCGAGAAACTGACTTAGATGTTTTGGTGATCATTTTAGTATGCCGAAATATGCCGTCGGACTATAAAATTTTTATATGTGGTAGCTACATGGGTATTCTACGTTCCTTGAAAATTTCATATTGTTCGGTGATCGTTTTCTATGTCAAATAAATTTTTTTTACTCCATGACCGGGTGAATTGTTTCTCTAAATTGTCTTTCTGTTCACCAACTCAAAAATATGTTGTACCTTATATATTAAGTATTTTTACATAATTCCAGTTGGAGACGATAGCTCTATGGGTTACCTAACTATTGGCTTTGGTTTCACATGATTTCATGTTATATAACTCAAGTTATGGACAATTTTTTAAATTGCGATAGCATGAATCCGAGAAACTGCCTGTGATGTTTCGGTGAGCATTTTAGTGTGTCAAAACATGCCGTCGGATTATCAAATTTTTATATGTGTTAGCTACATGGGTATTCTACGTTCCGTGAAAATTTTATATTGTTCGGTAATCGTTTTCTATGTCAAATAAATATTTTTTGCTCCATGACTGGGTGAATTGTTTCTCGAAACTGCACTTTCTGTTGACCAACTCAAAAATATGCTGCACCTTATATATTAAGTATTTTTACATAATTCCAGTGGGAGACGATAGCTCTATGGGTTACCTAACCATTGGCTTTGATTTCACATAATTTCATGGTATATAACTCAAGTTATGGACAATTTTGTAAACTACGACCGTATAAATCCGAGAAACTGCCTAGGGTGTTTCGGTGAGCATTTTAGTAAGCCGAAACATGCCGTCGGACTATCAAATTTTGATATGTGGTAGCTAAATGAGTATTCTATGTTCTCTGAAAATTTCATATTTTTCGGTTATCGCTTTCTATGTCAAACAAATTTTTGTTACTCCATGACCGGGTGAAGAAATTTTTGTAACAATGCCCTTATTTTAAAATTTTTATTCACCTGGTCATGGAGTAACAAAAAATTTTTTGACATAGAAAACGATCACCGAACAATACGAAATTTTCAAGGGACATAGAATACTCAGCTAGCTACCACATACCAAAAATTAGTAGTCCGACGGCATGTTTAGGCATACTAAAATACTTACCGCGAAACCTCCTAGGCTGTTTTTCGGATTTATGTCGTCGGCGTGCCGGATTCGCTATTATAAACCAATCAAAAAACTTTAAGTAGTGTAAATATCTTCTTAAAATTTTTTGGACCTTGGTTTTGTGGTAGTTTTAGTGGATTCCTATGTTTTGGTTACACGTTAATGATGTGAACTTGAAAGGTTTTGCTAAACTTCATGTTTTTCTAAGATACAGTTTCTTTTGTCCAACTCAAACATTTACTACATCTTATATATTAAATATTTTTACATAATTCCAGTTGGAGACGATGGCCCTATGGGTTACCTAATCATTGGCATTGGTTTTACATAATTTCATGTTATATAACTCAATTTATAGACAATTTTGTAAACTGTGACAGCATAAATCTGAAAAACTAACTAGGATGTTTCGATTAGCATTTTGGTAAGCCGGAATATGCTGTCGGACTGTCAAATTTTGATATGTGGTAGCAACATGAGTATTCTATGTTCCCTGAAAATTTCATATTTTTCAGTGATCGTTTTTTATGTGAAATGAATTTTTATTAATCCATGACTAAATGAAGTCCTACAACTTTTAAAAAGTAGCCCAATTTTATTTTGACATTTTTTAAAAAAAATATTTTTTTAAATTTCTCGAGTTATTCGACATTTTTTTTTTTAACATTTTGTCGAGTTCCTCGAATTTAAAAAGTGAAATATGTTGGAAAAAATTGTATGTTTAGAAAAGAATATTTTAGGCTGATAAATTAGTTAAATGTAAGTGTTATTTTAGCCTCATAAATTAGGAAAGAGTATTTAAATTTTGTGGTTGATTAGTGTTGTGAAGAACGTATATAAAAAATTTATTTTTATAACTTATGTATGTTTAAATAAAAAAATAATAATTTTGTTGATGATAAGTTTGGAAGTAACTTGATAAAGTCAATAGATTGAGTGACTCGACAAACTGAAAAATGAATTTATCGGGTTACTCGAGAATGTGTTAAGTTGCAAAGTTTTTGTTATATTTATATTTTTTATTTATTTACATTAGTTGGTATATTAAATTTTTTGGTAATTGTTTATTTTCATATGAGATTTGATAAATTTGACATTTTCATATTTGGAATTGTCGAGTTCTTTGATAAATGAATTATATCCATTAATTTTATATGTCTCGTGAAAAATTAAGCATATATATTGTTTTTATCTATGTTTTATTAGGACAAAGTATAATAAAATATATATTATATAAATTTCATATATTTCCTAATGAATTAATACAATATATTATATTTAGTTTTGTTTTAGCAATTACTATAACATATTCCAATAAACAATTATTATAATTAATTTATAACATAATAAAATTAATGTTGTAGTAATTTAATGATTATAATCAATATATTATAAGAAATTGATATTAAATAATTTTTTGTATAAATTATTATAAAATTTATTACATATTTATTTAAAAATTGTTTTCATAAATATTAATATAAATTTTTTTATAAAGAATATTGTAAATAGTAATTATAAAAAAAATGATTTCGATAAATACATATGTAAATGTATGTGAAAAAAGTATTTTTATATATTTATTATAATATATTTAAAAATTAACACGAGAAAAGAAAAAATTTAAAAAAATTAAGTGTATTACATAATTTTAAAAAAAAATAAAACTAAAAAATGAAAAATGTGCATTTTTGAAGCTAGTCGAGAAACTTGGCAAACTGAAAATCATGTTTGTCGAGTTACTCGATTTCAAATGGGAGAGAAAATCAATCCATTGAATAGCCTAAGTAACTCGACAAAAAGAAACTCGTGTTCCCCGAGTCACTCGACAAACGAATGAAATTAAAACTCTTGATTATTTTGTTTGTATTTTTTATTTTAAATATGTAATACATTTAAAAAAAAATTTATTCTTATTTTGGAATTGTTTGAGTAACTTGATAAATAAAACATATACAAAATTTTATTTAGTGTAGGATTTATTAGAACATAGTAGAATTAAATATATATCGTATAAATTTTATGTATATCTTAATCAATTAATACAATATATTATATTTTGTTTTATTATGATTAGTTTATGTAGTAACTGGATAAATCAAAATTTGAGATTCACGAGTTGGTTAAAAAAGAACATGAAAAAGAAAAAAAAAATATTTAAGTGTATGACATAATTTAAATAAGAAAATAAAACAAAAAAATGGAAAATGTGCAATTGTGAAGCCATTCGAGAAACTCGACAAACCTAAAATCATGTTTGTCAAGTTACTCGATGACAAATGGGATATAAAATCAATATATTCAACAGCTGAAGTAATTCGAGAAAATGAAACTCGAGTTTCCCGAGTTACTCGACAAAACAATGAAATTTAGAATTTTGATTAATGTGTTTTTCTTTTTTATTTAAAATATGTAATATATTTAAATAATTTTTTATTCTTTATTTGTTGTATTATTTTTCGACAAACTCGTTAATTTGAAATTTCGAATTGTTTGAGTAACTTGATAAATAAAACATATACAAAATTTTATTTAGTGAATCATTTATTAGAACATAGTTAAATAGAATATATATCATATAAATTTAATATATATCATAATGAATGAATGCAATTTCATATAATTATTCTAAAAAAAAAAATTAATTATTACAACAAATTTTCACTCTACTATGTTTTTATATTTCATAAAATTAGTTATGATATATTATATTAATTTAAAATAATACATAAATATTTTTTATAATAGCTATTTTATTATGACATATTATACTAAGTTATAGAATATGAAATATTATTTATATAAAACAACTTATTATTCATTGTATTGCATAACTCGACAAACTGAATATTGAGTTTTCCAAGTTATTGAACAAAGTAATTAGATGAATAATTTTCATTTATTTAATTTTTTTATTTAAATTATTTAATACATTAATTATTTTGTTTAATTTGTATGTTGTAATATTATTGTTGTAGGAACTTGTCAATATGAAGTTTTGATTTTTTAACTCTTTTGATTAATGAAGCACATACATATTTGTATTTAATTGGGTTGGTTATAAAATAACATGACAAAAGAAAAAAATTAAAAAAATTAAGTGTATTATATAATTTAAATAAGAAAATAAAACAAAATAATGCAAAATGTGTATTTTTTAAGCTACTCAAGAAACTCGACAAACCTGAAATCATGTTTGTCGAGTTACTCGATGACAAATGGGATACAAAATCAATCTTTTCAATAGGTGGAGTAACTCGGCAAAATGGAACTCGAGTTTTCCGAGTGACTCGACAAAACAATGAAATTTAAAATTTTGATTAATTTGTTTTTATTTTTTATTTAAAATATGTAATATATTTAAATAATTTTTTATTGTTTATTTGTTGTATTATGTTTTGACAAACTCGTGAATTTGGAATTTGGAATTGGTTGAGTAACTTGATAAATAAAACATATACAAAATTTTATTTAGTGAATCATTTATTAGAACATAGTTAAATAGAATATACATCATATAAATTGGATATATATCATAATGAATTAATGCAATTTGATATAATTATTCTAAATAACAAAAATAATTCTTAGAAAAAAATTTCACTGTACTATGTTTTTATATTTCATAAAATTATTTATGATATATTAGATTAATTTAAAATAATACATAAATTTGTTTTATAATAGCTATTTTATTATAACATATTATACTAAGTTATAGAATATGAAATATTATTCTTATAAAATAACTTATTATTCATTGTATTGCATAACTCGACAAACTGAAAATCGAGTTTTCTGAGTTATTCAACGAAGTAATTAGATGCATAATTTTCATTTATTTAAATTTTTTTATTTAACTTATTTAATACATTAATTATTTTGTTTAATTTGTATGTTGTAATATTATTGTTGTAGAAACCTGTGAAAATGAAATTTCGATTTTTTAACTTCTTTGATTAATGAAGTACATACACAATTGTATTTAATTGAGTTGGTTATAAAATAACATGACAAAAGAAACAAATTAAAAAAATTAAGTGTATAATATAATTTAAATAAGAAAACAAAACAAAAAAATGAAAAATGTACATTTTTTAAGCGACTCGAGCAACTCGACAAACCTAAAATCATGTTTGTCGAGTTACTCGATGAAAAATAGGATACAAAATCAATCTTTTCAATAGCTGAAGTAACTCGGCAAAATGAAACTCGAGTTTTCCGAGTTACTCGACAAAGCAATGAACTTTAAAATTTTGATTAATTTGTTTTTCTTTTTTATTTAAAATTTGTAATACATTTAAATATTTTTTTATTCTTTATTTGTTGTATTATTTTTTGACAAACTCTTGAATTTGAAATTTGGAATTGTTTGAGTAACTTGATAAATAAAACATATAAAAAATTTTATTTAGTGAATCATCTATTAGAACATAGTTAAATAGAATATATATCATATAAATTTAATATATATCATAATGAATTAATGCAATTTGATGTAATTATTCTAAATTAAAAAAATAGTTATTAGAACAAATTTTCACTCTACTATGTTTTTATATTTCATAAAATTAGCTATGATATATTATATTAATTTAAAATAATACATAAATATTTTTTATAATAGCTATTTTATTATAATATATTATACTAAGTTATAGAATATGAAATATTATTTATATAAAAGAACTTATTATTCATTGTATTGCATAACTCGACAAACTGAAAATTGAGTTTTCCAAGTTATTGAACAAAGTAATTAGATGAATAATTTTCATTTATTTAAATTTTTTTATTTAAATTATTTAATACATTAACTATTTTGTTTAATTTGTATGTTGTAATATTATGGTTGTACGAACTTGTCAATATGAAATTTCAATTTGTTAACTTATTTCATTAATGAAGCACATACATAATTGTATTTAATTGAGTTGGTTATAAAATAATATGACAAAACAAAAAAATTAAACAAATTAAGTGTATTACATAATTTAAATAAGAAAATAGAACAAAAAAATGAAAAATGTGCAATTTTTAAGCTAGTCGAGAAACTCGACAAACTGAAATTTATGTTTGTCGAGTTACTCGATGACAAATGGGATACAAAATCAATATTTTCAATAGCTGAAGTAACTCGACGAAATGAAACTCGAGTTTCCCGAGTTACTCGACAAAACAATGAAATTTAAAATTTTGATTAATTTGGTTTTCTTTTTTATTTAAAATATGTAATATATTTAAATAAGTTTTTATTCTTTATTTGTTGTATTATTTGTCAACAAACTCGTGAATTTGAAATTTGGAATTGTTTGAGTAACTTGATAAATAAAACATATAAAAAATTGTATGTAGTGAATCATTTATTAGAACATAGTTAAATAGAATATATATCATATAAATTTAATATATATCATAATGAATTAATACAATTTGATGTAATTATTCTAAATAAAAAAAAATAGTTATTAGAACAAATTTTCACTCTACTATGTTTTTATATTTCATAAAATTAGTTATGATATATTATATTAATTTAAAATAATACATAAATATTTTTTATAATAGCTATTTTATTATAACATATTATACTAAGTTATAGAATATGAAATATTATTTATATAAAAGAACTTATTATTCATTGTATTACATAACTCGACAAACTGAAAATCGAGTTTTCCAAGTTATTTAACAAAGTAATTAGATGTATAATTTTCATTTCTTTAATTTTTTTATTTAAATTATTTAATACATTAACTATTTTGTTTAATTTGTATGTTGTAATATTATGGTTGTAGGAACTTGTCAATATGAAATTTCGATTTGTTAACTTATTTCATTAATGAAGCACATACATAATTGTATTTAATTGAGTTGGTTATAAAATAATATGACAAAAGAAAAAAATTAAAAAAATTAAGTGTATTACATAATTTAAATAAGAAAATAGAACAAAAAATGAAAAATGTGAATTTTTGAAGCTACTCGAGAAACTCGACATACTGAAATTCATGTTTGTCGAGTTACTCGATGACAAATGGAATACAAAATCAATCTATTCTATAGCTTAAGTAACTCGACAAAATGAAACTTGAGTTTCTCGAGTTACTCGACAAATGAATGAAACTTAAAATTTTGTTTATTTTGTTTTTCTTTTTGATTTATAATATGTAATACATTTAAATAATTTTTTATTCTTATTTTGTTGTGTTATTTTTTGATGAACTCGTGAATCTTAAATTTGGAATTGTTTGAGTAAATTGATAAATAAAAAGAAAATACAAATTTTGTGGTTCATTACTGTTGTGAAGAACGTATATAAAAAATTTATTTTTATAACTTATGTATGTTTAAATAAAAATAATAATATTTATTAGAATAATTATGTTGAATTATATAATGAAAATAATTGTGAGTTTTATAATTAATAATTTTTGTATTTGTGTATTTTTTATTTTTGGTGTAAAATAAATGGGACATTTGATATGTGATCTTATTTACCATGCTATATTTACTAATACATTAAGTAATTTTATGAATATATTAACAAAAATGTTTTAATGTATTTTATATTAAGATATACATAAAATAAGTTTGTATAGGAAGATATAAAATAAAAGAAAAATTAGGTAAAAGTTAAAAACGTGTCAAACCCTAGTCTTCATGGTGGACACGTGTAAGTTAAAAAGTATTCATTGTCATTTAATGGGCCATTCAATCTGTCTGAACCGGTTATTCATTTGTTATCGTGTATTTTGAAAAAACAGTATTCTGCATTTGAGTTTGTAGAGGTTGGAAGGAGGCACGATTTTTGTTTACAAAAAAATTGGATTTTGGGCGTTATTTTGTTCGGCATATTATAACATCATCTTCATAAGGTATGTATTTTTATTTTGTATGGGACTATGTAATGTGAATATTGTTTCATTTTAATTAATGTGTAGATATAGTTATACATATATAAATCATTGTTATATAAGTTTATGTATTCTATTATATATAAACTATGTATTTAGATTATATAATTTGTACTTATATTTGTGGTAGAAGTTGGCTGATGAGAATGATCATAAATCTTTTTCAGATATGGATGTTGAATACGTGGTCAGTGAGAATCGCAGATTTGATGGAGTCATTACACAGATTAGTAATTTTACGTATATTGATGTTATAATGGATAATTTTAACGAGGAACAGATTCAAAAATTTAGGAATAGCTGTTTTGCTCATTTTGAATATTTTCATGGTAGGAGATGTCAGTTTAGTGGAAAGTTGGTACATGAATTTTTGCTGAATATTGTGCATACGAATAAAGGAAATGAGGTTTGGTTTAAAATACAAGGTGAATTATATAGATTTGGAATGCAGGAGTATTGTTTGATAACAGGCTTATTGTGCCATGATAATGATGATAATCTTAGTACAATAAGAGCTTTGGCGAGACATAGAATTTGTAGGAGGTGGTTCAATAATTTTGCTCATATATCGTTAAATGAGCTTCAGAATGTTTTTATTCATTGTGATAATGAGGAAGATAAGTACAAGTTTGGGTTGGCATTATTGATTGAAGGAGTGATTAGGCCTATGGAGAGGAAAAAAATAAATATACAGACATTGTCTTTGGTAGATAATTTGGATGTCTGTTATGAATATCCATGGGGACGACATTCTTACTTCATACTTCTGCGTTCTTTGTTAACTTCTTGGGAGAGACGTGCGTTAAAGTGTATTGATAATAGTGCTGCAGTTGCAAAGTACACCATATATGGTTGTCCTCTTGTGTTTCAGGTAAATACGTATAATTATTTTTAATATTTAATTAATGCACGATAAATATATTATGTGTGTCATGACTAAGTGTTGGTTATTTTGTCTATAGATTTGGATATATGAGGCATGCCGTGAGGTTGGTGAAAGATTTGGTGAAAAAGTGCATGATACATTTCCACGTATTGTAAACTGGGATGCACAACATCGCGTTGGGAAGAAAGATTTGGACCTATTTTTGGAATCAACTGAGGTATGTCAAAGTAATTTTAATTATGTAGGAGAAATGTTTAATAGTTATGAAAGTGATGTTTATTTTTTGCTATGATTTATAGATACATGTTCTGCCAATACTTCAACCAACTGCAGAAGAGATAGAACAACCATACTTGTACACGATGGTCTTAATAGAGGATGTAGGAAATGTACGAGTTGATGCAGTTGTTTAAAATTTTTTGAAAGAGGCGCAAGAAATTGATGAGATAGGGCAAGGAATAGAACAAAATGAGCCTGAAAATGCAGTTGACCCAGATGTTGCAGTAGCATATGGAAATATTGTTCATGAGACTGAAGAGTTTTATGAAGGTGATGAACAGATTGGACAAGTTGGGAAAGAAAATGATGGTGAAAATGAGGGCTGGTCTCCATATATAGTTGCGGAAGAACCTATAAATAATTGGCCCGAGCATAATCATCATGATGATTATGCTACAAATGAAATTGTACAATCATTATTTGATGATCAAAGAGTGTACATTAATGAGCAGTTTGGTAGTAGAGGGGATGAACAAAGAGCATATTTTGATTATCAATTAGGCAATTTTAGAGATGAGCAACGGGATTATATTGATAATCAATTTCGTGATATGATAGATGCTCAACGTTTGTACTTTGATCAACAATTAGCAAGTACAAGAGATGATTTGATGCGTTGTTTAAATAAGATTGAATCATCTGTATCTAGGAGTAGTGAAAAAATTTTTGATGAAAAAAAAAGAGATACAGGAACATATTGATACAAAGTTAGTTAGTTTTGAAGTTGAACATAGTAATATGATTGGTAGTTTACGTGAAGAACTTTGTACAAAGATTGATAGTTCTATTTTCAAGATTCAAGACATGTTGAAGGGGACATTGGTAGAAAAGTATACGGTTGTGGGGAGTAGTAGAATAGAACAGCAGGCCGCTTCTGCGAAGCAGAGAGTGGATGAAAAAAATAAGGATAGCAAGGAAAGTGCGTCTCTGTCATCTAGTTCTATTCACATTCCTATACTATGTGATATTGATGAGGAAAGACAAGTTGAATTTATTCATTGGATGCATAAATTAAAGGATCAGTAAGTTTGAATTTTGTATTTGGTTATTTATTATATATATGTTATGTTTTTATTGTATTTATAATAAGTTTCCTGTTATAGAGATGTTGTCCGGTTGCGTGGTGGGGGTGGTGGCATTAGATTGACAAAGCAAAAGCTAGAATCTATTGGCCATCGTGAATATATATTGGTGGCTGAGGTATGTCTTATTTGTATTTTTTCATCTCTTATGTTTATTGTAAACTATTAGAAACACATTCTTATAAAAAAAAAATTTTTATAGGATATGGATAATGCCATGTTTTTGCTTAAAAAAAGAAGAGCAAATTTTACAGACATTTTTTCATCAAGATATGGAATTCTAGACAACGGTTTTGGAATATTTCTTCGGGGTATTGGTTCGAAAATTTTGGATTCTACAGGACAATTGATGCGTAAAGTTCCTGTTGTTTACCATGGTTCTATGGAGAGATATGCAAATAGTTCCATTCCCAGAAGTTTTGGTAAAAGTTGGAAAGATTGTAATCATATATTGTGGCCAGATATTATTGATGATAAATATTGGGTCCTTTTTGATGTTGATGTACTAAGTTGGAGGCTGACAGTGTATGATAGCAATTACCACTTTTATGATGAAGCAATGTTATATCGACATGTTGTTCCTGCCATACATATTATTCCAGATATTATTCAAAAATATGTCGTTGCTGATCGGGCAGATCTTGGCAAAAAGATCATTCAGCCGCTTGAATATTACAGGAAACCCTATGTTGAGATACCACAGTCTATTCGATATAGGTAAGAAATTAAAATAAATGTTTGTATTTGTAATCATATTTATATATACTTACAAGGTTTTCAATCATTCTTGCAGTGACAATGGCATATTTGTTATCAAATATGTTGAGTGTCTTCTTGCTGGAATACCTATTGATGCTGTTCAATTGGAGAAAGTAGATTTGTATAGAGGAAAGCTTGTAATTGATTTTTTTTACAATGAATTTTTTTTGTCCCAAATGAACAAAATGAATAGCTATGATGTTTGTGTATTGAAGTGAAAACTGTTTTTTGATTTTAATTTTATTGATTCTAGTTATGGGTTGACATTGTACATAGTGTAAAATATGTTGGTTATATATAATTGTTTGTGTAAGTTTATTAGTGTATGTAACAAATTTGAGTTTTAGTATAATATTTTGAGTTTAGATTGGTGCTGATTTCGTATTTTTAGATGAAGAAGAGAAAAATTATTTATTGTGTGTTATGGTTTAATATGAGTAGATCAATTCATAAGTTATGTTATTGATTTTGTAACACATGTATATATTTGTATGTTATGAAATTTTCTCTATTTAAATCTTATATATTTTGTGCTATTGTTGACTATTATTGTGGGTGTGCGTTTTTTTGTTTTTTAGTAGCTTGGCATTTTGAATTTCTGAGTATGTGTAGTGAGTTGACAAATGAATGGTAAAGATTTTGTAGAGTTAGTTGAGTAATGAATTGTAAAACATTGTTCTAGTTTATCGTTCTTGTTTGGTTTGGGAAGAAATTCATGATTTGTTAATATATTTAGTTTGAAATATTTAATTTTGTAAGTTATTAGTTATTATGTTGTATCGTTATTATTATAAAATGATTAAATATACTTTGTAATTGGTTGTTTGGATTTACCTCATAAAGCAACTTGGCAATGTAAAGTTTTAGTTTGTTGAGTTATGTGATAAATCGAACCAAAGCAAAATAATTTTATTTTATTATTTAATATAATATATTATAGTAAATCTAGTTTACTAATTGTAAAACGATTAATTCTATCTCTAGAGGGAAAAAATAAAATAGATAGTAAAATATCGTAATAAACTTGAATAACTGATGAAATGCATATTTTCGAATTTTTAGTTTCCTTTGGATATTTTAATTATATATGAAATCTTAAAATAAATATATACAATTATTTTTCATACAGAAATGAATACATGTATTTACAATTCTTTTAAATTAATTGTATTATATGTTATCTAAAATTTGTTATTGAATTTCTTTGATATAAATATTCCCATGTTATAATTTTTTAATTGTTTTTGTAATTTCCATCGATTACCTTGATAAACTGATATATGTGTTTGTCGAGTTACTTCAATAACTTAAATAATGCATATTTTGCAATACATTTGTAATAAATATATAAAAAAAAAATTTTTTACCTATATTTACACGTGTATGTATAATATTTGTAACTCAATTGTACAACATAAAATTGACTAAAAAATTTATTTCATTTAGTTCACATAAATATTCCCAATTTCTGATCTTTGTTTTCGTGTAACATTTTTTCAGGGTTGTCGAATAACTCATTAAGGGCATATTCTTCAGTTTTTATTTATTTATTATTTTATGTATAGATTGTATATTATAATAAATTCATATAATATCTCATTATTTAATATGATATATATTTTATTTTACTATATTATAATGTATACCTTCTACAAGGAGAAGAAAATGAAATAAAGAAAACAAATAAAATAGATAAAAGATATTCGTGTCGATTTCGTGGAAAAGTACAAATATTCAACTCGACAGAGTTTGTCGAGTTAAACAGCATGTACAACAATCCACATAGCCAAAATAATGAGTTTTTCGTCCCTGAATAGTACAATATTATTGAATTTGACAACGTTTATCGAATTGAATAGTAAGTGGAAAAGTGCACACACACACACACACACAAAAATAAACACGAAGCTTATAGAAACCGATATTTATTAAAATAATAAGCATATAACATAATCATTATTAACCCAGAACATTAAATATTTCTTAATAAGTACAGTAACACATATAATTTTTTTTTCACTTAAACAAAAATTGCAAACGAAAACAATATTGTACACTTAATTACTGAGATAACTGAAAAACTTCTAATAGAATTTGTCAAGTTATCTATAAAATATTTTAATTTAAAATGAAGAGAAACCTATAATATAATATACATAAATCCATAGAATGTAAAATATATGAAAGCTAAATTTTTACGGAAATGAACACATAGATTTATAATATTTATTGATTAACAGTACTAAATATAAAACTGAAATTAATTATTCACTCTAAAATTATTTATTGAATTTAATTGACAAAAATATCTTGATTTGATGATTTGTTATTTTGTGTCAGATTTTTCATCGAGAAACGTGATAAACCTGTATATAAGTTTTCGAGTTACTCGATCACTTCATAAACGGCATATGTTTCCATTTATGCTAGATTTTTTTTGTCATTTATAATGTAATTATCTGATGATTGTAATCGATTTATTATATTATATTGGTATTATACAAAGTTCATTAAAAATTATTATAGAATTTAATAAATAATTATTTATAATTGTTTTTCATAATTATTAATATAAATATTGTTATAAATAATATTATATTTAGTAATATTATAGTTAGTAGTATTGATTTATAAATATTATAAACAAATACGTTAAGTTATGTTAAAAATTTGTTTGATATAATTGATATTTTGTTGATTTGTGTATATTATATTTTAGGTTTTTGTTATTTGACTTAGTAACATTATCGAATACTTAACCTAGTTTTATTGTATCATTATTTGATATAATATATTATAAGAAAAGATGTATTATATAGGTAAATTATATATTAATGTAAATTATTGCACTCTAGCATATTTCATTTTATCGATAACGAAGACACATTGTAGGTTAAAAAATGAAGAGACATTATAAATTATTAGAGTCTATAATAATTAATGTTGTCATATTTAATTTTATCAATAATGAAGACACATTATAAATTATTGTATTTTACTATAATAAATAATAGGTTAAAAAATATTATATATGAGTCGAATTAATTAAGTAACTCAAAAAGTAGTTGTTTTGTAAGAGTATATATAATAATTATCTTTATTTAATGTTTAATATAGGCATTAAATGGCAAATCTAGAAATTTAATGTTTACAAGATATTTCATTAAATGCAATTTAATGCGAAATGACTTCTGTTGGACAAAGATATTTCTAACATGGAGATGGTGTCAGAGCACGAGGCTCGATGCGGAAAAGAGTGGATGGTCCGAATTGGTAAATAGACAATGAAGCATATATCTAGACTGACAATTAAATAAGTAGTAATTTATGTGAATTCGGAATATGGGTGTGGCGAGCTACCTCATAAATTGAGCATAATACATATTTTTTGTTTTTATATGATTTATTACAACATAGTACAATAAAATATATATTATAAAAATGTAATATATATTATATTAAATTCAAAAATATATAGTATATATATATAGATATGTATATGTAATAATGACTGTACGATAATATAAGTAAAAATGACTAAAATAAACTTACACCAGAATAAAATATATAGTGCAAGAAAATATTAATAATCAATTGTGACTTTATTGGAACTATCAATTCATCACCTTTAACTTATTGTATATTCTATAAAACTATTGAAATATGTTAAAATCTATTATATTTTATCATTTATTATAACATAATGTAATGGAAAATTAGTATAAGAATAGTATCAAATTTTTATAGTAATTTTAATAATTAATAAATGTTGTTAAAATAGGCAATTTTTATTAGAACGAAGAAGTATAATAAATGATATTAAGAATTTGTTGTAATATGAATTGATTGTAAATAAACTATTTGAATTTTGAGTATGCGGTTTGTGGCAGAGAAACTGATTCATTTATGAAGGAACTCGAGAAAGGTATACATTGACAATGTCGAGTATACATTGACAATGTCGAGTTAATCGTAAAGAAAAAAAGAAGTAAACGCACTCAAAATAAAAGTTAACAATAGTAGATGATTTATAAGATTTTAATAGGGAAAAAATAATAATATAAAAATAGATATATCTGTTACAAAATGAACATTATATGTAACAAACAATTTATTAGGTCAAACATTGCGGCTATTATGCGGAATAAAATATGAAAGGAAAAGTCAAAAGGTCAACAAAACTAAAAATTTTGGTAGGATAGTTGACGGCTAAATTCTCGAGTAATTCGAGAAACTACAGTTAAATTTGTCGAGTTAAACGAAAAACGAAATTACAGAAAAAAAGCAAATGTATACTAAATTTCACTATAATCATTAACAATAATGAAAGCTAATTATTATAATAGTAATGACTATAATTATTATAACAAATTTTGACTTCACTTTGTTTTTATATTTTTTAAAATTACATATAATTTATTATATTAATGTAACATAATATATAAATTTTTTTTATAGTAGCTATTTTATTATAACATATTATGTTAAATTATAGAATATTCAATATTATTCATATAAAAAACACTCATTATTCATTGTATCACATAACTCGACAAAGTCAAAATCGAGTTTCTCGAGGTACTCAACAAACTCATTATATACATAAATTTAATTTTTAAAAAATTTTTTTATTTAAATTATTTAATACATTAACTATTTTGTTTAATTTATATGTTGTAATATTATTATTCGAGGAATTTGTGAGTATGAAGTTTCGATTTGTAAATTTATTTGATAAATAAAGCACATAAATAATTGTATTTAATTAATTATTTATTAGAACATAGTAAAATTAAATATACATAGTATAAATTTAATATATATCATAATCAATTAATACAATATATTATATTTTGTTTTATTATGATTAATTTATCAAGTATCTCGACAAATCTAAATTTTGAGATTCATAAGTTGGTTAAAATTATTACATGACAAAATTAAAAAAGTAAAAAATTTAAGTGTATTACATAATATAAATAAGAAAATAAAACAAAAAAATGAAAAATGTTCATGTTTGAAGCTACTCGAGAAACTCGACAAACTGAAAATCATGTTTGTCGAGTAACTCGATCAGAAATGAGATACAAAAGCAATCTATTCAATAGCTCAAGTAACTTGACAAAATGAAACTTGAGTTTCCCGAGTTACTCGACAAACCAGTGGAATTAAAAATATTGATTATTTTGTTTTTCTTTTTTATTTAAAATATGTAATACATATAAATAATTTTTTAATCTTATGTTGTTGTGTTATTTTTTGACGAACTCGTGAATATGAAATGTGGAATTGTTTGAGTAAAGTGATAAAAAAAAATATATACGAAATTATATCTAGTGTATTATTTATTAGAACATAGTAAAATAGAATAGATATGATATAAATTTAATATATATCATAATGAATTAATATAAATTTATATAATTTTTTTAATTAAAAATAATAATTATTAGAACAAATTTTTACTTCACTTTGTTTTTATATTTCATAAAAGTAGATATGATATATTATATTAATGTAAAATAATATATAAATTTTTTTTATAATAGTTATTTTATTATAACATAATATATTAAGTTATAGAATATGAAATATTATTTATATAAAAAAACTCATTATTCATTGTATCACATAACTCGACAAACTCAAAATCGAGTTTTCTGAGTTATTCAACAAACTAATTATATACATAAATTTAATTTTTTTAAAATTTTTTTTATTTAAATTATCTAATACATTAACTATTTCGTTTAATTTATATGTTGTAATATTATTATTCGAGGAATTTGTCAGTATGAAGTTTCGATATGCTAACTTATTTGATAAATGAAGTACATACATGATTGTATTTAATTGATTATTTATTAGAACATAGTAAAATTAAATATACATTGTATAAATTTAATATATATCATAATCAATTCATACAATATATTATATTTTCTTTTATTATGATTAATTTATCTAGTAACTCGACAAATCAAAATTTGAGATTCAAGAGTTGGTTAAAAAATAACATGACAAAAGAAAAAAATGAAGAACATTGAGTGTATTACATAATTTAAATAAAAAAATAAAACAAAAAATGAAAAATGTGTATTTTTGAAGTTACTCGAGAAACTCGACAAACTGAAAATCATGTTTGTCGAGTAACTCGATGACAGATCGGATACAAAATCAATCTATTAAATATCTCAAGTAACTCGACCAAATGAAACTTGAGTTTCTCGAGTTACTCAACAAACTAATGAAATTTAAAATTTAGATTAATTTGTTTTTCTTTTTTATTTAAAATATGTAATACATTTACAATTATTTTCTTCTTATGTTGTTGTGTTATTTGTTGACGAACTCGTGAATCTGAAATTTGGAATTGTTTGAGTAAATTCATAAAAAAAATATATAAAAAATTTTATGTAGTGTATCATTTATTAGAACATAGTAAAATAGAATATACATCATATAAATTTAATATATATCATAATGAGTTAAGACAATTTCATATAATTATTGTAATTAGTAAAAATAATTATTAAAACAAATATTTACTTCACTTTGTTTTTATATTTCATAAAATTAGATATGATATATTATATTAATGTAAAATACTATATAAGTTTTTTTTATAGTAGCTATTTTATTATAACATATTATGCTAAATTATAGAATATGCAATATTATTCATATAATAAAACTCATTATTCATTGTATCATATAACTCGACAAATTCAAAATCGAGTTTCTCGAGTTACTCAACAAACTAATAATATGCATAAATTTAATTTTTTAAAAATTTTTTCATTTAAATTATTTCATACATTAACTATTTTGTTTAATTTATATGTTGTAGTATTATTATTCGAGGAATTAGTCAGTATGAAGTTTCGATTTGTTAACTTATTTGATAAATGAAGCACATACATAATTGTATTTAATTGATTATTTATTAGAACATAGTAAAATTAAATATAGATTGTACAAATTTAATATATATCATAATCAATTAATACAATATATTATATTTTCTTTTATTATGATTAATTTATCTAGTAACTCGACAAATATAAATTTTGAGATTCACGAGTTGGTTAAAAAATGACATGACAAAATAAAAAAATTAAAAAAATTAAGTGTATTACATAATTTAAATAAGAAAATTAAACAAGAAATTGAAAAATGTACATGTTTGAAGCTACTCGAGAAACTCGACAAACTGAAAATAATGTTTGTCGAGTTACTCGAACACGAATGAGAGAAAAAATGAATCTATTGAATAGCTTAAGTAACTCGGCAAAAAGACACTCGAATTTCTCGAGTTACTCGACAAACTAATGAAATTTAAAATTTAGATTAATTTGTTTTTCTTTTTTATTTAAAATATGTAATACATATAAAAAAATTTTCTTCTTATTTTGTTGTGTTATTTTTTGACGAACTTGTGAATCCGAAATTTGGAATTGTTTGAGTAAATTCATAAAAAAAATATATAAAAAATTTTATGTAGTGTATCATTTATTAGAACATAGTAAAATAGAATATATATGATATAAATTTAATATATATCATAATAAATTAATACAATTTCATATAATTTTTGTAATTAATAAAAATAATTATTATAACAAATTTTGACTTCACTTTGTTTTTATATTTTATAAAATTACATATGATATATTATATTAATGTAAAATAATATATAAATTTTTTGTATAGTAGCTATTTTATTATAACATATTATATTAAGTTATAGAATATGAAATATTATTGATATAAAAAAACTCATTATTCATTGTATCACATAACTCGACAAAGTCAAAATCGAGTTTCCCGAGTTACTCAACAAACTCATTATATACATAAATTTAATTTGTAAAAAAAATTTTATTTAAATTATTTAATACATTAACTATTTTGTTTAATTTATATGTTGTAATATTATTATTCGAGGAATTTGTGAGTATGAAGTTTCGATTTGTTAACTTCTTTCATAAATGAAGCACATACATAATTGTATTTAATTGATTATTTATTAGAACATAGTAAAATTAAATATACATAGTATAAATTTAATATATATCATAATCAATTAATACAATATATTATGTTTTGTTTTATTACGAATAATTTTTCAAGTAATTCGACAAATCTAAATTTTGAGATTCATAAGTTGGTTAAAAAATAACATGAAAAAATAAAAAAAAATTAAAAAATTAAGTGTATTACATAATTTAAATAAAAAAATAAAACAAAAAAATGAAAAATGTCCATGTTTGAAGCTACTCGAGAAACCCGACAAACCAAAAATCATGTTTGTCGAGTTACTCGATCAGAAGTGGGATACAAAATCAATCTATTCAATAGCTGAAGTAACTCGACAAAATGAAACTTGAGTTTCTCGAGTTACTCGACAAACCAGTGGAATTAAAAATATTGATTATTTTGTTTTTCTTTTTTATTTAAAATATGTAATACATTTAAATAATTTTTTAATCTTATTTTGTTGTGTTATTTTTTGACGAACTCGTGAATCTGAAATGTGGAATTGTTTGAGTAAATTGATAAAAAAAATATATACAAAATTATATCTAGTGTATTATTTATTAGAACATAGTAAAATAGAATATATATCATATAAATTTAATATATATCATAATGAATTAATACAATTTTATATAATTTTTTTAATTAAAAAAAATAATTATTAGAACAAATCTTTACTTCACTTTGTTTTTATATTTCATAAAATTAGATATGATATATTATATTAATCTAAAATAATATATAAATTTTGTTTATAATAGCTATTTTATTATAACATAATATATTACGTTATAGAATATGAAATATTATTTATATAAAAAAACTCATTATTCATTGTATACCTAAATTTAAATTTTTAAAAATTTATTTATTCAAATTATCTAATACATTAACTATTTCGTTTAATTGATATGTTGTAATATTATTATTCGAGGAATTTGTGAGTATGAAGTTTCGATTTGTAAACTTCTTTGATAAATAAAGTACATACATAATTGTATTTAATTGATTATTTATTAGAACATGGTAAAATTAAATATACATTGTATAAATTTAATATATATCATAATCAATTCATACAATATATTATATTTTCTTTTATTATGATTCATTTATGTAGTAACTCGACAAATAAAAATTTGAGATTCAAGAGTTGGTTAAAAAATAACATGACAAAAGAAAAAATTCAAAAACATTAAGTGTATTACATAATTTAAATAAAAAAATAAAACAAAAAAATGAAAAATGTGTATTTTTGAAGTTACTCGAGAAACTGGAAATCACGTTTGTCGAGTAACTCGATGACAAATCGGATACAAAATCAATCTATTTAATAGCTCAAGTAACTCGACAAAATGAAACATGAGTTTCTCGAGTTACTCGATAAACTAATGAAATTTAAAATTTAGATTAATTTGTTTTTATTTTTTATTTAAAATATGTAATACATTTAAATATTTTTTCTTCTTATTTTGTTGTGATATTTTTTGACGAACTGGTGAATCTGAAATTTGGAATTGTTTGAGTAAATTGATAAAAAAAAATATATATAAATTTTTATGTAGTGTATCATTTATTAGAACATAGTAAAATAGAATATATATCATATAAATTTAATATATATCATAATGAATTAATACAATTTCATATAATTTTTGTAATTAGTAAAAATAATTATTAAATCAAATTTTTACTTCACTTTGTTTTTATATTTCATAAAATTAGATATGATATATTATATTAATGTAAAATAATATATAAATTTTTTTTGTAATAGCTATTTTATTATAACATATTATATTAAGTTATAGAAAATGAAATATTATTCATATAAAAAAACTCATTATTCATTGTAGCACATAACTAGACAAATTCAAAATCGAGTTTCCCGAGTTATGCAACAAACTAATTATATGCATAAATTGAAATTTTTAAAACTTTTTTTATTTAAATTATTTAAAATATTAATTATTTTGTTTAATTTATATGTTGTAATATTATTATTCGAGGAAGCTGTCAATATGAAGTTTCGATTTGTTAACTTATTTGATAAATTAAGCACATACATAATTGTATTTAATTGATTATTTATTAGAACATAGTAAAATTAAATATACATTGTATAAATTTAATATATATGATAATCAATTAATACAATATATTATATTTTCTTTTATTATGATTAATTTATCTCGTAACTCGACAAATATAAATTTTGAGATTCACGAGTTGGTTACAAAATAACATGACAAAATAAAAAAATTAAAAAAATTAAGTGTATTACATAATTTAAATAAGAAAATTAAACAAGAAATTGAAAAATGTACATGTTTGAAGCTACTCGAGAAACTCGATAAACTGAAAATCATGTTTGTCGAGTTACTCGATCACAAATGGTATAAAAAATGAATCTATTGAATAGCTCAAGTAACTCGACAAAAATAAACTCGAATTTCCCGAGTTACTCGACAAATCAGTGAAATTAAAAATTTTGATTATTTTGTTTTTCTTGTTTATTTAAAATATGTAATATATTTAAATAATTTTTTATTCTAATTTTGTTGTGTTATTTTTCGACGAACTCGTGAATCTGAAATTTGGAATTGTTTGAGTAAATTGATAAATAAAATATATACAAAATTTTATGTAGTATATCATTTATTAGAACATAGTAAAATAGAATATATATTATATAAAATATATCATAATGAATGAATACAATTTTATATAATTTTTGTAATTAATAAAAATAATTATTGTAACAAATATTTACTTTACTTTGTTTTTATATTTCATAAAATTAAATATGATATATTATATTAATGTAAAATAATATATAATTTTTTTTATAATAGCTCTTTTATTATAACATATTATATTAAGTTATAGAATATGAAATATTATTCATATAAAAAAAGGCATTATTCATTATATCACATAACTCGACAAACTCAAAATCGAGTTTGATGAGTTACTCAACAAACTAATTATATACATAAATTTAATTTTTTTGAACTTTTTGTATTTAAATTATTTAAGACATTAACTATTTTATTTAATTTGTATGTTGTAATATTATTATTTAAGGAACTTGTCAGTATGAAATTTGAATTTGTTAACTTATTTAATAAATGAAGTACATACATAATTGTATTTAATTGATTATTTATTAAAACATAGTAAAATTAAACATACATTTTATAAATTTAATATATATGATAATCAATTAATACAATATATTATATTTTCTTTTATTATGATGAATTTATCTAGTAACTCGACAAAGGTAAATTTAAGATTCACGAGTTGGTTAAAAAAGAACATGACAAAATAAAAAAATTAAAAAAATTAAGTGTATTACATAATTTAGATAAAAAAAAATAAACAAAGTTGAAAAATGTGCATTTTTGAACCTACTCGAGAAACTCGACAAACCGAAAATCATGTTTGTCGAGTTACTCGATTACAAATGGTATACAAAATCAATCTATTCAATAGCTCAAGCAACTCGACAAAATGAAACTCGAGTTGGCCGAGTTACTCAACAAACCAGTGAAATTTAAAATTTTGATTATTTTGTTTTTCTTTATTATTTAAAATACGTAATACATTTAAATAATTTTTTATTCTTATGTTGGTTATTTTTCGAGGAACTCATGAATGGGAAATTGGAATTGTCGAGTAACTTGATAAATAAAGCATATCAAAAATTTTATTTAGTATATCATTTATTAGAACATAGTAAAATAGAATATATATTATATAAATTTAATATATATCATAATGAATTAATACAATATATTAATTTTATTTTTATTTTAGCAATTACTATAACATATTATAAAAAAATTACTATATTAAATTTATAGCATAATAAAATGATATTTTGTATTAATATATTATTAATTAATTATTATATTATTATAATAATTTAATGATTATATTCAATTTAATATAATAAATGGATATGAAATAAATTTATTTATAAATGATTATAAAATTTATTACATATTTATTTATATTTTATTATTGTAAATATAAATATAAATTTTGTTATAAATGATATTATCATTAGTAATTATAAATATAAAATGATTTTTATACTATAATTTGATTAATTATTCTGATAAATAAAATGAGATTATTTAATTGCTTGATAAAAAAATATATAATAAATTTTATAATTATTTATAAATAAATATGTAATAAATTTTATGATCATTTATAAAAAAAAAATTTTAATATGAAATTGTTACGATAAATTGATTATAATCATTAAATTATTATAATAATGTAAAAATTGATTAATAATATATTACTACACCAATAACTTTATTATGTTATAAATTTTGTTATAAATGATATTATTATTACTAATTATAAATATAAAAGATATGTTATAGTATAATTTCATATAAAATTTATGATAAATAAAAATAAGTATTATAACATATTTTTATTACATTGTCATTTTTTAAATCATAAAATGAAATATGATATAATATAATAATATAAAATAATATAAAAATGTTTTTTTATAATAGCTTTGTTATTATAATATATTATATTAAGTGATAGAATGAAAAAAATTGCTTACCTTCTTATGTTATCAAATAACTCCATAAGATAAAAATTTAGCTTACTAATTTGCTTGATTATATAGATAAGTAAAAACAACCATTTAAAAAAATAATTAAAGAACTAATAAAATTGTTTGTTATAAACGAAAATATAAAATATTAAATTTAACTATTCAATATATCGAGGAACTCGATAAATTCAAAATCGAGTTTCTCGAGTTACTCGACGAAATAATAAAATTTTCTGCTGTTAATTTTCGAGGAACTCATGAAGTTGAAATTTTTCTTTGTCGAGTTACTTGAAACATTAAGCATGTACAGAATTTTTTTTAATCTATCATGTATTAAAACATAGTAAAATAAAGTATATATTATATAAATCTAATATATATCATAATGAATTAATACAATATATTTTATTTTATTTTGTTTTGGCAATTATTGATAGCATGACAGAATACAAAAAAACAATACATAATTTAATAAAAAATATGAAAAAAAATACAAAAAACAAAATTGCAAACTATATAAATGATTATTTACTCGAGCAACTTCACAAAATCAAATATGAGTTTGCCAAGTTACTCGAGTAATAATATGACACGTAGTTAGAAATTCAATATTCAGTTTCTCGAGTAACTTTATAACATGAATAGATGAGTAATATTAGATGAGTAAATTTTAATATTCTATCACGAAATTAAATATAATAATAAAATTATTATAATAATGTAAGAATTGATTTATAATATTTTACTACAGAAGGAAATATATTATGCTACAAATTTATTATAATAATTTTATGAAATTTTTTTTTTTTGTAATTCTAACTTTGTCGATTTATGAGGCGAAGTAGGAAAAAAGGAAAAAAAAATAATTTCAAATCTTCATTTAGTCATGAATTAACAAAGACTGATTTGACATAGAAAACAATCACTCAAAAATATGAAATTTTGAAAAAAAATAGAATACTGATGTAGCCAAAAGTTTAAGAGGATATTTACACAACCTAAAGTTTATTTATTGGTTTATAATAGCAATTCCAATATTCTAAAAGCATAAATTCGATAAATAGTCTAGTAGTTTTCACAGTAATTATTTTAGTATGCATAAACATGTTGTCAGACTATCAATTTTTAATATGTGGTAACCACATTAGTATTCTATGTCTTGTAAAAATTTCATATTGTGTGGTAATTGTTTTCTATGGCAAATAATTTTTTGTTATTCCATAACAAGTTGAAATAATTTTTTAAAGTAAGGGCAGCGTTAGACAAATGTCTTCGCTTGGTCATGGAGTAAAAAAAAATTTTTTTAATATAGAAAACAATCACCGAAAAATATGAAATTTTTAGGGGATATAGGATACTGAAGTGGCCACCACATATTAAAATTTTATAATCCAACAGGATGTATTGGCTTACTAAAATAATATATGAAAAACAAATAAAAAAAATTTAAATTTAAGGAGTAATACAAGTTAAAAAAAATTAAACAAAAGATGTTTAAATTATGCAAGTTATTATTGTCTAAAGTAACTCGTTCAATTCAAGTTTAAATATGCAGGTGTACTTTATGAATAATACAATATAAATCATGAAGTACGAATAAAAAGATATATTTATTAAAAAGTTATATTCTAAATATTTAATATTATCCTTTAATATACTCTGTATATTTATAGTTGGGGTAATTATATTCACACTACACTTTTTATTATTGACACTACATTCTAATTGCAATAAAGGTACACCAACATTTGATATTTAGACACTTATGTCTCTAATTTTTTTAATTGTATTTTTATCATTAACTTTTATTTAGTTTTCACATCTCGCCTCTAATGAAAATTTTGTTTAAATATTCTGCTAACGTGCATTAAAATGGGGGGAAAATATTTTGTCAAACCTAAGTATTTGTTATTTATTTTAACAATGTAAAAATAGTAAAGGCAAAAAAATAATTTACGCCATCTTAATTAACTTTTTGGACAAAAATTATCGTGAAAGACAAATATAAGACATGCAAATTAATAGATTAATGATTAAAATTTGCTAAAAAAAGTTACAGTCATAAATACAAAAGTAACCAATAGTTGGAGAGTTTTATTGCAATTAAAATGTAGTGTACTAAACAAATAATGTTATGGTAATATAATTACCCTTATAGTTTTTGGTGCTTATGCTTATTATTTTGTATGGATTTTTTAATTTTCATAAGAAAAATATCTTATATATTTATTTAGGGCAAAAATAAATTTTTTGTATTCTGTTTATTATTATTAATAAGTATATATATCCAATAATATAAAGTTAATAGTGAAAATAAAAGTACATAAAAATATAAAATATATAGATTTGTTAAATATAATTTACATCATTGCAGTACATTACAAAAGGCTTATATCTAGAAACGACAAAACCTTAGAAATATTACACAAAAAAACCTAATATTCATTCAAAGTAATGGAAAAAGGTGGCAATGCATACAATGATATTATTAGTTTTTAAAGTGTGTCTTTCTCTTTCGAAAGTCGTGTATTTCTCTCTGTTCTTGGTGTAGGCAATTTTTCTGGGGTGACTTCATTCTCAGATGAGATTGGATGTTTTTCAATTTTTCTCTTCTTGGATTTAGACCCAGGTGAAGAAGGGAAATTAAGCTGTTTCACTGCACTTGGAAATGTTTGCCCTTGAAGAGGCATTGGTGTGTCAGTGGTATACGCTATATCTTTCCCTTTGTTAGTCCTTGATCTTGTACTTGTAGAACTGGTCGACATCGAAGGAACTGATTCATTAAGGAAGATAATGTCATACTTGTATTCATTGTCGAGGACATTTTTCTTCATTCCTTTAACATAAAAAAATTGTTCTTCCTCCAACGTGATTCTAATTTTTTCCAAGACTTGTGATCTACTGTCCATTAGTTGTTGGCCTGTGTACTGTAAGAATTTTTCTGCTGTATCTCCAATCATAGTTCCAGATAATGAGCCTGTGGAGTCCTCAAGTTCCAGATATACACGTGCCCTAACATATAAAAGATGTTAAAAGTGTTGCATGTGTAAATAATTGTAAACAATAAATGATTTGTAAACAATATTATACCTTGGTACTGCAACTGTATGAGAAAATTTGCAGAAGACGCGTTCGTATGTTTCATTGAAATCATCACTTGATATTTTCTTGCAAGTATTGCACGACATGTACCAAAAGGATTGTTTAAATACTCTCACGTATGCACGTGCGTGAACCCAGAAATATCCATGTCCTGTTAGCTATTTTTGAAAAGAAATTGTATAAATATTATGCAATAATGAAAAAAAATTTTCTATATAATATTTTAAATAAGATTAGGCTTACTCCAGATAACAAATTTGGAATCTGTTGAATCTCTGTGATATTCTTCATGTCTGGAGTTGAAAGATTCTTTGTTGCTGAGGATGGATATATCTTTGTCAAGATCATCTCATCTAACTTGTCCGAATTTGTTTCAACCCTTGCACAATGTGTAAAAAGATTAGCAATTTATACACATGTATATATATATATATATTTGAAAAAAATATAATGAATAAATAAATTTTTACCAAGATGTTAGCTCAATCACTTGTTCTAAATGGGCATTGAAGGAGAAAATGATGTTGGCCTTGGTTGAAATTGAAAAGCATGCACATGAAATAAATATATAGATATATTTATTGGAAGACCTAAGATTGTCTATAAATTTTGTAATATTCCATTGATGAATTATAAAATTATTGACAATATATTACCACTAAAAGATGTCACTTTTAGATGGTTTCCAATGATGATTTGTTTTGTGCTCAAGTTATCAGCAATGAAACGGCATTCCTTCTCCACAAAATTATCCCACATTGTTAGCAACATAGTGTTGAAGCTAGTATAGAAACACAGAAAATATATGAGAAAGTGGTATATGAATTTCTTTAATAATATTGTAATTATTGGAATATATATTTATAGATGAAAATAATATAGCTATATATATATAAACCTTGTGTCGATGAGAACTACATCTTGAATAGACGTTTGTGTTTCAAACCTAGTTTGAACCAGCCTTTTAGGTTTGACATCAATTGCAACTCCAATAATACCTAAAGGATAAAAATAAGAAATTAGGACAAATTAAATTTGTTATCGATACAATGGAATGCATAAAAAGAAAAAAGTTTGTTTTTTTGTGAAATAGGAACAAATACTTATATCAGAATTTGAGTCCATGTAAGGTTCCAATTTGTTGAAAGGAACAAAATTGTATGTAGAAGATATTAAAACACTGTGGTCTTCATTGACTTCTTCGACTCTTGTTCGACCAGATATTGTCCATTGTATGTTGCCCATAGAAGCTTGATACTCAGGCTTCGTGAATTTAACATTTGCATTTGAGACAAGATATGTTTTGCCAAGTAGTAGCTTGTCTTCATATGCCGAGATGTTGGCATCATAAATAGTTGCATGGACTCTATTTTTCTGTATAATACCATGCATTTAAATTAGATATTTTGTATAAACATATATATAATTTTGGCTAGATATTATTTTTGAATATGAATTAAGACAATTTAAAGCTATAACATATTAGAGGGAAAAAAAATTTTCTAAAAATTTTATGTGGCTAAAATGAAATAAATCAAGAAACATAAATAATAGATTCAAGTAATATACCTCAGGATCCATAAATACCATATTCTGATATTTTGTTGGGCTTCGTTGAGCTGTTCATGGAAACGATTTTTCCACAATAATAATTTTTGAAGTCCAATTTGTATCGTTAGGAGCAATATTTGGTATTAATTTGTACTGTTTTTCCATTGTTTGATCCTGTACAAAATGTCAAATATAAATTAAAGAGTATAAATAGGTTATCAAAGTGAAATAATATGTATACTAATAATTAATTGTAAGAGTATATGTTCAAATATAGTATGGAGTTGTACTTAAAATCTAAAAGAGGAGTATGAGGATACAAATATTGAGAATTAAAGACTTGTTAATAAATGCTAATATAGAATGTTTGTTGTGTTTGGTTTGTAATCACCACCAATGTATATATATAGAGGTATATAGTATCTATTATGCCAATAGTAAGAATATGTTTACTCAATGGGGGTCTAAATCCTCTGTCCTGATTGATGCGTGGCTTGTGACGCCGTAATTAATAAATGATGTGGGCCCCAATAATGATGCCATAAAAACTCATTCATAGTTGTCCTCATTTCATCCTACTCAGCCCCAATTAGTTTAAATAAAGTGCTGACTATACTAATAATAGATTTGAAGATTCCAAAATATTAATATAAGCACTCCAAAATTTTACGTCAGTATTTCTACTATTATGTTAAATTATAGTACATGCAAATTTATCAAATTGAAATAAAGAAAATTTTATTATTATAATGTATATTATTTAAAATAATGTAATAGAGAAAATTTATTATTGAGTTCAAAAATTTTATGAAGATTTTAATAAGTATAATTAGTTATTATATATTTAAGTATTTTTGTGTATCGATCAACAAAATATAACTTATAAAATTAACAATAAATAAATAAATAAAAAATTGATGGTTAAATTGTGAATATGAAATTTGCTTTACCTAGTAATATACAATCAAAATAAGTAACTACTACAACAGAAGAAAAAAATTGGTCATTAGAGTTCAAGCATGTATGAGATTTGAGTAGATTCGAAGTTATTATTTTCTAAAGTGAAAGATTAAACTATTAGAGGTTATGAAATGAATGGATGAAACTATAATAAAACAATAGGTAAGGAAATCTATAATAAAGTAGGCTTTATATTAATAATTTATGGATAAACCACAATGTACAAAATTCTTCTCGGTAAGTTAAAAAAAATAAAATTATTTAGGATTTATGTATAATGCAAAAAAGTTAAAGTGTCCAATTACAATGTTTATACTGTAAATTTTTCTATTATTTGAATGGAGTTAAGTCAAAGTTAAAATTAGTCAAGAATTGTTAGATGCGTGAGAAATAGTGATGTTAGGACTATTTGTGACTATAAATAGGAAAATAGGAATCATATTTAAAATAAAAGAAGGAATTGGGATCAAATTGTTACAAACATGAAAGAATAGGCAGTCATTCTTTGAATTAATTGGAGATGAGATAGGGTCTAGCATTTATTACGCATTGCGTGTCTTCGAGGAGATACGGACCAGCCGTCTAGCATTAAATGATGCGTGGAAAGCCATGCAAGAATTGGGGATGAGGATATGAAACCCGAATTGGGAATAACGAGGTGAAGCACAACTGGAAGATATTTATATATGTTTATGTATATATATTTTTCATACGTGTATGGTGAGAATGAATAGATTAAAGATCATATTGACATGTGTACAATAAAAAGATATTTGTACATTTATGATCTAAATTTTTACTTGTCTTAGGTATGATTACATGTAAGAGTAGACTAAGTAGTAATCTATAGTTTATTGTATTAATTTGTCTGAATTTAATGAAAGTAAGAAATAAACTATACTTAGATATTTTTTAGTTATAGCTGTTGATTTGTGTTCATTTAAATATAGAGGAAAAAAAGTCATATAAAATATAAAAAGAATTTTATATTGTTAATATCTAATGACTTTATAACATATGTACAAAAACGCGTTAAATGGCAAAAGAAATATAAATTGATAACATTGAATATTTAAATATTTGTACTTTAAATATTTGTTTGTTAAATTTTGTATTCCATTTATTCATCTAACTCAATCAATACTACGTTCTTAGAAAATCGATTAAGTTTCATAAAATCATGAATAAGATAAATTTAGTTTTAAACTTTAAAAATTCAAATTCGATGAATATAATGTATTTTATATGAATTTTTTTTCATATAATTATGTTGGTTACCAAATACACTTTATAACTATATCTATTATAGAAATGAATTTAATAGAGACTAATATAGCTTTTGAAAGTTTAATATATAATCATCATTACAAATTGTATTAATAGCAATGAAAAAAAATTTTGTATACTAATAATATTCCATAAACTCCTTATTTGAATCAACGTGTTATATAATATTTAGTATATCTATAATACTAATATACACATATTGAATATTAGCAAAATAAAAATACAACAATAAAAGATGTTTCACTTTGTTAAAAATAAACGGTCAAAAATTGCTACTAATTTAACATAAATATATTATTAATTTTTTATTAAATTATTCATAATGTAAAATTAAAATAAAATAATCATTGATAAATCTACACTATTTGTAGTATAATATTTTAAGAAATAAAAAAACAGATAATAGTAAAAAAAATTCAAAAATTATCTAAATCAAATGATGAGTTTTATTATTTTGGATTATAAATCGATACTATTACAAAACATACATAACTATAGCATTATACATCTGAACAGACTGGCCATTTATTCACTGCACTATCAATAATTTAAAAGCTCTGTACATATTTTCTTCAAAGTCCTATACAATATCCTTCACCAATTCAGATGTAAGAGTACACTGGCTCTTTATTGACTGCAATATAATTCATGTGAAAGCTTTGTACAAGTATTATTCAAACAACACATGGAATATACTTCAAGAATATTCACTGCAATATCATTCATATCAAAGCTTTATACAAGTGTTCTTCAAAGAACACATAGAATATACTTCAAGAATACAATTTTAACTTTTGTTTAGAAAGTACAAATCCTGTAATAAAAAAAATGCATAATAATAATTAAAAAACTATGAATGCACAATTGCTAATATTTCTGTATAAACTACATTCTTTGTACAACAAAAATGATTTTTAAGTTTATCATTTGGTATAATTAATGCTTTAATACATTTACTTGTTTTTGCTCTAGATAATGCAACATAAAGTTGACCATGAGAAAATACAGGTTCAGGAAGATATAGTCCAACATAATTCCAGTGTTTGACCTTGAGCTTTATTTATTATCATTGCAAAACAAGCACGAATTGGAAATTGCGTTCTTTTAAAAGGAAATGTACTCTTATCACTTTCAAGTGGAATAAATGGAATTCTAGGTAAAAAAAACTTTCTTCCCACGCCACTCTCCAACAGATATTTCAGCATGAATAACATTACGCTCAAATGCACGACAAATTAATCTAGTGCCATTACATAATCCTTCAGATGGATTAATATTTCTTAATAACATAACAGGACAATTTTGTTTCAATACAAGTTCATGAGGTGGAATACCATTTGGAGTTAATGTATTAAGAAAATCTTCATGAATACTTTGTTCATTTTTTTCTAACGTTTCATCAAAGCTATAATATATAACATTTTCACCAGCAATTTGATCAAGTACAATATTATTTATTTCATCAACAGCATTATTTGTAGGAGTTAAAATAACTCGATTAATCATCTTATCTAATTCATTGCTATAATTCTGTAAGTTTGGGTAAACACTTTCGATCAATTCTTTTAGAGAAACTATTTTGTTATCAAAGGGTATAGCTATTTCATCTGGTAATGTAATCATATTACAGGTATGCCTAGGTTGGATTCCATTGCCTATATCAAGCAATAACTTAGAAAAATATGGGTCTAATTGAGCTCTCATATTTTGCACCAATTGTAATTGTATGAAATTTGGCCATAAGTATGAATACACTAAACTTGATCCAATGATAGCTTCTTTATTTCCCTTTTGAACTACTGGTAATACTTGTCGGAAATCACCTCCTAAAACAACAACCTTCCCTCCAAAAGGTAATATAGAATCATTAACATCTCTTAGCATTCTATCTACAGCCTCTATTGCATAACGGTGAACCATTGGTGCTTCATCCCAAATAATCAAATTTGTCAATCTAAAGAAGCTTGCTAGAGCAGACTGCTTACTAACAGAACAGGTCATATTGTGATTTATTTCAAGTGGTATCTTAAACCTTGAATGTGTTGTTCGTCCACCAGGTAATAAAGCAGCTGCAACACCTGATGAAGCTGTTGCTAAACCTATAAGATTTTTAGATCTAATTGTAGAGAGCAAAGCTTTATATAAATAAGTTTTACAAAAGTTCCACCAGGTCCATCTATAAAATACAAACGACTTGTATTACTATATACATCTGAAAGAATTTTGTCATAGGCAATTTTTTGATATTCATTCAAGTTATTTGCATACATAGTATTGTCAGCATGAATAACATTGTTTAATTCTTCATTAATAATCTTAGCTAATATGTCTTCTTGTTCCATATATATTTGAAAAGGTACAAGATGGTAATCATTTATATTTTTATTATTTGCTTCTAATATAGAATTGATTTCATGTAGTGCTTTTATTTCTGTATTTGCAATAGACATACCATTAGATAAATAATCTTCACATAAAAATAGGTGAAATTTTTTCCATAATACATCTGGATTATTAGGAGAACATAGAATGAGTATGGTAGCAAATAATCTACGAAGAGAAGAAGGCATTTGATAACTAATAGCTTCATCTAAACAAAACTGACAATAATTATTGTCTTGTAATAAACCAAGTGACATAGCTGTTTCACGAAAAGAAGACAAATAAACACCATGAACTAATTTTAAATTTTGAAATGAAGTTGCTCCTTTAATATGATTTAATAAGATACGTAAATAATATCTTTCTCCTTCAGTTATAGGAGATGTAACTATTCTACCAATAACATTTCCTTTTTTCCTTCGACACCATATTTTCCTTTGGCCATCCCATACAAAAAAATTTGGAAAATCTTTATATAATAATGTTTTTGCAAGTTCATTTGAAAGATTCATATGAAAAAATTCAGTTAACATTGTGCGTTGTCTAGATTCATTATTGATTACTGTTTCTAAATTTTCATAATCTCTATATGTTATCAAGTGGTTATTTTCAAGATGTAGTTGTAATGAGATAACTGAGGGAGACATTTCATACAAAACAAATCCATATATTCTCCACATTGCTTTAGGTGGAGAAATCCAACGACCATTTTGATATATCTCAATTTCATCAATAGGATTTTCATTATTAGTATTACTAATTGAAATACTTACACGATCATAGCCTTTATAAACATATTTATAGAGGTATTTAACAGCTTTAACTGTTGAACATATTTCTACATTAATATGGCAATCAAACTTCGCACACAAATATGGATTGTAAGGTACAACCC
Organism: Forsythia viridissima; assembly: GCA_030279155.1. Classification (NCBI taxonomy): domain Eukaryota; kingdom Viridiplantae; phylum Streptophyta; class Magnoliopsida; order Lamiales; family Oleaceae; genus Forsythia; species Forsythia viridissima. Next base: position 3,336,228 of record CM059039.1, read on the forward strand.
ATCTATTGTCTAATAAATGTCCTCGAATCATAAATGATCGTTTATCGTTCAATCGTCTATAAGTTGGATAAGAATTATGGCCAATAGAAGTATTTGAGATATATTCATTTGGGTATTTATTCTTACAATGACCATTTCTATCCATACAAACATTATGGGGATTCAAATGACCACATGGACCATGCATCATATGTTTAACAACAATAGAATGAAGGTGAGGATATTTTACTTTGTCTGGAATTTCACATGATACAATAGAATCGACTCTATCAATATTATTAATTTTCGCATTGCTTTGTAAGATTAGTAAGAAATGAGCATGTGGAAGTCCTCGTTTTTGGAATTCTACAACATAAATATATGCAGCAACAGGCCCAAATATTTGGTGCTTGAATAGATCAACTTTAAGTTCTTCTAATTTAGCTTTGAATATTCTAGCAGTCAAATCAGGTCTATTCTGTCCTATATCATTATGCCTTAACTCTTGTTTTATTTCTACCCAATTAGGGTTACATATCAATGTTAAAAATAAATCAGGTTTACCAAATTTTTGTACCAATGCCATTGCGTCCATATATCTTTTTTTCATATCTCTAGGACCCCCAACAAAAGAAGAAGGTAAAATAATCTGACGACCAATTTGTGCACCTCTATTTTGACCATTTTCTACACTATCAACAACTCCTTGATATAATTCAGCACGAATTTCACTTTGATTTTGACGAAAATAATCTAATCGACTTGTTTCAAGTTTAACATACATATCTACTACATATTGCTGTAGAAGTCTACCAGCATGAAGCAAAACATTGTTTTGTGTATCACGTACCTGTAATTTGAAGCAATAGTATTCACGGCAAGATACTTGTAAACCTTTTTTATTCTTCTTGTAAACTGCACAACAGAAAAATGCAAAGAAATTTAATGAAAAGAAATTTTAAATTGAATGAGTTTAAATGAGGAAACATATTAGTAGTATTTACCTTTTTTTTCTTTCTCTATTATATTAGCTGCACAACTCATGTTTTCAGTAGAAAAGGAATTCTCTTTTGTACTATAAATATCAACTATACTATTTTTTGCCTTTTCAATACCTTCATGCCAACCAGTCTCACTGAAGGGAAATAATAATGGATACTGTAGGGGATCATAACATCCATAATAATAATGTATTCTATGTGAATTATTAGAGTGACAATAAATTGATATATCACGATATCTTATGTCTGCAGATGGGTCCTCATCAACCCAAACTGCAGCCACTTGAGATGCAGAAGGTGCATTATATACTCTTTGATCAAGACCAGCATTACATCTAATATGAATTTTGCAAGTTTGAAGATTTTCAATATCACCTAAGAAACGAAAAAATCTAGAATATGGATTAATCTTTAATATATTTACTAATATGTGTAGTAAAGATGATGAGAAATTGATACATGTATTTAATCTATTTTGTATTTCGTTGTCTGTATCATAAAAATATAACTGTAAATATGATGGATTACTATCAATGTTTACAATTGGATTTATATAATGGTATACTTGTCCTTGAACTCTAAAAGTGTAAATACCTTTGTAGTTAGTAGATTTAGATAAATCTTTATCAAACTTCACTCCAAAAGAGGTAAAAGCAAAATGGTTATTATAATTTCACACATTATTTTTAAAATCCAATGCTTCATCTGTACTTGAAGTATATAAATCATATAAAATAGAAGGAGAACAGTTGATATGCAATTTAATTTTTCCATCAGCACAACAAAAACCTTTATTTTCTTTTTCAAACTTTTTTGCAAAACAGTGAATACAATTTGTTGGAGTACGTAATACATAAGTTTCTGTGGGTACATGTCTCATAGTAATATTTGAAATACAAGGAGTTAATTGGAATTCATGATTTTGATTTTCATGTTCTTCATAATAAATATTGCTTTCTACGCCACCATCTTCTAAATTGTTAGAGTCAATCAAAGAAATTTCATGTCCATCTTCATTCAATTCTTCAGCTATAAAAAATATGACAAATGAAAACAACATAAATAAATAAATGGAAAAAAAATGTGCATAATGGGAAAAACATAAAAACAAAAAAAAACCTTAGCTCACCAGATAATTGTAAACTACTTATTGAATTGACATCATTCAACTCAATATCTTCAAGTAACTGAATCCTTGTTTTTTGAATCTTCTTGTTAGATTTATATTGTGTATGCTGAGCATACATCTGTCTTCTTTTCTTGTTTTGTTGTTCTTTATTTGAGTCAACAAATTTTTCACCTGTCATCTAATATATTTTATCATACAATAAATATAAAAATTAGTCTCATTCAATGTACAAAAATAAAAATATATACTATAAACATTATTAACACAAATAAGAATAAGATTAGTACATAGATGTAATAAGCAACAGGGAAAAAATTCTTATTGGTTAAAATTGTAATATTCTACTATAGCCTGTAAATACATGATATAAAAAAAATACTTATTAATAAAGATACAATGAAAAAATAAACCAAATAACACAAATAATAATTAACTTCAAATTTCTATCAGTGAATAATTACATACCTATAAATTGAAGTTGGGAACTTGCTATAAAACCACTGATGAAGAACTGATCAAATCAAAAAAATGAATATCAGACCTTCTACAATCTATACTCAAACTCAATAGGTGGATAAAGTAGATGGGAATTATAATTTCGAATACAAGTAACAAGCTACAATGATTTCAAGTAAGAAAAAGAGGAATTCAACAAAATTCTAGGGTTTGATGAGAGTAGAAATAAAAGAACAAGGCTGAGAATAAAGAAAATAGAAAAGAAGCAAAAACTGTATATATATGTCTCGTACAAATAAAACAAAGGAAATATATAAAATAATACTGCCAAAACAACATCGTATATTTATAATAAGTGGATGGTTTAGATGTACATAAAATTGTATATGTTATTAATAATAACTACAAAGATAAGGACAAAGAAATGAAAAAAACTGAAAAACAAGTAAGTTATAATTTCTAAATGAGTACGCGTGTTAATAATTGGGTAACATTTTGAATAAATTAAGTTTAATCATTTTTCTTAATTACCTTGTAACTTGGAAAGATTTACTAATATAAAAAAATATGCATCTATTACAAAATGAAGACCAGATATTATAGACAAATTTTCAAGTCAAACATTGCGGCTAGTGTGGGAAATAAAATTATACAACATAATAATTGCAAAATGCAACAAAAGCAAAAATTTAAGTAGAAATATTGACAGATAATTAGTCCAGGAAATCGAGAAACTACATTTCATTTTGTCGAGTTCATCGACAAAACAAATTACACAAACAGAACAAATTCGTACTAAATTTGACAATCATTATTAACAATAATGAAAGCTGATTATTACATTAGAAATGATATGATGACTACAAAATTAAATGCCTGACATTTATAAAAAAATACATAAATATAATTTCTCATTTGTTCATGTTCTAATTTTTGTTAATGTTTTCGTCAAAATCCAGTTAACAAAAAGTCGAGTTAGTTGATAATTTTTTGTAAAATATTAATTTTTTGTATTTTTGTTAGAGTTATTCAACAAAACCAAAATAAAATCTGTAACAAAATATAAAAGTCGGGGATGGCCAACAAAAATAAAAGGTCATAGTTAAATTTGTTATGAAATGAAAATGATGTGAACTAAAAGTGCAAATTACAAACAAACAAATAAATAAATAAATTGCTAAAACCCCATAAAAATAAAAAAAATAAAAAAATTTTTGTTTTCCAATGTTTCCTAGATTGCCGAGTTACTCGCCAATCTGGGATAACTAAAATATTTTTAATATTTCCACTTTGCTGAGTCACTCGGCAAAGTGGGAAAAATGGAAAAAAATAAAAATATATTAACAAAAGAAAAAATTGTCAACTCAAAATTGGACTACTTTAAAAAAGTTGTAAGACTTAATGTACATTTTAATTTTATTTTGTTATTATTAGTTTTTTTGTTTTTTATTTAAAAAGCTAGACAAATTAAACATAAAAAAAATTTAAAGGTCAGAGATGACAAAAAAAAATATTCATGGGCAAATTTGTTATAAAAGGAAAAGGATGTGGACTAAAACTGCAAATTAAAAAAATAATAATAAATTCCTAAAAGCCCACAAAAAAAAAAAAAAACAAAGTAAAAAAAAAATTTGTTTCCAATGTTTCCCACTTTTTCGAGTTACTCGGCAAAGTGGGATAACTAAAATGTTTTTATTTTTCCCACATTGCCGAGTTACTCGACAAAGTGGGAAATATTTTAAAAATAAAATTTTTTTTTTTATATTTATATTTTGTCATCAAATTGTTCATAAACAAAAATTAATAATAATAATTTTACGTGAGCAAAATGGGGGAAAAAAATATAATATTTTTTTTTTATATTCTGTCATGAAAATGTCCACCTAAAAAAAAATAATATAATTTTTATAATCAATAATCATAATATCATACAATATAAAATAATTTTATATCATATATAATTTAATATAAAATCTTATCATAAATGCTAGAGTCAAAACAATATATAGACGCCTAAATTATTAATCAAACAAAAAAATTCAAAATTGAAAATACTAAATTATTAAATTACTTACATTCAAAAAACAATAACCAAAACATAAAATTTAACAATCGCCAATCTAGGATAACTACAATATTTTTAATATTTCCACTTTGCCGAGTCACTCGGCAAAGTGGGAAAAATGGAAAAAAAAAATAATAATTTAAAAAAAAAGAAAATTTGTCAACACAAAATTGGACTACTTTTTAAAAGTTGCAAGACTTAATGTACATTTTAATTTTATTTTGTTATTATTAGTTTATTTTGTTTTTCATTCAAAAAGCTAGACAAATTAAATATAAAAAAAAGTTTAAAGGTCAGAGATGAGGAAAAAAAAATAATGGGAAATTTGTTATAAAAGGAAAAGGATGTGGACTAAAACTGCAAATAAAAAAAAATTCCTAAAAGCCCACAAAAATACAAAAAGTAAAAAATAAAAATGTTTCCAATGTTTCCCACTATTCCGAGTTACTCGGCAAAGTGGGATAAATAAAATATTTTTATTTTTCCCACATTGCCGAGTTACTCGGCAAAGTGGAGAAAATTTTCAAAATAAAATTTTTTTTGATTTTTTGAATTTTATATTTTGTCATCAAATTGTCCATAAAAAAAATTAATAATAATAATTTTGCATGAGCAAAATGGGGAAAAAAAATATAAATTTTTTTTTATATTCTGTAATGAAAATGTCCACCTAAAAAAAAATAATATAATTTTTATAATCAATAATCACAATATCATACAATATAAAATAATTTTATATCATATATAATTTAATATAAAATCTTATCATAAATGCTAGAGTCAAAAAAATATATAGATGCCTAAATTATCAATCAAATAAAAAAATTCAAAGTTGAAAATACTAAATTATTAAATTACCTACATGCAAAAAACAATAACCAAAACATAAAATTTAACAATTAATATAAATACAAAATTATAATGACAAAGTGGGAAAAATTTTATAAAAAAAAAATTTATTTATTTTTTCATCAAATTGTCTATAAAAAAAAATAATAATAATAATTTTGCGTGAGCAAAGTGGGGAAAAAATTTTTTTATTTTAATTTTATATTCGATCATGAAAATGTCCACCCAAAAATTAAAAAAAAAATAATTTTTATAATCAATAATCATAATTTCATATAACATAAAATAATTTAATATAAAATCTTATCATAAATGCTAGAGTCAAAAAAATATATAGATGCCTAAATTATCAATGACATAAACAAATTAAAAGTTGAAAATACTGAATTATTAAATTATCTACATATAAAAAACAATAACCAAAACATAAAATTTAACAATTAATATAAATACAAAATGGAATATGTTTATGAAGTCAAGAACAACAGAAACCAAATCTAATAATAAAAATATCTCCTAAGTCAAGTGACTCAACAATAATCAAATGATAAAATACCAGACAGGAAATATGTTCGAGTCACTCGACAAGTAAACCAAATAAATATTTTCCAGTCTCGACAACGAAGGAAAAAAACGAATAAAACAAAACAAGATACAAAGTCAACAAAAGTTGCGCATGTGTAGAGAAAACAAATCAAATGATTTAAATAAATAATAAATAAAAAGGTACAAAGCTTTGGGAAAATGACGGCTCCCAAAAAATGAAGAAAAGTCAACAAAGGCAGCCTTTTTAACAAGTTAAACAAACTTATAGTACTAATAGTAAGATTTGGACAAAATTAAGACTAAAACTACATGAAAACGACGCCGCGTTGGTTGAAGGGTGAATAGTAAACATACCATAGACACTTATATTATAGTATAGATATATATAAATTTGTTGAGTTACTCGACAAAAAAATAAAAATAAAAATTTTTTTTCTTAAATTTGTCGAGTTACTAGCAAAAAATAAATAAAAACATTTTTTTTTTAAATTTTATAGAGTTACTCGAATTTTTAAAAAAAAAAAAAATATATATATATATATATATATATATATATATATATATATCATGACTATAATATAAGTGTCTATGGTATGTTTACTATTCACCCTTCAACCAACGCGACGTCGTTTTGATGTAGTTTTAGTCTTCATTTTGTCCAAATCTCATTATTAGTACTATAAGTTTGTTTAACTTGTTAACAAGGCTGCCTTTGTTGACTTTTCTTCATTTTATGGGAGCTGTCATTTTTCTAAAGCTTTTTACCTTTTTATTTATTATTTGTTTAAATCATTTGATTTGTTTTCTGTAGACATGCGCAACTTTTGTTGACTTTGTATCTTGCTTTGTTTTAGTAGTTTATTTCCTTCGTTGTCGAGACTGGAAAATATTTCTTTAGTTTAGTTATCGAGTGATTCGAACATATTTATTGTCCGGTATTTTATCATGTGATTATTGTTCGATCACTTGACTTAGGAGATTTTTTTATTATTAGATGTGGTTTCTGTTGTTCTTCATTTCATAAACATATTCCATTTTGTATTTATATTAATTGTTAAATTTTATGTTTTGGTTATTGTTTTTTGTATGTATATATTTTTTTTACTCTAGCATTTATGATTAGATTGTCTATTAAATTATATATGATGTATAATTATTTTATGTTATATGAAATTATGATTATTGGTTATAAAAATTATTACTTTTTTGTTATAAAAATTATTACTTTTTTCCTGTTGGACATTTTCATGATTTAATATAAAAATAAAATAAACATTTTTTTTCCCGACTTTGCTCATGCAAAATTATTATTGTTATTTTTTTTTATAGACAATTTGATGACAAAATATAAAAATAAATAAAAAAATAAATTAATTGTTTTAAATTTTTCCCACTTTGTCATTGTAATTTTGTATTTATATTAATTGTTAAATTTTATGTTTTTGTTATTGTTTTTTGCATGTAGGTAATTTGATAATTTAGTATTTTCAATTTTGAATATTTTTATTTTATTGATAATTTAGGCGTCTATATATTTTTTTGACTCTAGCATTTATCATAAGATTTTATATTAAATTATATGTGATATAAAATTACTTTGTATTGTATGATATTGTGATTATTGATTGTAAAAATTATATTATTATTTTATAGGTGGACATTTTCATGACAGAATATAAAAAAATTATTTTAAATAATTTTTTCTCCATTTTGCTAATGCAAAATTATTATTATTAATTATTTTTTTTTGACAATTTCATGACAAAATATAAAATTCAAAAATAAAAAATTCTTTTTTTTTTTTAATTTTCTCCACTTTGCCGAGTAACTCGGCAAGGTAGGAAAAATAAAAACATTTTCTTTATCCTACTTTATCGAGTAACTCGGAATAGTTGGAGACCTTGGAAATAATTCTTTTTTTAACATTTTTTATTTTTTTGGACTTTTAGGAATTTATTTATTATTTTTTTTTTTTTTGCAGTTTTAGTCCACATCCTTTTCCTTTTATAACAAATTTCTTATTATTAATTTTTTTCCCTCATCTCTGACGTTTAAACTTTTATTTATATTTAATTTGGCTAGGTTTTTTAATTAAAAACAAAAAAAACTAATAATAAGAAAATAAAATTAAAATGTACATTAAGTCTTGCAACTTTTAAAAAGTAGTCTAATTTTTTTTTTCATAAATTTTCCTTTTTTTAAATTATTATTATTTTTTTTTTCATTTTTTTCACTTTGTCGAGTCAATCGGCAAAGTGGAAATATTAAAAAAAATTTAGTTATTCTAGATTGGCGATTGTTAAATTTTATGTTTTGGTTATTGTTTTTTGCATGTAAGTAATTTGATAATTTAGTATTTTCAACTTTGAATTTTTTTGTTTCATTAATAATTTAGGCGTTTATATATTTTAAATAAAAAAAGTAAAAAAGATAATCAAAAATATACATTATTAAAGTGACACGAGTACCTCGACAAAGTCCAAATCTTCTTTACCGAGTTACTCGATTTAAAATATCACACAAAATGAATCTATTCAATAGCTAAAGCAACTCGATAAACTGAAAATCGAGTTGCTTGAGTTAATCCATAAATGAAAGAAATTTGACATTTTCATTATATTGTGTTTCTTTATTATTTAAATTATTTAATACATTTAAATAATTCTTCATTGTTATTTTGTGGTATTATTTTTCAGGCACTTCGTGAGGCTGAAATTTAGATATGCTCACTAACTTCATAAATAAAGTATATATAAAATTTTATTTAACCTATCATTTATTAGAATATAGTCAAAAAGAATATATATAATATAAATTTAATGTATATCATAATTCATTAATACAATATATTAATAATTTTTTAATTTTAGCAAGTACTATAAGATATTATAAAAAAATAAATATAATAAATTTATAGTATAATAAAAAGTTTTTTGTATCAATATATTATTAATTAATTATTGCATTACTATAATAATTTACTAATTATAATCAATTTATTATAACAATTTTATATGAAATAAATGTTTTATAAATTTTTTTCAAATGTACTGCATATTTATTTACAAGTTTTTTCAGAAATATGAATTCAAATTTTGCTATAAAGAATATTAAAATAAGTCTAATAAATAAAAAAAAAATTTATAGCACATTTTTGATACACCATGTTTTTACTTTTCAGAACATGAAATATAACATATTATCTCAATTTAAAATAATATAAAATTATTTTATATGATAGCTTTTAAGATTCACGAGTTGGTTAAAAAATAACATGACAAAATTAAAAAATAAAAAAATATTAAGTATATTACATAATATAAATAAAAAAAAGTAAAGCAACAAATACAAAAGATGTATTGTTGCAATTACTCGAGTAACTCGACAAACCTAAAAGCACGTTTGTCGAGTTACTCGATGCAAAATTGTGATACAAAATAAATCTTTCTTATAGCTAAAGTAACTTGGCAAAATGAAAATCAAGTTCCTTGATTTACTGGACAAACCAATGAAACTTAAATTTTTCATTATTTGCTTTTCTTTTTTAATTTATATAATGTAATACACAATAAAATTAATTCTGTATTAATATATTATTAATTAATTACTACATTATTATAATAATTTAGTAATTATACTAATTTTTTTATAATAAATTTATATTAAATAATTTTTTCACTAATTTATTATAAAATGTATTATGTATATATTTATAAGTCTTTTTGTGAATATGAATATAAATTTTGTTAAAAAGAACATTAGAATAAGTGTAATAAATACAAATCAATCTTATAACACATTCTTACTACAATATTTTTTATTTTTGAAAAAATCAAATATAATATAATATCTTAATTTAAAATAATATATAATTATTTTATATAATAGCTATTTTATTATAATATATTATATAAAGTTATAGCATATGATTGCCTAATTTATAACAAAATTTATATTCATTTTTATCAAAATTAATTATTATTCACTTAATTTCATATTATAATTATTACTATAATATTAATTGCTAAAATAGAAGAATATATAATACATAGCATTACTTCATTATAATGTATATTTTATTTTACTATATTCTAATATTTGATCAATGAAATAAAATTATGTCTATTTATTTGACTTATTGTAATATTATTTATAACAAAATTTGTATTCGTATTTATTAAAAAACTTATAAATAAATATGCAGTACATTTTTTAATAATTTATAAAACATTTATTTATAAATTTTGTTATAAAAAATATTAGAATAAGTCTAATAAATAAAAAATAATAATATCACACATTTTTACTACAATGTGTTTTTATTTTTGAAAACACTAAATATAATATATTATTTCACTTTAAAATAATATATAATTATCTCATATAATCGCTATTTTATTATAATATATTATATGAAGTTATAGAATATCAAATATTATTCATGCAATCTACTGATTCATTGTATTGCAATTTTCAAGTTACTCGAGTAACTCGATAAACCTTACAGCAAGTTTGTCGAGTTACTCGATTAAAAATAGGACACGAAATAAATGTGTTAAATACCTTCAGCAACTCGACAAACTCAAAATCGATTTACCCGAGTTACTTGACAAACAAAAGTAAGTAAAAATGTTTATTAATTTATTTTGTTTTTATTAATTTGTTTTGTTTTGTTTTTTATTAAAATAAACTAAGAGAATATATTTTTTTTTTATTTTTATTTCTTTACCCATTAGTATAACATATTATAACTAAAAAACTGTTATAACAAATTTATAGGAAAACATAAGAAATCTGTTGTAAAATATTATTAATTCATTATTACATTATTATAATAATGTAGTATTTAACATAAATTTAGTATAAGAATTTCATATTAACTAGATTTTATTCTGAATTATGAAAATACATTTTAGTAAAATTTGTTATAATAACGAATTTCATTATGATCAATTTATGTAAGAACTTCACAAATCCAATTTTCAGGTTTACGATTTCGTTAAAAAATAACGTGAAAAAACAAAAAAAAATAAAGAAATTTAAGTAGACTAAATATCTTAAATAAAAAAAGTAAAAAACAAAATCAAAAGTGTGTACTATTAAAGTGACTCGAGTAACTCGACAAAGCTCAAATCTTGTTTGCCGAGTTACTCAATTTAAAATATCACATCAAATGAATCTATTCAATAGCTAAAGCAACTCGATAAACTGAAAATCGAGTTGGTTGAGTTAATCGATAAATGAAAGAAATTTAACATTTTCATTATATTGTGTTTCTTTATTATTTAAATTATTTAATACATTTAAATAATTCTTCATTGTTATTTTGTGGTATTATTTCTCAAGCACTTCGTGAGGCTCAAATTTGAATATGCTAAGTAACTTCATAAATAAAGTATATAAAAAATGTTATTTAACCTATCATTTATTAGAATATAGTCAAAAATAATATATATAATATAAATATAATATATATCATAATTCATTAATACAATATACTAATAATTTTTTTATTTTAGCAAATGCTATAAGAAATTATAAAAAAATAACTATAATAAATTTATAGTATAATAAAAATATTTTTGTATCAATATATTATTAGTTAATTACTGCATTATTATAATAATTTAGTAATTATAATCAATTTATTATAACAATTTTATATTAAAGAAATCAGTATTATAACACATTGTTACTACAATATGTTTTTATTTTTTAAAAAATGAAATATAATATAATATCTTAATTTAAAATAATATATAATTATTTTATATAATAGCTATTTTATTATAATACATTATATGAAGTTATAGCATATGATTGCCTAATTTATAACAAAATTTATATTCATTTTTATCAAAATTAATTCTTATTTAGTTAATTTTCTATTCTAATTATTATTATAATATTAATTGCTAAAATAAAACAATATATAATACACAGCATTACTTGATTACAATATATATTTTATTTTACTATATTCTAATAATTCATCAATGAAATAAAACTATGTGTATTTATTTGACTTATTCTAATATTGTTTATAACAAAATTTATATTCATATTTATGAAAAAACTTATAAATAAATATGCAATCCATTTATTAATAATTTATAAAATATTTATTTATAAATTTTGTTATAAAAAATATTAGAATAAGTCTAATAACTTAAAAAAAATAGCATAACACATTTTTACTACAATGTGTTTTTTTTTTTGGAACAAAGTAAATTTAATATATTATTTCACTTTAAAATAATATATAATTATTTTATATTGTCAATATTTTATTATAATATATTATATGAAGTTATAGGATATCAAATATTATTCATGCAACGTACTGATTCATTGTATTGCATTCTTCAACTTACTCGAGTAACTCGATAAACCTAAGAGCACGTTTGTCGAGTTACTCGATTAAAAATGAGACACAAAATGACTCTATTAAATACCTTAATCAACTCGACAAACTCAAAATCGAGTTACCCGAGTTACTTGACGAACAAAATTAATTAAAAATGTTTATTAATTTGTTTTGAATGAAGTAAGAAAATATATTTTCTTTTTATTTTTATTTTTTTACCCATTAGTATAACATATTATAACTAAAAAACTGTTATAACAAATTTATAGGAACAAAAAATAAATCTGTAGTAAAATATTATTAATAAATGATTATATTATTATAATAGTGTAGTGTTCAACATAAATTTAGTATAAGAATTTCATATTAACTAGATTTCATTCTGATTTATCAAAATAAATTTTAGTAAAATTTGTTATAATAATGATTTTAATTATGATCAATTTATATAAGAACTTCACAAATCCGATTTTGAGGTTCGCGACTTCGTTAAAAAATAACATGAAAAAACAAAAAAATGAAGAAATTTAAGTGGACTATATATTTTAAATAAAAAAAGTAAAAAAGAAAATCAAAAATATGCATAATTAAAGTGACTCGAGTACCTCGACAAAGCCCAAATCTTCTTTACCGAGTTACTCGATTTAAAATATCACACAAAATGAATCTATTCAATAGCTAAAGCAACTCGATAAACTGAAGATCGAGTTGCTTGAGTTAATCCATAAATGAAAGAAATTTGACATTTTCATTATATTGTGTTTCTTTATTATTTAAATTATTTAATACATTTAAATAATTCTTCATTGTTATTTTGTGGTATTATTTTTCAAGCACTTCGTGAGGCTGAAATTTAGATATGCTGAGTAACTTCATAAATAAAGTATATATAAAATTTTATTTAACCTATTATTTATTAGAATATAGTCAAAAAGAATATATATAATATAAATTTAATGTATATCATAATTCATTAATACAATATATTAATAATTTTTTAATTTTAGAAAGTACTATAAGATATTATAAAAAAAATAACTATAATAAATTTATAGTATAATAAAAAGTTTTTTGTATCAATATATTATTAATTAATTGCTGCATTATTATAATAATTTACTAATTATAATCAATTTATTATAACAATTTTATATGAAAGAAATGTTTTATAAATTTTTTTCAAATGTACTGCATATTTATTTACAAGTTTTTTCAGAAATATGAATTCAAATTTTGCTATAAAGAATATTACAATAAGTCTAATAAATAAAAAAAATATTATAGCACATTTTTGATACACCATGTTTTTACTTTTCAGAAAATGAAATATAACATATTATCTCAATTTAAAATAATATAAAATTATTTTATATGATAGCTTTTAAGATTCACGAGTTGGTTAAAAAATAACATGACAAAATTAAAAAAGAAAAAAATATTAAGTATATTACATAATATAAATACAAAAAAGTAAAGCAACAAATACAAAAGATGTATTGTTGCAATTACTCGAATAACTCGACAAACCTAAAAGCACGTTTGTCGAGTTACTCGATGCAAAATTGTTATACAAAATAAATCTTTCTTATAGCTAAAGTAACTTGGCAAAATGAAAATCAAGTTCCTTGACTTACTAGACAAACCAATGAAACTTAAATTTTTCATTATTTGCTTTTCTTTTTTAATTTATATAATGTAATACACAATAAAATTAATTCTGTATTAATATATTATTAATTAATTACTACATTATTATAATAATTTAGTAATTATACTAAATTTTTTATAATAAATTTATATTAAATAATTTTTTCACTAATTTATTATAAAATGTATTATGTATATATTTATAAGTCTTTTTGTGAATATGAATATAAATTTTGTTAAAAAGAACATTAGAATAAGTGTAATAAATACAAATCAATCTTATAACACATTCTTACTACAATATTTTTTATTTTTCAAAAAATCAAATATAATATAATATTTTAATTTAAAATAATACATAATTATTTTATATAATAGCTATTTTATTATAATATATTATATAAAGTTATAGCATATGATTGCCTAATTTATAACAAAATTTATATTCATTTTTATCAAAATTAATTATTATTCACTTAATTTCATATTATAATTATTACTATAATATTAATTGCTAAAATAGAATAATATATAATACATAGCATTACTTCATTATAATGTATATTTTATTTTACTATATTCTAATATTTGATCAATGAAATAAAATTATGTCTATTTATTTGACTTATTGTAATATTATTTATAACAAAATTTGTATTCGTATTTATCAAAAAACTTATAAATAAATATGCAGTACATTTTTTAATAATTTATAAAACATTTATTTATAAATTTTGTTATAAAAAATATTAGAATAAGTCTAATAAATAAAAAATAATAATATCACACATTTTTACTACAATGTGTTTTTATTTTTGAAAACACTAAATATAATATATTATTTCACTTTAAAATAATATATAATTACCTCATATAATCGCTATTTTATTATAATATATTATATGAAGTTATAGAATATCAAATATTATTCATTCAATGTACTGATTCATTGTATTCCAATCTTCAAGTTACTCGAGTAACTCGATAAACCTTACAGCAAGTTTGTCGAGTTACTCGATTAAAAATAGGACACGAAATAAATGTGTTAAATACCTTCAGCAACTCGACAAACTCAAAATCGATTTACCCGAGTTACTTGACAAACAAAAGTAAGTAAAAATGTTTATTAATTTATTTTTTTTTATTAATTTGTTTTGTTTTGTTTTTTATTAAAATAAACTAAGAGAATATATTTTTTTTTTTTTTTATTTCTTTACCCATTAGTATAACATATTATAACTAAAAAACTGTTATAACAAATTTATAGGAAAACATAAGAAATCTGTTGTAAAATATTATTAATTCATTATTACATTATTATAATAATGTAGTATTTAACATAAATTTAGTATAAGAATTTCATATTAACTAGATTTTATTCTGAATTATGAAAATACATTTTAGTAAAATTTGTTATAATAACGAATTTAATTATGATAAATTTATGTAAGAACTTCACAAATCCAATTTTCAGGTTTACGATTTCGTCAAAAAATAACGTGAAAAAACAAAAAAAAATAAAGAAATTTAAGTAGACTAAATATCTTAAATAAAAAAAGTAAAAAACAAAATCAAAAGTGTGTACTATTAAAGTGACTCGAGTAACTCGACAAAGCTCAAATCTTGTTTGCCGAGTTACTCAATTTAAAATATCACATCAAATGAATCTATTCAATAGCTAAAGCAACTCGATAAACTGAAAATCGAGTTGGTTGAGTTAATCGATAAATGAAAGAAATTTAACATTTTCATTATATTGTGTTTCTTTATTATTTAAATTATTTAATACATTTAAATAATTCTTCATTGTTATTTTGTGGTATTATTTCTCAAGCACTTCGTGAGGCTCAAATTTGAATATGCTAAGTAACTTCATAAATAAAGTATATAAAAAATGTTATTTAACCTATCATTTATTAGAATATAGTCAAAAATAATATATATAATATAAATATAATATATATCATAATTCATTAATACAATATATTAATAATTTTTTTATTTTAGCAAATACTATAAGAAATTATAAAAAAATAACTATAATAAATTTATAGTATAATAAAAACATTTTTGTATCAATATATTATTAATTAATTACTACATTATTATAATAATTTAGTAATTATAATCAATTTATTATAACAATTTTATATGAAAGAAATCATCTATAAATTATTTTCAAATGTACTGCATATTTATTTATAAATTTTTTCATAAATATGAATACAAATTTTGCTATAAAGAATATTACAATAAGTGTAATAAATAAAAATAACTATTATAACACATTTTTCGTACACTATGTTTTTATTTTTGAAAATATCAAATATAACATATTATCTGAATTTAAAATAATATAAAATTATGTTATATGATAGCTTTTAAGATCCACGAGTTAGTTAAAAAATAACATGACAAAATTAACAAATACAAAAATATTAAGTGTATTACATAATGTAAATAAATAAAAATAAAGTAACAAATACAATAGATGGATTGTTGAAATTACTCGAGTAACTCGACAAACCTAAAAGCACGTTTGTCGAGTTACTCGATGCAAAAATGTAATACAAAATAAATATTTTTTATAGCTAAAGTAACTTGGCAGAATGAAAATCAAGTTCCTTGACTTACTGGATAAACCAATCAAACTTAAAATTTTCATTATTTTCTTTTCTTTTTAAATTTATATAATGTAACACACAATAAAATGAATTCTGTATTCATATATTATTAATTAATTACTACATTATTATAATAATTTAGTAATTATAATCAATTGTTTATAATAAATTTATATTAAATAATTTTTTTAATAATTTATTATAAAATGTATTATGTGTGTATTTATAAGTCTTTTTCTAAATATGAATATAAATTTTGTTATACAGAATATTAGAGTAAGTGTAATAAATAAAATTCAGTATTATAACACATTGTTACTACAATATGTTTTTATTTTTTAAAAAATGAAATATAATATAATATCTTCATTTAAAATAATATATAATTATTTTATATTGTCAATATTTTATTATAATATATTATATGAAGTTATAGGATATCAAATATTATTCATGCAACGTACTGATTCATTGTATTGCATTCTTCAACTTACTCGAGTAACTCGATAAACCTAAGAGCACGTTTGTCGAGTTACTCGATTAAAAATGAGACACAAAATGACTCTATTAAATACCTTAATCAACTCGACAAACTCAAAATCGAGTTACCCGAGTTACTTGACGAACAAAATTAAGTAAAAATGTTTATTAATTTGTTTTGAATGAAGTAAGAAAATATATTTTCTTTTTATTTTTATTTTTTTACCCATTAGTATAACATATTATAACTAAAAAACTGTTATAACAAATTTATAGGAACAAAAAATAAATCTGTAGTAAAATATTATTAATAAATGATTATATTATTATAATAGTGTAGTGTTCAACATAAATTTAGTATAAGAATTTCATATTAACTAGATTTCATTCTGATTTATCAAAATAAATTTTAGTAAAATTTGTTATAATAATGATTTTAATTATGATCAATTTATATAAGAACTTCACAAATCCGATTTTGAGGTTCGCGACTTCGTTAAAAAATAACATGAAAAAACAAAAAAATGAAGAAATTTAAGTGGACTATATATTTTAAATAAAAAAAGTAAAAAAGAAAATCAAAAATATGCATAATTAAAGTCACTCGAGTACCTCGACAAAGCCCAAATCTTCTTTACCGAGTTACTCGATTTAAAATATCACACAAAATGAATCTATTCAATAGCTAAAGCAACTCGATAAACTAAAAATCGAGTTGCTTGAGTTAATCCATAAATGAAAGAAATTTGACATTTTCATTATATTGTGTTTCTTTATTATTTAAATTATTTAATACATTTAAATAATTCTTCATTGTTATTTTGTGGTATTATTTTTCAAGCACTTCGTGAGGCTGAAATTTAGATATGCTGAGTAACTTCATAAATAAAGTATATATAAAATTTTATTTAACCTATTATTTATTAGAATATAGTCAAAAAGACTATATATAATATAAACTTAATGTATATCATAATTCATTAATACAATATATTAATAATTTTTTAATTTTAGGAAGTACTATAAGATATTATAAAAAACTAACTATAATAAATTTATAGTATAATAAAAAGTTTTTTGTATCAATATATTATTAATTAATTACTGCATTATTATAATAATTTACTAATTATAATCAATTTATTATAACAATTTTATATGAAAGAAATGTTTTATAAATTTTTTTCAAATGTACTGCATATTTATTTACAAGTTTTTTCAGAAATATGAATTCAAATTTTGCTATAAAGAATATTACAATAAGTCTAATAAATAAAAAAAATATTATAGCACATTTTTGATACACCATGTTTTTACTTTTCAGAAAATGAAATATAACATATTATCTCAATTTAAAATAATATAAAATTATTTTATATGATAGCTTTTAAGATTCACGAGTTGGTTAAAAAATAACATGACAAAATTAAAAAAGAAAAAAATATTAAGTATATTACATAATATAAATACAAAAAAGTAAAGCAACAAATACAAAATATGTATTGTTGCAATTACTCGAGTAACTCGACAAACCTAAAAGTACGTTTGTCGAGTTACTCGATGCAAAATTGTGATACAAAATAAATCTTTCTTATAGCTAAAGTAACTTGGCAAACTGAAAATCAAGTTCCTTGACTTACTGGACAAACCAATGAAACTTAAATTTTTCATTATTTGCTTTTCTTTTTTAATTTATATAATGTAATACACAATAAAATTAATTCTGTATTAATATATTATTAATTAATTACTACATTATTATAATAATTTAGTAATTATACTAAATTTTTTATAATAAATTTATATTAAATAATTTTTTCACTAATTTATTATAAAATGTATTATGTATATATTTATAAGTCTTTTTGTGAATATGAATATAAATTTTGTTAAAAAGAACATTAGAATAAGTGTAATAAATAAAAATCAATCTTATAACACATTCTTACTACAATATTTTTTATTTTTCAAAAAATCAAATATAATATAATATCTTAATTTAAAATAATATATAATTATTTTATATAATAGCTATTTTATTATAATAAATTATATAAAGTTATAGCATATGATTGCCTAATTTATAACAAAATTTATATTCATTTTTATCAAAATTAATTATTATTCACTTAATTTCATATTATAATTATTACTATAATATTAATTGCTAAAATAGAAGAATATATAATACATAGCATTACTTCATTATAATGTATATTTTATTTTACTATATTCTAATATTTGATCAATGAAATAAAATTATGTCTATTTATTTGACTTATTATAATATTATTTATAACAAAATTTGTATTCGTATTTATTAAAAAACTTATAAATAAATATGCAGTACATTTTTTAATAATTTATAAAACATTTATTTATAAATTTTGTTATAAAAAATATTAGAATAAGTCTAATAAATAAAAAATAATAATATCACACATTTTTACTACAATGTGTTTTTATTTTTGAAAACACTAAATATAATATATTATTTCACTTTAAAATAATATATAATTATCTCATATAATCGCTATTTTATTATAATATATTATATGAAGTTATAGAATATCAAATATTATTCATGCAATGTACTGATTCATTGTATTCCAATCTTCAAGTTACTCGAGTAACTCGATAAACCTTACAGCAAGTTTGTCGAGTTACTCGATTAAAAATAGGACACGAAATAAATGTGTTAAATACCTTCAGCAACTCGACAAACTCAAAATCGATTTACCCGAGTTACTTGACAAACAAAAGTAAGTAAAAATGTTTATTAATTTATTTTGTTTTTTATTAATTTGTTTTGTTTTGTTTTTTATTAAAATAAACTAAGAGAATATATATTTTTTTTTTATTTCTTTACCCATTAGTATAACATATTATAACTAAAAAACTGTTATAACAAATTTATAGGAAAACATAAGAAATCTGTTGTAAAATATTATTAATTCATTATTACATTATTATAATAATGTAGTATTTAACATAAATTTAGTATAAGAATTTCATATTAACTAGATTTTATTCTGAATTATGAAAATACATTTTAGTAAAATTTGTTATAATAACGAATTTAATTATGATCAATTTATGTAAGAACTTCACAAATCCAATTTTCAGGTTTACGATTTCGTTAAAAAATAACGTGAAAAAACAAAAAAATTAAAGAAATTTAAGTAGACTAAATATCTTAAATAAAAAAAGTAAAAAACAAAATCAAAAGTGTGTACTATTAAAGTGACTCGAGTAACTCGACAAAGCTCAAATCTTGTTTGCTGAGTTACTCAATTTAAAATATCACATCAAATGAATCTATTCAATAGCTAAAGCAACTCGATAAACTGAAAATCGAGTTGGTTGAGTTAATCGATAAATGAAAGAAATTTAACATTTTCATTATATTGTGTTTCTTTATTATTTAAATTATTTAATACATTTAAATAATTCTTCATTGTTATTTTGTGGTATTATTTCTCAAGCACTTCGTGAGGCTCAAATTTGAATATGCTAAGTAACTTCATAAATAAAGTATATAAAAAATGTTATTTAACCTATCATTTATTAGAATATAGTCAAAAATAATATATATAATATAAATATAATATATATCATAATTCATTAATACAATATATTAATAATTTTTTTATTTTAGCAAATACTATAAGAAATTATAAAAAAATAACTATAATAAATTTATAGTATAATAAAAACATTTTTGTATCAATATATTATTAATTAATTACTACATTATTATAATAATTTAGTAATTATAATCAATTTATTATAACAATTTTATATGAAAGAAATCATCTATAAATTATTTTCAAATGTACTGCATATTTATTTATAAATTTTTTCATAAATATGAATACAAATTTTGCTATAAAGAATATTACAATAAGTGTAATAAATAAAAATAACTATTATAACACATTTTTCGTACACTATGTTTTTATTTTTGAAAATATCAAATATAACATATTATCTGAATTTAAAATAATATAAAATTATGTTATATGATAGCTTTTAAGATCCACGAGTTAGTTAAAAAATAACATGACAAAATTAACAAATACAAAAATATTAAGTGCATTACATAATGTAAATAAATAAAAATAAAGTAACAAATACAATAGATGGATTGTTGAAATTACTCGAGTAACTCGACAAACCTAAAAGCACGTTTGTCGAGTTACTCGATGCAAAAATGTAATACAAAATAAATATTTTTTATAGCTAAAGTAACTTGGCAGAATGAAAATCAAGTTCCTTGACTTACTGGATAAACCAATCAAACTTAAAATTTTCATTATTTTCTTTTCTTTTTAAATTTATATAATGTAACACACAATAAAATGAATTCTGTATTCATATATTATTAATTAATTACTACATTATTATAATAATTTAGTAATTATAATCAATTGTTTATAATAAATTTATATTAAATAATTTTTTTAATAATTTATTATAAAATGTATTATGTGTGTATTTATAAGTCTTTTTCTAAATATGAATATAAATTTTGTTATACAGAATATTAGAGTAAGTGTAATAAATAAAAATCAGTATTATAACACATTGTTACTACAATATGTTTTCATTTTTTAAAAAATGAAATATAATATAATATCTTAATTTAAAATAATATATAATTATTTTATATAATAGCTATTTTATTATAATACATTATATGAAGTTATAGCATATGATTGCCTAATTTATAACAAAATTTATATTCATTTTTATCAAAATTAATTCTTATTTAGTTAATTTTCTATTCTAATTATTATTATAATATTAATTGCTCAAATAAAACAATATATAATACACAGCATTACTTGATTACAATATATATTTTATTTTACTATATTCTAATAATTCATCAATGAAATAAAACTATGTGTATTTATTTGACTTATTCTAATATTGTTTATAACAAAATTTATATTCATATTTATGAAAAAACTTATAAATAAATATGCAATCCATTTATTAATAATTTATAAAATATTTATTTATAAATTTTGTTATAAAAAATATTAGAATAAGTCTAATAAATTAAAAAAAATAGCATAACACATTTTTACTACAATGTGTTTTTTTTTTGGAACAAAGTAAATATAATATATTATTTCACTTTAAAATAATATATAATTATTTTATATTGTCAATATTTTATTATAATATATTATATGAAGTTATAGGATATCAAATATTATTCATGCAACGTACTGATTCATTGTATTGCATTCTTCAACTTACTCGAGTAACTCGATAAACCTAAGAGCACGTTTGTCGAGTTACTCGATTAAAAATGAGACACAAAATGACTCTATTAAATACCTTAATCAACTCGACAAACTCAAAATCGAGTTACCCGCGTTACTTGACGAACAAAATTAAGTAAAAATGTTTATTAATTTGTTTTGAATGAAGTAAGAAAATATATTTTCTTTTTATTTTTCTTTTTTTACCCATTAGTATAACATATTATAACTTAAAAACTGTTATAACAAATTTATGAGAACAAAAAATAAATCTGTAGTAAAATATTATTAATAAATTATTATATTATTATAATAGTGTAGTGTTTAACATAAATTTAGTATAAGAATTTCATATTAACTAGATTTCATTCTGATTTATCAAAATAAATTTTAGTAAAATTTGTTATAATAATGATTTTAATTATGATCAATTTATATAAGAACTTCACAAATCCGATTTTGAGGTTCGCGACTTTGTTAAAAAATAACATGAAAAAACAAAAAAATGAAGAAATTTAAGTGGACTATATATTTTAAATAAAAAAAGTAAAAAAGAAAATCAAAAATATGCATAATTAAAGTCACTCGAGTACCTCGAGAAAGCCCAAATCTTCTTTACCGAGTTACTCGATTTAAAATATCACACAAAATGAATCTATTCAATAGCTAAAGCAACTCGATAAACTGAAAATCGAGTTGCTTGAGTTAATCCATAAATGAAAGAAATTTGACATTTTCATTATATTGTGTTTCTTTATTATTTAAATTATTTAATACATTTAAATAATTCTTCATTGTTATTTTGTGGTATTATTTTTCAAGCACTTCGTGAGGCTGAAATTTAGATATGCTGAGTAACTTCATAAATAAAGTATATATAAAATTTTATTTAACCTATTATTTATTAGAATATAGTCAAAAAGAATATATATAATATAAATTTTTTTCAAATGTACTGCATATTTATTTACAAGTTTTTTCAGAAATATGAATTCAAATTTTGCTATAAAGAATATTACAATAAGTCTAATAAATAAAAAAAATATTATAGCACATTTTTGATACACCATGTTTTTACTTTTCAGAAAATGAAATATAACATATTATCTCAATTTAAAATAATATAAAATTATTTTATATGATAGCTTTTAAGATTCACGAGTTGGTTAAAAAATAACATGACAAAATTAAAAAAGAAAAAAATATTAAGTATATTACATAATATAAATAAAAAAAAATTAAAGCAACAAATACAAAAGATGTATTGTTGCAATTACTCGAGTAACTCGACCAACCTAAAAGCACGTTTGTCGAGTTACTCGATGCAAAAATGTGATACAAAATAAATCTTTCTTATAGCTAAAGTAACTTGGCAAAATGAAAATCAAGTTCCTTGACTTACTGGACAAACCAATAAAACTTAAATTTTTGATTATTTGCTTTTCTTTTTTAATTTATATAATGTAATACACAATAAAATTATTTCTGTATTAATATATTATTAATTAATTACTACATTATTATAATAATTTAGTAATTATACTAAATTTTTTATAATAAATTTATATTAAATAATTTTTTCACTAATTTATTATAAAATGTATTATGTATATATTTATAAGTCTTTTTGTGAATATGAATATAAATTTTGTTAAAAAGTACATTAGAATAAGTGTAATAAATAAAAATCAATCTTATAACACATTCTTACTACAATATGTTTTTATTTTTGAAAAAATCAAATATAATATAATATCTTAATTTAAAATAATATATAATTATTTTATATAATAGCTATTTTATTATAATATATTATATAAAGTTATAGCATATGATTGCCTAATTTATAACAAAATTTATATTCATTTTTATCAAAATAAATTATTATTCACTTAATTTCGTATTATAATTATTACTATAATATTAATAGCTAAAATAGAAAAATATATAATACATAGCATTACTTCATTATAATGTATATTTTATTTTACTATATTCTAGTATTTGATCAATGAAATAAAATTATGTCTATTTATTTGACTTATTGTAATATTGTTTATAACAAAATTTGTATTCGTATTTTTATGGGGTTTTAGCAATTTATTTATTTATTTAATTGTTTGTAATTTTTACTTTTACTTTATATCATTTTCATTTCATAACAACTTTAAGCATGACCTTTTATTTTTTTTGCCCATCCCCGACCTTTATATTTTGTTACAGATTTTAGTTTGATTTTGTTGAATAACTCTAACAAAAATAAAAAAAATTAATATTCCATCAAAATTTATCAACTAACTCGATTTTATTTTTACTGGATTTTCATGAAAACATAAACAAAAATTAGAACATCAACAAATGAGAAATTATATATATGTATTTTTTTATAAATATCAGGCATTTCATTTTGTAGTCATTATATCATTTCTAATGTAATGATCAGCTTTCATTATTGTTAATAATGATTGTCAAATTCAGTATGAATTTCTGCTGTTCGTGTAAGTTGTTTTCTCGATGAACTCGACAAAATGAAATGTCGTTTCTCGATTTCCTCGAGTAATTAGCTGTCAATATTTCTACATAAATTTTTGTGTTTGTTGCATTTTGCAATTATTATATTGTATAATCTTGTTTCTCACAGTAGCCGCAATGTTTGACTTCAAAATCTGTGTATAATATCTGGTCTTCATTTTCTATTGGATGCATATTTTTGTATTTTAGTAAATCTTTCCAACTTACGAGATAATTAAGAAAAATTATTAAACTTAATTTATTCAAAATGTTACCATATTATTAACACGTGTACGCATTTAGAAATTATAACTTACTTAGTTTTCAGTTTTTTTCATTTCTTTGTCCTTATCTTTGTACTTATTATTAATAACATATATAATTTTATGTACATCTAAACCATGCACTTATTATAAATATACGATATTATTTTGGCAGTATTATTTTATATATTTCCTTTGTTTTATTTGTATCAGACATATATAGACAGTTTTTGCTTCTTTTCTATTTTCTTTGTTCTTAGCCTTGTTCTCTTATTTCTACTCTCATCAAACCTTAGAATTTTGTTGATTTACTCTTTTTCTTACTCGAAATCATTGTAGTTTCTTACTTATATTTGAAATCATAATTCTCATCTCCTTTCTTCACCTATTGAGTTTGAGTATAGATTGTAGAAGATCTTATATTCATTTTTTTGATTTGATCAGTTCTTCATCAGTGGGTTTATACCAAGTTCCTAACTTCAATTTATAGGTATGTAATTATTCATTGATAGAAATTTGAAATTAATTATTTTTTGTGTTCTTTGGTTTATTTTTTCATTATATCTTTATTAATAAGTATTTTTTTTTATATCATGTATTTACATGTTATAGTTGAATATTACAATTTTAAGCAATACAATTTTTTTCCTTGTTGGTTATTACATGTATGTACTAATCTTATTCATATTTGTCTTAATAATGTTTATAGTATATATTTTTTTTTTCTACATTGAATGAGACTAATT
The DNA here is from genome assembly GCA_030279155.1 of Forsythia viridissima. NCBI lineage: Eukaryota > Viridiplantae > Streptophyta > Magnoliopsida > Lamiales > Oleaceae > Forsythia > Forsythia viridissima. The sequence goes on from CM059039.1 coordinate 3,362,167, forward strand.
TTTATATTTATTATATGATAAAATATATTAGATGACAGGTGAAAAAATTGTTGACTCAAATAAAGAACAACAAAAGAAGAAAAGAAGACAGATGTATGCTGAGCATACACAATATAAATCTAACAAGAAGATTCAAAAAACAAGGATTCAGTTACTTGAAGATGTTGAGTTGAACGATGTCAATTCAATAGGTAGTTTGCAATTATCTGGTGAGCTAAATTTTTTTTTGTTTTTATGTTTTTTCCCGTTATGCACAATTTTTTCCCATTTATTTATTTATGTTGTTTTCATTTGTCATATTTTTTATAGCTCAAGAATTGAATGAAGATGGACATGAAATTTCTTTCATTGACTCTAACAATTTAGAAGATGGTGGTATAGAAAGCAATATTTATTATGAAGAACATGAAAATCAAAATCATGAATTCCAATTAACTCCCTGTATTTCAAATATTACTATGAGACATGTACCCACAGAAACTTATGTATTACGTACTCCAACAAATTGTATTCACTGTTTTGCAAAAAAATTTGAAAAAGAAAGTAAAAGTTTTTGTTGTGCTGATGGAAAAATTAAATTGCATATCAATTGTTCTCCCTCTATTTTATATGATTTATATACTTCAAGTACAGATGAAGCATTGGATTTTAAAAATAATGTGCGAAATTATAATAACCATTTTGCTTTTACCTCTTTTGGAGTGAAGTTTGATAAAGATTTATCTAAATCTACTAACTACAAAGGTATTTACACTTTTAGAGTTCAAGGACAAGTATACCATTATATAAATCCAATTCTAAACATTGATAGTAATCCATCATATTTACAGTTATATTTTTATGATACAAACAACGAAATACAAAATAGATTAAATACATGTATCAATTTCTCATCATCTTTACTACATATATTAGTAAATATATTAGAGATTAATCCATATTCTAGATTTTTTCGTTCCTTAGGTGATATTGAAAATCTTCAAACTTGCAAAATACAAATTAGATGTGATGCTGGTCTTGATCAAAGAGTATCTAATGCACCTTCTACATCTGAAGTGGCTGCAGTTTGGGTTGATGAGGACCCATCTGCAGACATAAGATATCGTGATATATCAATTTATTGTCACTCTAATAATTCACATAGAATACATTATTATTATGGATGTTATGATCCCCTACAGTACCCATTATTATTTCCCTTCGGTGAGACTGGTTGGCATGAAGGTATTGAAAAGGCAAAAAATAATACAGTTGATATTTATAGTACAAATGAGAATTCCGTTTCTACTGAAAACATGAGTTGTGCAGCTGATATAATAGAGAAAGAAAAAAAAAGGTAAAGATTACTAATGTGTTTCTTCATTTAAACTCATTCAATTTAGAATTTATTTTCATTAAATTTGTTTGCATTTTTCTATTCTGCAGTTCACAGGAAGAATAAGAAAGGTTTACAAGTATCTTGCCGTGAATACTATTGCTTCAAATTACAGGTACGTGATACACAAAACAATGTTTTACTTCATGCTGGTAGACTTCTACAACAATATGTAGTAGATATGTATGTTAAACTTGAAACAAGTCGATTAGATTATTTTCGTCAAAATCAAAGCGAAATTCGTGCTGAATTATATCAAGGAGTTGTAGATAGTGTAGAAAATGGTCAAAATAGAGGTGCACAAATTGGTCGTCGGATTATTTTACCTTCTTCTTTTGTTGGAGGTCCTAGAGATATGAAAAAAAGATATATGGATGCAATGGCATTAGTACAAAAATTTGGTAAACCTGATTTATTTTTAACATTGACATGTAACCCAAATTGGGTAGAAATAAAACAAGAGTTAAGGCATAATGATATAGGACAGAATAGACCAGATTTGACTGCTAGAATATTCAAAGCTAAATTAGAAGAACTTAAAGTTGATCTATTTAAGCACCAAATCTTTGGGCCTGTTGCTGCATATATTTATGTTGTAGAATTCCAAAAACGAGGACTTCCACATGCTCATTTCTTGCTTATCTTACAAAACAATGCGAAAATTAATAATATTGATAGAGTTGATTCTATTGTATCATGTGAAATTCCAGACAAAGTAAAATATCCTCACCTTCATTCTATTGTTGTTAAACATATGATGCATGGTCCATGTGGTCATTTGAATCCCCATAATGTTTGTATGGATAGAAATGGTCATTGTAAGAATAAATATCCAAAGGAATATATTTCAAATACTTCTATTGGCCATAATTCTTATCCAACTTATAGACGATTGAATGATAAACGATCATTTATGATTCGAGGACATTTATTAGACAATAGATGGGTTGTACCTTACAATCCATATTTGTGTGCAAAGTTTGATTGCCATATTAATGTGGAAATATGTTCAACAGTTAAAGCTGTTAAATACCTCTATAAATATGTGTATAAAGGCTATGATCGTGTAAGTATTTCAATTAGTAATACTAATAATGAAAATCCTATTGATGAAATTGAGATATATCAAAATGGTCGTTGGATTTCTCCACCTGAAGCAATGTGGAGAATATATGGATTTGTTTTGTATGAAATGTCTCCCTCAGTTATCTCATTACAATTACATCTTGAAAATAACCACTTGATAACATATAGAGATTATGAAAATTTAGAAACAGTAATCAATAATGAATCTAGACAACGCACAATGTTAACTGAATTTTTTCATATGAATGTTTCAAATGAACTTGCAAAAACATTATTATATAAAGATTTTCCAAATTTTTTTGTATGGGATGGCCAAGGGAAAATATGGTGTCGAAGGAAGAAAGGAAATGTTATTGGTAGAATAGTTACATCTACTATAACTGAAGGAGAAAGATATTATTTACGTATTTTATTAAATCATATTAAAGGAGCAACTTCATTTCAAAATTTAAAATTAGTTAATGGTGTTTATTTGTCTTCTTTTCGTGAAACGGCTATGGCACTTGGTTTATTACAAGACAATAATTATTGTCAGTTTTGTTTAGATGAAGCTATTAATTATCAAATGCCTTCTTCTCTTCGTAGATTATTTGCTACTATACTCATTCTATGTTCTCCTAATAATCCAGATGTATTATGGAAAAAATTTCGCCTATTTTTATGTGAAGATTATTTATCTAATAGTATGTCCATTGCAAATGCAGAAATAAAAGCACTACATGAAATCAATTCTATATTAGAAGCAAATAATAAAAATATAAATGATTATCATCTTGTACCTTTTCAAATATATATGGAACAAGAAGACATATTAGCTAAGATTATTAATGAAGAATTAAACAATGTTATTCATGCTGACAATACTATGTATGCAAATAACTTGAATGAATATCAAAAAATTTCCTATGACAAAATTCTTTCAGATGTATATAGTAATACAAGTCGTTTGTATTTTATAGATGGACCTGGTGGAACTGGTAAAACTTATTTATATAAAGCTTTGCTCTCTACAATTAGATCTAAAAATCTTATAGGTTTAGCAACTGCTTCCTCAGGTGTTGCAGCTGCTTTATTACCTGGTGGACGAACAGCACATTCACGGTTTAAGATACCACTTGAAATAAATCACAATATGACATGTTCTGTTAGTAAGCAATCTACTTTAGCAAGTTTCTTTAGATTGACAAATTTGATTATTTGGGATGAAGCACCAATGGTTCACCGTTATGCAATAGAGGCTGTAGATAGAATGCTAAGAGATGTTAATGATTCTATATTACCATTTGGAGGGAAGGTTGTTGTTTTAGGAGGTGATTTTCGACAAGTATTACCAGTAGTTCAAAAGGGAAATAAAGAAGTTATCATTGGATCAAGTTTAGTGTATTCATACTTATGGCCAAATTTCATACAATTACAATTGGTGCAAAATATGAGAGCTCAATTAGACCCATACTTTTCTAAATTACTGCTCGATATAGGCAATGGAATTCAACCTAGGCATACCTGTAATATGATTACATTACCAGATGAAATAGCTATACCCTTTGATAACAAGATAGTTTCTCTAAAAGAATTGATCGAAAGTGTTTATCCAAACTTACAAAATTATACCAATGAATTAGATAAGATGATTAATCGAGTTATTTTAACTCCTACAAATAATGCTGTTGATGAAATAAATAATATTGTACTTAATCAAATTGCTGGTGAAAATGTTATATATTATAGCTTTGATGAAACATTAGAAAAAAATGAACAAAGTATTCATGAAGATTTTCTTAATACACTAACTCCAAATGGTATACCACCTCATGAACTTGTATTGAAACAAAATTGTCCTGTTATGTTATTAAGAAATATTAGTCCATCTGAAGGATTATGTAATGGCACTAGATTAATTTGTCGTGCATTTGAGCGTAATGTTATTCATGCTGAAATATCTGTTGGAGAGTGGCGTGGGAAGAAAGTTTTTTTACCTAGAATTCCATTTATTCCACTTGAAAGTGATAAGAGTACATTTCCTTTTAAAAGAACGCAATTTCCAATTCGTGCTTGTTTTGCAATGACAATAAATAAAGCTCAAGGTCAAACACTAGATTATGTGGGACTATATCTTCCTGAACCTGTATTTTCTCATGGTCAACTTTATGTTGCATTATCTAGAGCAAAAACAAGTAAATCTATAAAAGCATTAATTATACCAAATGATAAATTTAAAAATCATTTTTGTTGTACAAAGAATGTAGTTTATACAGAAATATTAGCAATTGTGCATTCATAGTGTTTTAATTATTATTATGCATATTATTTTTTTAATTAGGGGATTTTTACTTTTTAAACAATAGTTTAAATTGTATTCTTGAAGTGTATTCTATGTGTTCTTTGAAGAACACTTGTATAAATCTGTGACATGAATGATATTGCAGTGAATATTGATGAAGTATATTCTATGTGTTCTTTGAATATTACTTCTAAAAAGCTTTCACATGAATTATATTCCAGTCAATAAAGAGCCAGTGTATTCTTACATTACAATTGGTGAAGGATATTGTATAAAACTTTGAAGAAAATATATACAGAGCATTTAAATTATTTATACTGTAGTGAATGAATGGCCAGTCTGTTCAGATGTATAATGCTATAGTTATGTATGGTTTGTAACAGAATCGATTTATAATCCAAAATAATAAAATTCATCATTTGATTTAGATAGTTTTTGAATTTTATTTTACTATTATCTGTTTTTTTTTTTTGTCTTCAAATATTATACTATAAATAGTGTAGATTTATCAATGATTATTTTTTTTTAATTTTACATTATGAATAATTTAATAAAAATTTAATAATATATTTATGCTAAATTTAGACCAACTTTTGACCGTTTATTTTTAACAAAGTAAAACATCTTCTATTATTGTATTTTTATTTTGCTAATATTTAATATGTTTATATTCGTATTATAGATATACTAAATATTATATAACACGTTCATTCAAATAATGAATTTATGAAATATGATTAGTATAATTTTTTTTTTTCATTGCTATTAATACAATTTGTAATGATGCTTATATATTAAACTCTAAAAAGCTATATTAGTCTCTATTAAATTTATTTGTATAATAGATATAGTTATAAAGTGTATTTGATAACCAACATAATTATATGAAAAAAAATTCATATAAAATACATTACGTTTATCGAATTTGAATTTTTAAAGTTTAAAACTAAATTTATCTTATTCATGATTTTATGAAACGTAATCGATTTTCTAAGAATGTAGTATTGATTTAGGTAAATGAATAAATGGAATACAAAATTTAACAAACAAAAATTTAAAGTACAAATATTTAAATATTTAATGTTATCAATTTATATTTCTTTTGCCATTGAACGCGTTTTTATACATATGTTATAAAGTCATTAGCTATTAACAATATAAAATTTTTTTTATATTCTATATGACTTTTTTTCCTCTATATTTAAATGAACACAAAACAATAGTTGTAACTAAAAAATATCTAAGTATAATTTATTGCTTACTTTCATTGAATTCAGACAAATTAATACAATAGACTATAGATTACTACTTAGTCTACTCTTATATATAATCATACCTAATACAAGTAATAATTCAGATCATAAATGTACAAATATCTTTTTATTGTACACATGTCAACATCATCTTTAATCTATTCATTTTCACCATACACGTATGAAAATTGTATATACATTAACGTATATTAATATCTTCAAGTTGTGCTTCACCTCGTTATTCCCAATTCGAGTTTCATATCCTCATCTCCAATTCTTGCTTTTCTTTCCACGCATCATTTAATGCTAGACGGCTGGTCTGTATCTCCTTGAAGACACGCAATACGTAATAAATGCTGGACCCTATCTTATCTTCTATTAATTGAAAGAAGGACTGCCTCTTCTTTCATGTTTGTAACAATTTGATCCCAATTCGCTCTTCTATTTTAAATATGATTCCTATTTTCCTATTTATAGTCACAAATGGTCCTAACATCACTATTTCTCACGCATCTAAGAATTCTTGACTAATTTTAACTTTAACTTAACTTCATTAAAAGAATAGAAACATTTACAGTATAAACATTGTGATTGAACACTTTAATTTTTTTGCATTCTACATAAATCCTAAATAATTTTTTTTTTTTCACTTATCGAAAAGATTTTTGTGTATTCTGGTTTATCTATAAATTACTAATTTAAAGCTTACTTTATTATACATTTCCTTACCTATTGTTTTATTATAGTTTCATCCATTCATCTCATAATCTCTAACAGTGTAATCTTTCAGCTTAGAAAATAATAACTTCGAATCTACTCAAGTCTCATATATGTTTGAACTCTAATGAATAATATTTTTCTTCTGTTGTAGTAGTTACTTATTTTCATTGTATATTACTAAGTAAAGCAAATTTCATATTCACAATTTAACCATCAATTATTTATTTTTTTATTTATTCTTAATTTTATAGGTTATATTTTCTTGCTCGATACACAAAAATACTTAAATGTATAATAACTAATTATACTTATTAAAATCTTAATAAACTTTTTTAACTCAATAATAAATTTTTGCTATTACATAATTTTAAATAATATACATTATAATAATAAAATTTTCTTTATTTCAATTTGATCAATTTGCCTTTACTATAATTTAACATAATAGTAGAAATACTGACATAAAATTTTTGAGTGCTTATATTAATATTTTGGAATCTTCAAATCTATTATAAGTATAATCAGCACTTTATTTAAACTAATTGGGGCTGAGTAGGATGAAGTGAGGACAACTATGAATGAGTTTTTATGGGATCATTATTGGGGCCCACATCATTTATTAATTACGGCGTCATAAGGCAAGCATCAATCAGGACAGAAGATTTAGACCCCTATTGAGTAAACATATCCTTACTATTGGCATAATAGATACTATATACCTCTCTATATATACATTAGTTCTGATTACAAGCCAAACACAACAAACATTCTATATTAGCATTTATCAACAAGTCTTTAATTCTCAATATTTGTATCCTCGTACTCCTCTTTCAGATTTGAAGTACAACTTCATACTATATTTCATTATATACTCTTACAATTCATTATTAGTATAAATATTATTTCACTTTGATAACTTATTTATAGTCTTTAATTTATATTTGACATTTTCTATAGGATCAAACAATGGATAAACAGTACAAATTAATACCAAATATTGCTCCCAACGATACAAACTGGACGGCAAAAATCATTGTTGTGGAAAAATCGTTTCCACGAGTAGCTCAACGAAGCCCAACAAAATATCAAAATATGGTATTTATGGATCCTGAGGTATATTACTTTAATCTATTATTTATGTGCCTTGATTTATTTCATTTTAGCCACATAAAATTTTTAAAAAAATTTTTTCGCCTTTAATATGTTATAGCTTTAAATTGTCTTATTTGATATTCAAAAATAATATCTAGCCAAAATTATATATATGTTTATACAAAATATCTAATTTAAATGTATAGTATTATACAGAAAAATAGAGTCCATGCAACTATTTATGATGCGAACATCTCGGCATATGAAGACAAGCTATTACTTGGCAAAACATATCTTGTCTCAAATGCAAATGTTAAATTTACAAAGCCTGAGTATCAAGCTTCAATGGGCAACATACAATGGACAATATCTGGTCGAACAAGAGTCGAAGAAGTGAATGAAGACCACAGTGTTTTAATATCTTCTACATATAATTTTGTTCCTTTCGACAAATTGGAACCTTATATGGACTCAAATTCTGATATAAGTACTTGTTCCTATTTCACAAGAAAACGAACATGTTTCTTTTTATACATTCCATTGTATTCATAACAAATTTCATTTGTCCTAATTTCTTATTTTTATCCTTTAGGTATTATTGGAGTTGCAATTGATGTCAAACCTAAAAGGCTGGTGCAAACTAGGTTTGAAACACAAACATCTATTCAAGATGTAGTTCTCATCGACACAAGGTTTATATATATATAGCTATATTATTTTCATCTATAAATATATATTCCAATAATTATAATATTATTCAAGAAATTCATATACCACTTTCTCATATATTTTCTGTGTTTCTATACTAGCTTCAACACTGTGTTGCTAACAATGTGGGATAATTTTGTGGAGAAGGAGTGTCGTTTCATTGCTGACAACTTGAGCACAAAACAAATCATCATTGGAAACCATTTAAAAGTGACATCTTTCAGTGGTAATATATTGTCAATAATTTTATAAATCATCAATCGAATATTACAAAATTTGTAGGCAATCTTAGATCTTCCAATAAATATATCTATATCTTTATTTCATGCACAGGCCTTTCAATTTCAACCAAGGCCAACAGCATTTTCTCCTTCAATGCCCACTTAGAACAAGTGATTGAGCTTACTTCTTGGTAAAAATATATTTTTTTATTATATTTTTTTGAAATATATATATATATACATGTGTATACATTGCTAATATTTTTAAACATTGTGCAAGGGTTGAAACAAATTCGGACAAGTTAGATGAGATGATCTTGACAAAGATATATCCATCCTCGGCAACAAAGAATCTTTCCAGTCCAGACATAAAGAATATCACAAAGATTGAACATATTCCAAATTTGTTATCTGGAGTAAGCCTAATCTTATTTAAAATATTATATAGAAAATTTTTTTTCATTATTGCATAATATTTATACAATTTATCTTCAACAATAACTAACAGGATATGCATATTTCTGGGTTCACGCACGTGCATACGTGAGAGTTTTCAAACAATCCTTTTGGTACATGTCATGCAATACTTGCAAGAAAATATCAAGTGCTGATTTGAATGAAACATACGAATGCGTTTTCTGCAAATTTTCTCATGCAATTGCAGTACCAAGGTATAATATTGTTTACAAATCATTTATCGTTTATAATTATTTACACATGCAACATTTTTAACATTTTTTATATTTTAGGGCACGTGTATATCTGGAACTTGAAGACTCCACAGGCTCATTATCTGGGACTATGATTGGAGATACAGCAGAAAAATTCTTACAATACACAGCCCAACAACTAATGGACAGTGGATCACAAGTCTTGGAAAAAATTAGAATCACATTGGAGGAAGCACAATTTTTTTATATTAAAGGAATGAAGAAAAATGTCCTCGACAATGAATACAAGTATGACATTATCTTCCTTAATGAATCAGTTCCTTCGATGTCGATCAGTTCTACAAGTACAAGATCAAGGAGTAACAAAGGGAAAGATGTAGCATATACTGCTGACACACCAATGCCTCTTCAAGGGCAAACATTTCCAAGTGCAGTGAAACAACTTAATTTCCCTTCTTCACCTGGGCCTAAATCCAAGAAGAGAAAAATTGAAGAACATCCAATCTCATCTGAGACTGAAGTCATCCCAGAGAAATTGCCTACGCCAAGAGCAGAGAGAAATACACGACTTTCGAAAGAGAAAGACAACATTTAAAAACAAATAATATCATTGTATGCATTGTCAACTTTTTCCAATACTTTGAATGAATATTAGGTTTTTTTATGTAATATTTCTAAAGTTTTGTCCTTTCTAGATACAAGCGTTTTCTAATGTACTATATTGATGTAAATTATATTTAACAAATCTATATATTTTGTATTTTTATGTCTTTTTATTTTGACTATTAACTTTTTATTATTAGATATGTATACTTATTAATAATAATAAACAAAATACAAAAAAAAATAAAAATAAAACAATTTAAGTGGAATACATATTTTAAATACAAAAAGTAGACAAAAAAATTACAAATATGCATTGTTGAAGTTACTCAAGTAACTCAACAAACCAAAAATCATGTTTATCGAGTTACTCAATTAAAATTCACACGTAAAATCAATCTATTCAATAATTGAAGCAACTCGATAAACTGAAAATCGAGTTTATTAAGTTACTCCATGAACGAATGAAATTTAACATTCTCATTATCTTGTGGCACTTTATTATTTAAATTATTTACTAACTTTAGGTAATTCTTCATTCTTATTTGTGGTATTATTTTTGAAGAACCTCGTGAGGCACAAATTAGGATATGTTGAGTAACTTTATAAATAAAATATATAAAAAATGTTATTTAACCTATCATTTATTACAATATAATCAAAAAGAATATATATAATATAAATTTAATACATATCATAGTACATTAATACAATATATTAATAATTTTTCTATTTTAGTAAGTACTATAAGATATTATACAAAAATCACTATAATAAATTTATAGTATAATAAAAACATTTTTTGTATCAATATATTATTAATTAATTACTACATTATTATAATAATTTAGTAATTATAATCAATTTATTATAACAATTTTATATCAAAAAAATGTTTTATAAATTATTTTAAAATGTACTGCATATTTATTTATAAGTTTTTTCATAAATATGAATACAAATTTTGCTATAAAGAATATTACAATAAGTCTAATAAATAAAAATAAATATTATAGTACATTTTTACTTCACTGTGTTTTTATTTTTCAAAAAATCAAATATAACATATTATCTCAATTTGAAATAATATAAAATTATTTTATATGGTAGCTTTTAAGATTCACGAGTTCGTTAAAAAATAACATGACAAAATTAAAAAATAAAATAATATTAAGTGTATTACGTAATATAAATAAAAAAAAGTAAAGTAACAAATACAAAAGATCTATTGTTGAAATTGCTCGAGTACCTCGACAAACGTAAAAGCACGTTTGTCGAGTTACTCGATGCAAAAATGTAATACAAAATAAATATTTTTTATACCTAAAGTAACTTGGCAAAATGAAAATCAAGTTCCTTGACTTACTGGACAAACCAATGAAACTTAAAATTTCCGTTATTTTCTTTTCTTTTTTAATTTATATAATGTAACACACAATAAAAGTAATTCTGTATGAATATATTATTAATTAATTACTACATTATTATAATAATTTAGTAATTAAAATCAACTTTTTATAGTAAATTTATATTAAATAATTTTTTAAATAATTTATTATAAAATGTATTATGTATGTATTTATAAGTCTTTTTCTAAATATAAATATAAATTTTGTTATACAGAATATTAGAATAAGTGTAATAAATAAAAATCATTATTATAACACATTGTTACTACAATATATTTTTATTTTTTAAAAAATCAAATATAATATAATATCTTAATTTAAAATAATATATAATTATTTTATATAATAGCTATTTTATTATAATACATTATATGAAGTTATAGCATATGATTGCCTAATTTATAATAAAATTTATATTCATTTTTATCAAAATTAATTCTTATTTAGTTAATTTTCTATTCTGATTATTATTATAATATTAATTGCTAAAATAAAACAATATATAATACACAGCATTACTTGATTACAATATATATTTTATTTTACTATATTCTAATAATTCATCAATGAAATAAAACTATGTATATTTATTTGACTTCTTCTAATATTCTTTATAACAAAATTTATATTCATATTTATGAAAAAACTTATAAATAAATATGCAATCCATTTATTAATAATTTATAAAATATTTATTTATAAATTTTGTTATAAAAAATATTAGAATAAGTCTAATAAATTAAAAAAAATAGCATAAAACATTTTTACTACAATGTGTTTTTTTTTTTGGAACAAAGTAAATATAATATATTATTTCACTTTAAAATAATATATAATTATTTTATGTTGTCAATATTTTATTATAATATATTATATGAAGTTATAGGATATCAAATATTATTCATGCAACATACTGATTCATTGTATTGCATTCTTCAAGTTACTCGAGTAACTCGATAAACCTAAGAGCAAGTTTGTCGAGTTACTCGATTAAAAATGAGACATAAAATGACTGTATTAAATACCTTAATCAACTCGACAAACTCAAAATCGAGTTACCCAAGTTACTTGACGAACAAAAGTAAGTAAAAATGTTTATTAATTTGTTTTGTTTTGTTTGTTATTAAAATGAAGTAAGAAAATATATTTTCTTTTTATTTTTATTTCTTTACCCATTAGTATAACATATTATAACTAAAAAACTGTTATAACAAATTTATAGGAACAAAAAATAAATCTGTAGTAAAATATTATTAATAAATTATTATATTATTATAATAGTGTAGTGTTCAACATAAATTTAGTATAAGAATTTCATATTAACTAGATTTCATTCTGAATTATCAAAATAAATTTTAGTAAAATTTGTTGTAATAATGATTTTTATTATGATCAATTTATATAAGAACTTCACAAATCCGATTTTGAGGTTCGCGACTTCGTTAAAAAATAACATGAAAAAACAAAAAAATGAAGAAATTTAATTGGACTATATATTTTAAATAAAAAAAGTAAAAAAGAAAATCAAAAATATACATTATTAAAGTGACACGAGTACCTCGACAAAGTCCAAATCTTCTTCACCGAGTTACTCGATTTAAAATATCACACAAAATGAATCTATTCAATAGCTAAAGCAACTCGATAAACTGAAAATCGAGTTGCTTGAGTTAATCCATAAATGAAAAAAAAATTGACATTTTCATTATATTGTGTTTCTTTATTATTTAAATTATTTAATACATTTAAATAATTCTTCATTGTTATTTTGTGGTATTATTTTTCAGGCACTTCGTGAGGCTGAAATTTAGATATGCTAAGTAATAAATTTTAGTAAAATTTGTGATAATAATGATTTTAATTATGATCAATTTATATAAGAACTTCACAAATCCGATTTTGAGGTTCGCGACTTCGTTAAAAAATAACATGAAAAAACAAAAAAATGAAGAAATTTAAGTGGACTATATATTTTAAATAAAAAAAGTAAAAAAAGAAAATCAAAAATATGCATAATTAAAGTGACTCGAGTACCTCGACAAAGCCCAAATCTTCTTTACCGAGTTACTCGATTTAAAATATCACACAAAATGAATCTATTCAATAGCTAAAGCAACTCGATAAACTGAAAATCGAGTTGCTTGAGTAATCCATAAATGAAAGAAATTTGACATTTTCATTATATTGTGTTTCTTTATTATTTAAATTATTTAATACATTTAAATAATTCTTCATTGTTATTTTGTGGTATTATTTTTCAAGCACTTCGTGAGGCTAAAATTTAGATATGCTGAGTAACTTCATAAATAAAGTATATATAAAATTTTATTTAACCTATTATTTATTAGAATATAGTCAAAAAGAATATATATAATATAAATTTAATGTATATCATAATTCATTAATACAATATATTAATAATTTTTTAATTTTAGCAAGTACTAAAAGATATTATAAAAAAATAACTATAATAAATTTATAGTATAATAAAAAGTTTTTTGTATCAATATATTATTAATTAATTACTGCATTACTATAATAATTTACTAATTATAATCAATTTATTATAACAATTTTATATGAAATAAATGTTTTATAAATTTTTTTCAAATGTACTGCATATTTATTTACAAGTTTTTTCAGAAATATGAATTCAAATTTTGCTATAAAGAATATTACAATAAGTCTAATAAATAAAAAAAAAATTATAGCACATTTTTGATACACCATGTTTTTACTTTTCAGAACATGAAATATAACATATTATCTCAATTTAAAATAATATAAAATTATTTTATATGATAGCTTTTAAGATTCACGAGTTGGTTAAAAAATAACATGACAAAATTAAAAAAGAAAAAAATATTAAGTATATTACATAATATAAATAAAAAAAGTAAAGCAACAAATACAAAAGATGTATTGTTGCAATTACTCGAGTAACTCGACAAACCTAAAAGCACGTTTGTCGAGTTACTCGATGCAAAAATGTGATACAAAATAAATCTTTCTTATAGCTAAAGTAACTTGGCAAAATGAAAATCAAGTTCCTTGACTTACTGGACAAACCAATGAAACTTAAATTTTTCATTATTTGCTTTTATTTTTTAATTTATATAATGTAATACACAATAAAATTAATTCTGTATTAATATATTATTAATTAATTACTACATTATTATAATAATTTAGTAATTATACTAAATTTTTTATAATAAATTTATATTAAATAATTTTTTCACTAATTTATTATAAAATGTATTATGTATATATTTATAAGTCTTTTTGTGAATATGAATATAAATTTTGTTAAAAAGAACATTAGAATAAGTGTAATAAATAAAAATCAATCTTATAACACATTCTTACTACAATATGTTTTTATTTTTGAAAAAATCAAATATAATATAATATCTTCATTTAAAATAATATATAATTATTTTATATAATAGTTATTTTATTATAATATATTATATAAAGTTATAGCATATGATTGCCTAATTTATAACAAAATTTATATTCATTTTTATCAAAATAAATTATTATTCACTTAATTTCGTATTATAATTATTACTATAATATTAATAGCTAAAATAGAAGAATATATAATACATATCATTACTTCATTATAATGTATATTTTATTTTACTATATTCTAATATTTGATCAATGAAATAAAATTATGTCTATTTATTTGACTTATTGTAATATTCTTTATAACAAAATTTGTATTCATATTTACTAAAAAACTTATAAATAAATATGCAGTACATTTTTTAATAATTTATAAAACATTTATTTATAAATTTTGTTATAAAAAATATTAGAATAAGTCTAATAAATAAAAAATAATAATATAACACATTTTTACTACAGTGTGTTTTTATTTTTGAAAAAACTAAATATAATATATTATTTCACTTTAAAATAATATATAATTATCTCATATAATCGCTATTTTATTATAATATATTATATGAAGTTATAGAATATAAAATATTATTCATGCAACGTACTGATTCATTGTATTGCAATCTTCAAGTTACTCGAGTAACTCGATAAACCTTACAGCAAGTTTGTCGAGTTACCCGATTAAACATAGGACACGAAATAAATCTGTTAAATACCTTCAGCAACTCGACAAACTCAAAATCGATTACCCGAGTTACTTGACAAACAAAAGTAAGTAAAAATGTTTATTAATTTATTTTGTTTTTTATTAATTTGTTTTGTTTTGTTTTTTATTAAAATAAACTAAGAGAATATATTTTATTTTTATTTTTATTTCTTTACCCATTAGTATAACATATTATAACTAAAAAACTGTTATAACAAATTTATAGGAAAACATAAGAAATCTGTTGTAAAATATTATTAATTCATTATTATATTATTATAATAATGTAGTATTTAACATAAATTTAGTATAAGAATTTCATATTAACTAGATTTTATTCTGAATTATGAAAATACATTTTAGTAAAATTTGTTATAATAACGAATTTAATTATGATCAATTTATGTAAGAACTTCACAAATCCAATTTTCAGGTTTACGACTTCGTTAAAAAATAACGTGAAAAAACAAAAAAAATAAAGAAATTTAAGTAGACTACATATCTTAAATAAAAAAAGTAAAAAACAAAATCAAAAGTGTGTATTATTAAAGTGACTCGAGTAACTCGACAAAGCTCAAATCTTGTTTGCCGAGTTACTCGATTTAAAATATCACATCAAATGAATCTATTCAATAGCTAAAGCAACTCGATAAACTGAAAATTGAGTTGGTTGAGTTAATCGATAAATGAAAGAAATTTAACATTTTCATTAAATTGTGTTTCTTTATTATTTAAATTATTTAATACATTTAAATAATTCTTCATTGTTATTTTGTGGTATTATTTCTCAAGCACTTCGTGAGGCTCAAATTTGAATATGGTAAGTAACTTCATAAATAAAGTATATAAAAAATATTATTTAACCTATCATTTATTAGAATATAGTCAAAAATAATATATATAATATAAATATAATATATATCATAATTCATTAATACAATATATTAATAATTTTTTTATTTTAGCAAATACTATAAGAAATTATAAAAAAATAACTATAATAAATTTATAGTATAATAAAAACTTTTTTGTATCAATATATTATTAATTAATTACTACATTATTATAATAATTTAGTAATTATAATCAATTTATTATAACAATTTTATATGAAAGAAATCATCTATAAATTATTTTCAAATGTACTGCATATTTATTTATAAATTTTTTCATAAATATGAATACAAATTTTGCTATAAAGAATATTACAATAAGTGTAATAAATAAAAATAACTATTATAACACATTTTTCGTACACTATGTTTTTATTTTTGAAAATATCAAATATAACATATTATCTGAATTTAAAATAATATAAAATTATGTTATATGATAGCTTTTAAGATCCACGAGTTAGTTAAAAAATAACATGACAAAATTAACAAATACAAAAATATTAAGTGTATTACATAATGTAAATAAATAAAAATAAAGTAACAAATACAATAGATGGATTGTTGAAATTACTCGAGTAACTCGACAAACCTAAAAGCACGTTTGTCGAGTTACTCGATGCAAAAATGTAATACAAAATAAATATTTTTTATAGCTAAAGTAACTTGGCAGAATGAAAATCAAGTTCCTTGACTTACTGGATAAACCAATCAAACTTAAAATTTTCATTATTTTCTTTTCTTTTTAAATTTATATAATGTAACACACAATAAAATGAATTCTGTATTCATATATTATTAATTAATTACTACATTATTATAATAATTTAGTAATTATAATCAATTTTTTATAATAAATTTATATTAAATAATTTTTTTAATAATTTATTATAAAATGTATTATGTATGTATTTATAAGTCTTTTTCTAAATATGAATATAAATTTTGTTATAGAGAATATTAGAATAAGTGTAATAAATAAAAATCTATATTATAACATATTGTTACTACAATATGTTTTTATTTTTTAAAAAATCAAATATAATGTAATATCTTAATTTAAAATAATATACAATTATTTTATATAATAGCTATTTTATTATAATATATTATATAAAGTTATAGCATATGATTGCCTAATTTATAACAAAATTTATTTTCATTTTTATCAGAATTCATTATTATTCACTTAATTTCGTATTATAATTATTACTACAATATTAATTGCTAAAATAGAAGAATATATAATACATAACATTCCTTGATTACAATGTATATTTTATTTTACTATATTCTAATATTTGATCAATGAAATAAAATTATGTTTATTTATTTGACTTATTATAATATTCTTTATAACAAAATTTGTATTCGTATATATTAAAAAATTATAAATAAATATAAAGTACATTTTTTAATAATTTATAAAACATTTATTTATAAATTTTGTTATAAAAAATATTAGAATAAGTCTAATAAATAAAAAATAATAATATAACACATTTTTACTACAATGTTTTTTTATTTTTGAAAAAACTAAATATAATATATTATTTCACTTTAAAATAATATATAATTATTTTATATAATCGCTATTTTATTATAATATATTATATGAAGTTATACGATATCAAATATTATTCATGCAACGTACTAATTCATTGTAATTCCTTCTTCAAGTTGCTCGAGCAACTCGATAAACCTTAGAGCAAGTTTGTCGAGTTACTCGATTAAAAATAGGACACGAAATAAATCTATTAAATACCTTAAGCAACTCGACAAACTCAAAATCGATTTAACCAAGTTACTTGACAAACAAAAGTAAGTCAAAATGTTTATTAATTTGTTTTGTTTTTTATTAATTTGTTTTGTTTTGTTTTTTATTAAAATAAACTAAGAAAATATTTTTTTTTTTTATTTTCATGTCCTTACCCATTAGTATAACATATTATAACTAAAAAACTGTTACAACAAATTTATAGGAAAACAAAAGAAATCTGTTGTAAAATATTATTAATTAATTATTATATTATTATAATAATGTAGTATTTAACATAAATTTAGTATAAGAATTTTATATTAACTAGATTTCATTCTGAATTATGAAAATAAATTTTAGTAAAATTTATAAAAATAATGAATTTAATTATAATGAATTTATGTAGGAACTTCATCAATCCAATTTTGAGGTTCACGACTTCGTTAAAAAATAACATTAAAAAACTAAAAAATAAAGAAATTTAAGTGGCCTACATATTTTAAATAAAAAAAAAGAAAAAACAAAATCAAAATTATGCATTATTCAAATAACTCGAGTAACTCGACAAAGCCAAAATCTTGTTTGTCGAGTTACTTGATTTAAAATATCACACGAAATGAATCTATTCAATAGGTAAAGCAGCTCGATAAACTGAAAATCGAGTTGATTGAGTTCATCCATGAATGAAAGAAATTTAACATTTTTATAATATAAATTTTATTTTGCTATATTCTAATAAATAATCAATTAAATAAAAAAATGTAAGTACTTCATTTATCAAATAAGTTAACAATTTATTTCACAAAAATATTCCTGTTTTATGATTTTTGCTTTCATATCACATGTTTCATCGAGTAACTCGACAAACATGATTTTTAGTTTGTCGAGTTACTCGAGTAACCTTAACAATGCATATTTTTCATTTTTTTTGTTTTCTTTTTCTATTTAAATTATCTATTATACTTATAATTTCTGTAATAAATATTATTATAAATTAGGTCAAAATACATACTACAATTATTAATTTAAAAAATACACATTTATTTTCGTAGTATAGTTCAAATAATTATTGTAACAAAAAAAGTTCTTGCCATAACAAATTTTTACTACAATTTATTTTCATAATTCATGATGAAATCTATTTAGTAGAAATGTGTCATAAAAAATTTATTTTAATCACTAAATTTTCATAATAATGTGATAATTGATTAATGATATATTACTAAAAAATTGCTTTTACTATGCTATAAATTTATTATAACAATTTTTATTTATAACATATTACACTAATTACTAAAATAAAATACAATAAAATATATTCTAT
Organism: Forsythia viridissima; assembly: GCA_030279155.1. NCBI lineage: Eukaryota > Viridiplantae > Streptophyta > Magnoliopsida > Lamiales > Oleaceae > Forsythia > Forsythia viridissima. The sequence continues at coordinate 3,381,679 of CM059039.1, forward strand.
TAACTCATTCTCATATATACTAAATTTATATGATATATATTCTATTTTACTATGTTCTAATAAATCATGCATTAAATAAAATTTTATATGTGCAATATTTATCAATTTGCTCGACAAATCCAACTGTTAGCCTCACGAGTTTCTTCAAAAATAATACCACTGAATAACAATAAAAAATTATTTAAATATATGACAAATTTAAATCAAAAAGACAAACAAAATAATAAAAATTATAAATTTTATTCCTTCGTCCAGTAACTCGGGCAAATCGATTATGAGTTCATCAAGCTACTTGACGTATTGAATACATTAATTTGATATGACAATTATAATCGGGTAACTCGACAAACATGATTTTCTGTTTGTCGAGTTACTCGATTAACTTTAACAGTGCATATTTCCCATTTTATACTTTATTTTATGTATTTACAACTCAAATTTATATTTCTCAAATTACTACATAAATTAGTCATAATAAAACAATATATAATATATTCTATTGATTAACTATCATATATATTAAATTTTTATAATATATATTTTATTTTGATATACTCTAATAAATAATCAATTAAATAAAAAAATATATGTATTTCATTTATCAAATAAGTTAACAATTTATTTCACAAAAATATTCATGTTTTATGATTTTTGGTCTTATATCACATTTTTCATCGAGTAACTCGACAAACATGGTTTTTAGTTTGTCGAGTTACTCGAATAACCTTAACAATGCATATTTTTCATTTTTTTTGTTTTCTTTTTCTATTTAAATTATGTACTATAATTATAATTTCTGTAATATATATTATTATAAATTACGTCAAAATACATACTACAATTATTAATTTATAGAAATGTGTCATAAAAAATTTATTTTAATCACTACATTTTCATAATAATGTAATAATTGATTAATAATATATTACTAAAAAATTGCTTTTACTATGCTATAAATTTATTATAACAATTTTTATTTATAACATATTATACTAACTGCTAAAATAAAATACAATAAAATATATTCTATGAACTGATTCTAATATATACTAGATTTATATAATATATATTCTATTTGACTATTTTCTAATAAATCATGCACTAAATAAATTTTTCACATTTTCCATCAAACAAATCGACAGATGTAATTTTTTGTTTCTCAAATTACTCCACTAACTTCAACAGTACATATTTTTCATTTTTTGGGCTTTCCTTTTTTATTTAAATTATGTACTGTATTTATAATTTCTATAATAAATATTATTATAAATTACATTAAAAGATTTATTATAATTACTCAATAAAAAAAACACATTTATTTTCATTATCTAATTTGACGTTTTTATTCTAACAAAAAATTTCATTATTGTAATAAATTTTTACTACAATTTATTTTCATAACACGCCCACATAAGAATAAAAAAGTTTTTAGATGTATTACATAATCTAAAAAAAAAAAAAAAAGAACATAATCAAAGTTTTAAATTTCCTTCATTCGTCCAGTAACTCAAAAAATCCAATTTTCAGTTTATCGAGTTACCTAAATTGTTTACTAAATATATTTTCTATCACACTTTTGATCACGTTACCCAACAATGGCAACAAACATGATTTTGTATTTTTCAAGATACTCAAACAACTTCACCAACGCATATATTTCATTTTTCAGTTTAATTTTTTTATTTACATTATCTAATACATGTAAGTTTTATTCTTTTTTTGATTCCTCATCTTATTCTTTAACAAACTCATCAATCTCAATCTTAATATAATATCTTATACTAAAATAGCTATTATAATAAACATTTATATTTTATTTTAAATTAATATAATATATCGTCTCTAACTTTATTAACTAATATTTATATATTAGTTAATATTTTTCTTTATTTTAAATCATTTCCTATTGTTTCCCTACACATGCATAACTTTGCTTCACTTTCTATCTTATTTCGTTTTACTTGTTTTTTCTCTTTCCTTTCAAGCTTGGAAATTATTATTTTTTGCTGTCTATCAAGTCAAATTTTATTAATATCAAATTTGATATTATATCGTATCAATAAACTATTCTCGACATACAATTTTTCCTATAGATTTCACTGACGTGCAACGCACGGCCTTAAAACTAGTATATATATATATATTTCAAAACAATTTGCTGAGTAAAGTGGGAAAAAAATTAATAATAATTTCAAACACTTTGCCGAGTTACAGCGAAAAAAAAATAAAAAAAAATAATTTCAAAAAACTTGTCGAGTAACTCGACAAAGTAAAAAAAAAAATAATTTCAAACACTTTGTCGAGTAACTCGGCAAAGTGAAAAAAAAAAAAAAAAATTCATAAACTTTGTCGAGCAACTCGACAGTCATTAAAAAAAAAATTCAAAAATTAAAAAGACTTTGTCGAGCAACTCGACAAAGTCATTAAAAAAAATTCGCGACAAAGCCCAGTTTTTGTATTTATTTTTATTTTGTCGACTTTTTCATTTTTTTTCCTTTCTATTCCAGTAGGATGTTTCGGTAAGCATTTTAATAAGCCGAAACATACCGTCGGACTATCAATTTTTGATATGTGGTTGCTACACGAGTATTCTATGTTCCTTGAAAATTTCATCTTGTTCGGTGATCGTTTTCTATGTCAAAAGAATTTTTTTTAATCCATGACTAAGTAAAGAAATTTTAGTAATACTACCTTATTTTGGCTATTTGATTTTTATTTGATTTTATTTTTTTGTTAAAAAAAAATTAAGATTTTTACGAGTTACAAAAAAAAAAAAAAATTTAATATTTATCGGTCAACTCGACAACAATTTGTTGAGTTACAATAAAAAAATTAAAAATAAAATCAAGACTTTTTCGAGTTAATCTTTTGATTGAATTTGTTTTTGTAATGACTTTGTCGAATCTTTTGATTTTTTTTTTTTTCAGTTTGTCGAGTAACTCGACAAATTTTTTTGAAATTTTTTTTTACTTTCTCGAGTAATTCGAGAAAGTCATTTGATTTTTTTTTTTTTACTTTCTCGAGTAACTCGAGAAAGTATTTTGATAATTTTTTTTTTTTTTTTACTTTCTCGACTAACTCGAGAAAGTCATTTGGGGAATTTTTTTTTTTTTTTTTTTAACTTTGCCGAGTTATGAGGCAAAGTGGGGAAAAAGAGAAAAAAAATTTCAAAACTTCACTTAGTCATGGATTAACAAAAATTCATTTGACATAGAAAACGATCACCGAAAAATATGAAATTTTCAGTGAACATAGAATACTCATGTACCTACCACATATCAAAATTTGATAGTCCGACGGTATGTTTTGGCTTACTAAAATGCTAATCGAAATATCCTAATTAGTTTTTCGGATTCATGTTGTCACAGTTTACAAAATTGTCCATAAATTGAGTTATATAACATGAAATTACGTGAAACCAAAGCCAATGGTTAGGTAACCCATAGGGCTATCGTCTCCAACTGGAATTGTGTAAAAATACTTAATATATAAGGTCAAGTAAATTTTTGAGTTGGACAACAGAAACTGCATCTTAGAGAAACATGAAGTTTAGCAAAACCTTTCATGTTCACATCATTAATGTGTAACTAAAACATGGGAATCTACTAAAACTACCACAAAACCAAGGTCCACAAAAGTTTAAGAAGATATTTACACTACTTAAAGTTTTTTGATTGGTTTATAATAGCGATTCCGGCACGCCGACGGCATAAATCTGAAAAACAGCCTATGAGGTTTCGCGGTGAGTATTTTAGTATGCCTAAACATGCCGTCGGACTACCAATTTTTGATATGTGGTAGCTACCTGAGTATTCTATATCCCCTAAAAATTTCGTATTGTTCGGTGATCGTTTTCTATGTCAAAGAATTTTTTGTTACTCCATGACCAGGTTCATAATCAATTAATACAATATATTATATATTCTTTTATTATAACTAATTTATCTAGTAACTTGACAAATCCAAATTTGAGATTCATGATTTGGTTTTAAAATAACATGAAAAAACTAAAAAATAAAAAAATTTAAGTGTAGTACATAATTTAAATAAAAAAACTAAACTAAAAAATGAACAATATGCATTGTTGAAGTTACTCGAGTAATTCGATAAACCCAAAATCAAGTTTGTCGAGTTACTCGATTAAAAATGTGATACGAAATCAATCTATTCAATAGCTCAAGTAGCTCGACAAACTGAAAATCGAGTTGCCGGAGTTACTCGACGAACGAACGAAATTTAAAATTTTCATTATTTTGTTTCCCTTTTTTATTTAAATGATGTCATACATTTAAATAATTTTTTATTCTTATTTAGTGGTGTTATTTTTCAAGAAACTCGTGAGTCTTAAATTTGGATTTGTCGAGTAACTTGATAAATAAAGCATATACAAAATTTTATTTAATGTTTCATTTATTAGAATATAGTAAAATAGAATATATATCATATAAATTTAATATATATCATAATCAATTAATACAATATATTTTATTTTATTTTATTTTAGCAATTAGTATAAAAAAATATTAGTAACATTATTGGTAAGAATGTTATAATTAATAGTTATAAAAAATAAAATATGTTGTTGACTTTTTTCATTGAAAAAAAAAAATTAGAAATGTAAAAGCTCACCATAAAATAAAATAAAAAAAAAAAATTTCATGAACATTAACTTTTTCGAGTTACTATTCACCTCGTAAAAGTTTGTCGAGTTGAATAGTAACTCGACAAACTTTTTCGAATTTTAAAAAAAATTTTTTTTTTTTCATGAACAGTAACTTTTTCGAGTTACTATTCACCCCGAAAAAGTTTGTTGAGTTGAATAGTAACTCGACAAACTTTTTAAAAAAAAAAAAAAATTTCATGAACAGTAACTTTTTCGAGTTACTATTCACCCCGAAAAAGTTTGTCGAGTTGAATAGTAACTCGACAAACTTTTTCGAATTTTTTAAAAAAAAAATTTCATGAACAGTAACTTTTTCGAGTTACTATTCATCTCGAAAAAGTTTGTCAAGTTGAATAGTAACTCGACAAACTTTTTTGAATTTAAAAAAAAAAAATTTGTCGAGTTACTCGACAAAAATTTAAAAAAATTTTTTTTTTTTTTTTAAATTCGAGTTACTCGACAAAAGTTAAAAAAAAAATTTTTTTTTTTTTTTTAAATTTGAGTAATTTGACAAAAGTTAAAAATTTCTTTTTTTTTTGTTTTTTTTTTTTTAATTCGAGTTACTCGACGAAAGTAAAAAAAAAAAAAATTTTTTTTTTTAAATTCGAGTAACTCGACAAAAGTAAAAAAAAAATTTTTTTTTTTAAATTTGAGTAATTCAACAAAAGTTAAAATTTTTTTGTTTTTTTGTTTTTTTTTTTTAAATTCGAGTAACTCGACAAAAGTTAAATATATATATATATATTTTTTAAATTCGATTAACTCGACACAAGTTAAGAAAAAAAAATTTTTTTTTTTTTTTTAAAAAATTTGAGTAACTCGACAAAAGTTAAAAAAAATATATTTTTTTTTATTTTTTAAAAAAATTCGAGTAACTCGACAAAAGTTAAAAAAAAAATATTTTTTTTTTAAATTCGAGTAACTCGACAACATTTTAAAAAAAAAATTTTTTTTTTTTTAAAATTCGAGTAACTCGATAAAAATTTTTAAATTTTTTTTTAAAATTCGAGTAACTCGACATAATTTTAAAAAAAAAATTTTTTTTTGTTTTTTTTAAATTCGAGTAACTTGACAAGATTTAAATATATATATATATATATATATATACTAGTTTTAAGGCCGTGCGTTGCACGTCAGTGAAATCTATAGGAAAAATTGTATGTCGAGAATAGTTTATTGATACGATATAATATCAAATTTGATATTAATAAAATTTGACTTGATAGACAGCAAAAAATAATAATTTCCAAGCTTGAAAGGAAAGAGAAAAAACAAGTAAAACGAAATAAGATAGAAAGTGAAGCAAAGTTATGCATGTGTAGGGAAACAATAGGAAATGATTTAAAATAAAGAAAAATATTAACTAATATATAAATATTAGTTAATAAAGTTAGAGACGATATATTATATTAATTTAAAATAAAATATAAATGTTTATTATAATAGCTATTTTAGTATAAGATATTATATTAAGATTGAGATTGATGAGTTTGTTAAAGAATAAGATGAGGAATCAAAAAAAGAATAAAACTTACATGTATTAGATAATGTAAATAAAAAAATTAAACTGAAAAATGAAATATATGCGTTGGTGAAGTTGTTTGAGTATCTTGAAACATACAAAATCATGTTTGTTGCCATTGTTGGGTAACGTGATCAAAAGTGTGATAGAAAATATATTTAGTAAACAATTTAGGTAACTCGATAAACTGAAAATTGGATTTTTTGAGTTACTGGACGAATGAAGGAAATTTAAAACTTTGATTATGTTCTTTTTTTTTTTTTTAGATTATGTAATACATCTAAAAACTTTTTTATTCTTATGTGGGCGTGTTATGAAAATAAATTGTAGTAAAAATTTATTACAATAATGAAATTTTTTGTTAGAATAAAAACGTCAAATTAGATAATGAAAATAAATGTGTTTTTTTTATTGAGTAATTATAATAAATCTTTTAATGTAATTTATAATAATATTTATTATAGAAATTATAAATACAGTACATAATTTAAATAAAAAAGGAAAGCCCAAAAAATGAAAAATATGTACTGTTGAAGTTAGTGGAGTAATTTGAGAAACAAAAAATTACATCTGTCGATTTGTTTGATGGAAAATGTGAAAATTTTATTTAGTGCATGATTTATTAGAAAATAGTCAAATAGAATATATATTATATAAATCTAGTATATATTAGAATCAGTTCATAGAATATATTTTATTGTATTTTATTTTAGCAGTTAGTATAATATGTTATAAATAAAAATTGTTATAATAAATTTATAGCATAGTAAAAGCAATTTTTTAGTAATATATTATTAATCAATTATTACATTATTATGAAAATGTAGTGATTAAAATAAATTTTTTATGACACATTTCTATAAATTAATAATTGTAGTATGTATTTTGACGTAATTTATAATAATATATATTACAGGAATTATAATTATAGTACATAATTTAAATAGAAAAAGAAAACAAAAAAAATGAAAAATATGCATTGTTAAGGTTATTCGAGTAACTCGACAAACTAAAAACCATGTTTGTCGAGTTACTCGATGAAAAATGTGATATAAGACCAAAAATCATAAAACAGGAATATTTTTGTGAAATAAATTGTTAACTTATTTGATAAATGAAATACATACATTTTTTTATTTAATTGATTATTTATTAGAGTATAGCAAAATAAAATATATATTATAAAAATTTAATATATATGATAGTTAATCAATAGAATATATTATTTATTGTTTTATTATGATTAATTTATGTAGTAATTTGAGAAATATAAATTTGAGTTGTAAATACATAAAATAAAATATAAAATGGGAAATATGCACTGTTAAAGTTAATCGAGTAACTCGACAAACAGAAAATCATGTTTGTCGAGTTACCCGATTATAATTGTCATATCAAATTAATGTATTCAATACGTCAAGTAGCTTGATGAACTCATAATCGATTTGCCCGAGTTACTGGACGAAGGAATAAAATTTATAATTTTTATTATTTTGTTTGTCTTTTTGATTTAAATTTGTCATATATTTAAATAATTTTTTATTGTTATTCAGTGGTATTATTTTTGAAGAAACTCGTGAGGCTAACAGTTGGATTTGTCGAGCAAATTGATAAATATTGCACATATAAAATTTTATTTAATGCATGATTTATTAGAACATAGTAAAATAGAATATATATCATATAAATTTAGTATATATGAGAATGAGTTAATAGAATATATTTTATTGTATTTTATTTTAGTAATTAGTGTAATATGTTATAAATAAAAATTGTTATAATAAATTTATAGCATAGTAAAAGCAATTTTTTAGTAATATATCATTAATCAATTATCACATTATTATGAAAATTTAGTGATTAAAATAAATTTTTTATGACACATTTCTACTAAATAGATTTCATCATGAATTATGAAAATAAATTGTAGTAAAAATTTGTTATGACAAGAACTTTTTTTGTTACAATAATTATTTGAACTATACTACGAAAATAAATGTGTATTTTTTAAATTAATAATTGTAGTATGTATTTTGACCTAATTTATAATAATATTTATTACAGAAATTATAAGTATAATAGATAATTTAAATAGAAAAAGAAAACAAAAAAAATGAAAAATATGCATTGTTAAGGTTACTCGAGTAACTCGACAAACTAAAAATCATGTTTGTCGAGTTACTCGATGAAACATGTGATATGAAAGCAAAAATCATAAAACAGGAATATTTGTGTGAAATAAATTGTTAACTTATTTGATAAATGAAGTACTTACATTTTTTTATTTAATTGATTATTTATTAGAATATAGCAAAATAAAATTTATATTATAAAAATGTTAAATTTCTTTCATTCATGGATGAACTCAATCAACTCGATTTTCAGTTTATCGAGCTGCTTTACCTATTGAATAGATTCATTTCGTGTGATATTTTAAATCAAGTAACTCGACAAACAAGATTTTGGCTTTGTCGAGTTACTCGAGTTATTTGAATAATGCATAATTTTGATTTTGTTTTTTCTTTTTTTTATTTAAAATATGTAGGCCACTTAAATTTCTTTATTTTTTAGTTTTTTAATGTTATTTTTTAACGAAGTCGTGAACCTCAAAATTGGATTGATGAAGTTCCTACATAAATTCATTATAATTAAATTCATTATTTTTATAAATTTTACTAAAATTTATTTTCATAATTCAGAATGAAATCTAGTTAATATGAAATTCTTATACTAAATTTATGTTAAATACTACATTATTATAATAATATAATAATTAATTAATAATATTTTACAACAGATTTCTTTTGTTTTCCTATAAATTTGTTGTAACAGTTTTTTAGTTATAATATGTTATACTAATGGGTAAGGACATGAAAATAAAAAAAAAAAAAATATTTTCTTAGTTTATTTTAATAAAAAACAAAACAAAACAAATTAATAAAAAACAAAACAAATTAATAAACATTTTGACTTACTTTTGTTTGTCAAGTAACTTGGTTAAATCGATTTTGAGTTTGTCGAGTTGCTTAAGGTATTTAATAGATTTATTTCGTGTCCTATTTTTAATCGAGTAACTCGACAAACTTGCTCTAAGGTTTATCGAGTTGCTCGAGCAACTTGAAGAAGGCAATACAATGAATTAGTACGTTGCATGAATAATATTTGATATCGTATAACTTCATATAATATATTATAATAAAATAGCGATTATATAAAATAATTATATATTATTTTAAAGTGAAATAATATATTATATTTAGTTTTTTCAAAAATAAAAAAACATTGTAGTAAAAATGTGTTATATTATTATTTTTTATTTATTAGACTTATTCTAATATTTTTTATAACAAAATTTATAAATAAATGTTTTATAAATTATTAAAAAATGTACTTTATATTTATTTATAATTTTTTAATATATACGAATACAAATTTTGTTATAAAGAATATTATAATAAGTCAAATAAATAAACATAATTTTATTTCATTGATCAAATATTAGAATATAGTAAAATAAAATATACATTGTAATCAAGGAATGTTATGTATTATATATTCTTCTATTTTAGCAATTAATATTGTAGTAATAATTATAATACGAAATTAAGTGAATAATAATGAATTCTGATAAAAATGAAAATAAATTTTGTTATAAATTAGGCAATCATATGCTATAACTTTATATAATATATTATAATAAAATAGCTATTATATAAAATAATTGTATATTATTTTAAATTAAGATATTACATTATATTTGATTTTTTAAAAAATAAAAACATATTGTAGTAACAATATGTTGTAATATAGATTTTTATTTATTACACTTATTCTAATATTCTCTATAACAAAATTTATATTCATATTTAGAAAAAGACTTATAAATACATACATAATACATTTTATAATAAATTATTGAAAAAATTATTTAATATAAATTTATTATAAAAAATTGATTATAATTACTAAATTATTATAATAATGTAGTAATTAATTAATAATATATGAATACAGAATTCATTTTATTGTGTGTTACATTATATAAATTTAAAAAGAAAAGAAAATAATGAAAATTTTAAGTTTGATTGGTTTATCCAGTAAGTCAAGGAACTTGATTTTCATTCTGCCAAGTTACTTTAGCTATAAAAAATATTTATTTTGTATTACATTTTTGCATCGAGTAACTCGACAAACGTGCTTTTAGGTTTGTCGAGTTACTCGAGTAATTTCAACAATCCATCTATTGTATTTGTTACTTTATTTTTATTTATTTACATTATGTAATACACTTAATATTTTTGTATTTGTTAATTTTGTCATGTTATTTTTTAACTAACTCGTGGATCTTAAAAGCTATCATATAACATAATTTTATATTATTTTAAATTCAGATAATATGTTATATTTGATATTTTCAAAAATAAAAACATAGTGTACGAAAAATGTGTTATAATAGTTATTTTTATTTATTACACTTATTGTAATATTCTTTATAGCAAAATTTGTATTCATATTTATGAAAAAATTTATAAATAAATATGCAGTACATTTGAAAATAATTTATAGATGATTTCTTTCATATAAAATTGTTATAATAAATTGATTATAATTACTAAATTATTATAATAATGTAGTAATTAATTAATAATATATTGATACAAAAAAGTTTTTATTATACTATAAATTTATTATAGTTATTTTTTTATAATTTCTTATAGTATTTGCTAAAATAAAAAAATTATTAATATATTGTATTAATGAATTATGATATATATTATATTTATATTATATATATTATTTTTGACTATATTCTAATAAATGATAGGTTAAATAATATTTTTTATATACTTTATTTATGAAGTTACTTACCATATTCAAATTTGAGCCTCACGAAGTGCTTGAGAAATAATACCACAAAATAACAATGAAGAATTATTTAAATGTATTAAATAATTTAAATAATAAAGAAACACAATATAATGAAAATGTTAAATTTCTTTCATTTATCGATTAACTCAACCAACTCGATTTTCAGTTTATCGAGTTGCTTTAGCTATTGAATAGATTCATTTGATGTGATATTTTAAATCGAGTAACTCGGCAAACAAGATTTGAGCTTTGTCGAGTTACTCGAGTCACTTTAATAGTACACACTTTTGATTTTGTTTTTTACTTTTTTTATTTAAGATATGTAGTCTACTTAAATTTCTTTATTTTTTTTGTTTTTTCACGTTATTTTTTAACGAAGTCGTAAACCTGAAAATTGGATTTGTGAAGTTCTTACATAAATTGATCATAATTAAATTCGTTATTATAACAAATTTTACTAAAATGTATTTTCATAATTCAAAATAAAATCTAGTTAATATGAAATTCTTATACTAAATTTATGTTAAATACTACATTATTATAATAATATAATAATGAATTAATAATATTTTACAACAGATTTCTTATGTTTTCCTATAAATTTGTTATAACAGTTTTTTAGTTATAATATGTTATACTAATGGGTAAAGAAATAAAAATAAAAATAAAATATATTCTCTTAGTTTATTTTAATAAAAAACAAAACAAAACAAATTAATAAAAAACAAAATAAATTAATAAACATTTTTACTTATTTTTGTTTGTCAAGTAACTCGGGTAAATCGATTTTGAGTTTGTCGAGTTGCTGAAGGTATTTAACAGATTTATTTCGTGTCCTATGTTTAATCGGGTAACTCGACAAACTTGCTGTAAGGTTTATCGAGTTACTCGAGTAACTTGAAGATTGCAATACAATGAATCAGTACGTTGCATGAATAATATTTTATATTCTATAACTTCATATAATATATTATAATAAAATAGCGATTATATGAGATAATTATATATTATTTTAAAGTGAAATAATATATTATATTTAGTTTTTTCAAAAATAAAAACACACTGTAGTAAAAATGTGTTATATTATTATTTTTTATTTATTAGACTTATTCTAATATTTTTTATAACAAAATTTATAAATAAATGTTTTATAAATTATTAAAAAATGTACTGCATATTTATTTATAAGTTTTTTAGTAAATATGAATACAAATTTTGTTATAAAGAATATTACAATAAGTCAAATAAATAGACATAATTTTATTTCATTGATCAAATATTAGAATATAGTAAAATAAAATATACATTATAATGAAGTAATGCTATGTATTATATATTCTTCTATTTTAGCTATTAATATTATAGTAATAATTATAATACGAAATTAAGTGAATAATAATTTATTTTGATAAAAATGAATATAAATTTTGTTATAAATTAGGCAATCATATGCTATAACTTTATATAATATATTATAATAAAATAGCTATTATATAAAATAATTATATATTATTTTAAATGAAGATATTATATTATATTTGATTTTTTCAAAAATAAAAACATATTGTAGTAAGAATGTGTTATAAGATTGATTTTTATTTATTACACTTATTCTAATGTTCTTTTTAACAAAATTTATATTCATATTCACAAAAAGACTTATAAATATATACATAATACATTTTATAATAAATTAGTGAAAAAATTATTTAATATAAATTTATTATAAAAAATTTAGTATAATTACTAAATTATTATAATAATGTAGTAATTAATTAATAATATATTAATACAGAATTAATTTTATTGTGTATTACATTATATAAATTAAAAAAGAAAAGCAAATAATGAAAAATTTAAGTTTCATTGGTTTGTCCAGTAAGTCAAGGAACTTGATTTTCATTTTGCCAAGTTACTTTAGCTATAAGAAAGATTTTTTTTGTATCACATTTTTGCATCGAGTAACTCGACAAACGTGTTTTTAGGTTTGTCGAGTTACTCGAGTAATTGCAACAATACATCTTTTGTATTTGTTGCTTTACTTTTTTTTATTTATATTATGTAATATACTTAATATTTTTTTCTTTTTTAATTTTGTCATGTTATTTTTTAACCAACTCGTGAATCTTAAAAGCTATCATATAAAATAATTTTATATTATTTTAAATTGAGATAATATGTTATATTTCATGTTCTGAAAAGTAAAAACATGGTGTATCAAAAATGTGCTATAATTTTTTTTTTTATTTATTAGACTTATTGTAATATTCTTTATAGCAAAATTTGAATTCATATTTCTGAAAAAACTTGTAAATAAATATGCAGTACATTTGAAAAAAATTTATAAAACATTTATTTCATATAAAATTGTTATAATAAATTGATTATAATTAGTAAATTATTATAGTAATGCAGTAATTAATTAATAATATATTGATACAAAAAACTTTTTATTATACTATAAATTTATTATAGTTATTTTTTTATAATATCTTTTAGTACTTGCTAAAATTAAAAAATTATTAATATATTGTATTAATGAATTATGATATACATTAAATTTATATTATATATATTCTTTTTGACTATATTCTAATAAATAATAGGTTAAATAAAATTTTATATATACTTTATTTATGAAGTTACTCAGCATATCTAAATTTTAGCCTCACGAAGTGCTTGAAAAATAATACCACAAAATAACAATGAAGAATTATTTAAATGTATTAAATAATTTAAATAATAAAGAAACACAATATAATGAAAATGTCAAATTTCTTTCATTTATGGATTAACTCAAGCAACTCGATTTTCAGTTTATCGAGTTGCTTTAGCTATTGAATAGATTCATTTTGTGTGATATTTTAAATCGAGTAACTCGGTAAAGAAGATTTGGGCTTTGTCGAGGTACTCGAGTCACTTTAATTATGCATATTTTTGATTTTCTTTTTTACTTTTTTTATTTAAAATATATAGTCCACTTAAATTTCTTCATTTTTTTTGTTTTTTCATGTTATTTTTTAACGAAGTCGCGAACCTCAAAATCGGATTTGTGAAGTTCTTATATAAATTGATCATAATTAAAATCATTATTATAACAAATTTTACTAAAATTTATTACTTAGCATATCTAAATTTCAGCCTCACGAAGTGCCTGAAAAATAATACCACAAAATAACAATGAAGAATTATTTAAATGTATTAAATAATTTAAATAATAAAGAAACACAATATAATGAAAATGTCAAATTTTTTTCATTTATGGATTAACTCAAGCAACTCGATTTTCAGTTTATCGAGTTGCTTTAGCTATTGAATAGATTCATTTTGTGTGATATTTTAAATCGAGTAACTCGGTGAAGAAGATTTGGGCTTTGTCGAGGTACTCGTGTCACTTTAATAATGTATATTTTTGATTTTCTTTTTTACTTTTTTTATTTAAAATATATAGTCCAATTAAATTTCTTCATTTTTTTGTTTTTTCATGTTATTTTTTAACGAAGTCGCGAACCTCAAAATCGGATTTGTGAAGTTCTTATATAAATTGATCATAATAAAAATCATTATTACAACAAATTTTACTAAAATTTATTTTGATAATTCAGAATGAAATCTAGTTAATATGAAATTCTTATACTAAATTTATGTTGAACACTACACTATTATAATAATATAATAATTTATTAATAATATTTTACTACAGATTTATTTTTTGTTCCTATAAATTTGTTATAACAGTTTTTTAGTTATAATATGTTATACTAATGGGTAAAGAAATAAAAATAAAAAGAAAATATATTTTCTTACTTCATTTTAATAACAAACAAAACAAAACAAATTAATAAACATTTTTACTTACTTTTGTTCGTCAAGTAACTTGGGTAACTCGATTTTGAGTTTGTCGAGTTGATTAAGGTATTTAATAGAGTCATTTTATGTCCCATTTTTAATCGAGTAACTCGACAAACTTGCTCTTAGGTTTATCGAGTTACTCGAGTAACTTGAAGAATGCAATACAATGAATCAGTATGTTGCATGAATAATATTTGATATCCTATAACTTCATATAATATATTATAATAAAATATTGACAACATAAAATAATTATATATTATTTTAAAGTGAAATAATATATTATATTTACTTTGTTCCAAAAAAAAAACACATTGTAGTAAAAATGTTTTATGCTATTTTTTTTAATTTATTAGACTTATTCTAATATTTTTTATAACAAAATTTATAAATAAATATTTTATAAATTATTAATAAATGGATTGCATATTTATTTATAAGTTTTTTCATAAATATGAATATAAATTTTGTTATAAAGAATATTAGAAGAAGTCAAATAAATATACATAGTTTTATTTCATTGATGAATTATTAGAATATAGTAAAATAAAATATATATTGTAATCAAGTAATGCTGTGTATTATATATTGTTTTATTTTAGCAATTAATATTATAATAATAATCAGAATAGAAAATTAACTAAATAAGAATTAATTTTGATAAAAATGAATATAAATTTTATTATAAATTAGGCAATCATATGCTATAACTTCATATAATGTATTATAATAAAATAGCTATTATATAAAATAATTATATATTATTTTAAATTAAGATATTATATTATATTTGATTTTTTAAAAAATAAAAATATATTGTAGTAACAATGTGTTATAATAATGATTTTTATTTATTACACTTATTCTAATATTCTGTATAACAAAATTTATATTTATATTTAGAAAAAGACTTATAAATACATACATAATACATTTTATAATAAATTATTTAAAAAATTATTTAATATAAATTTACTATAAAAAGTTGATTTTAATTACTAAATTATTATAATAATGTAGTAATTAATTAATAATATATTCATACAGAATTACTTTTATTGTGTGTTACATTATATAAATTAAAAAAGAAAAGAAAATAACGGAAATTTTAAGTTTCATTGGTTTGTCCAGTAAGTCAAGGAACTTGATTTTCATTTTGCCAAGTTACTTTAGGTATAAAAAATATTTATTTTGTATTACATTTTTGCATCGAGTAACTCGACAAACGTGCTTTTACGTTTGTCGAGGTACTCGAGCAATTTCAACAATAGATCTTTTGTATTTGTTACTTTACTTTTTTTTATTTATATTACGTAATACACTTAATATTATTTTATTTTTTAATTTTGTCATGTTATTTTTTAACGAACTCGTGAATCTTAAAAGCTACCATATAAAATAATTTTATATTATTTCAAATTGAGATAATATGTTATATTTGATTTTTTGAAAAATAAAAACACAGTGAAGTAAAAATGTACTATAATATTTATTTTTATTTATTAGACTTATTGTAATATTCTTTATAGCAAAATTTGTATTCATATTTATGAAAAAACTTATAAATAAATATGCAGTACATTTTAAAATAATTTATAAAACATTTTTTTGATATAAAATTGTTATAATAAATTGATTATAATTACTAAATTATTATAATAATGTAGTAATTAATTAATAATATATTGATACAAAAAATGTTTTTATTATACTATAAATTTATTATAGTGATTTTTGTATAATATCTTATAGTACTTACTAAAATAGAAAAATTATTAATATATTGTATTAATGTACTATGATATGTATTAAATTTATATTATATATATTCTTTTTGATTATATTGTAATAAATGATAGGTTAAATAACATTTTTTATATATTTTATTTATAAAGTTACTCAACATATCCTAATTTGTGCCTCACGAGGTTCTTCAAAAATAATACCACAAATAAGAATGAAGAATTACCTAAAGTTAGTAAATAATTTAAATAATAAAGTGCCACAAGATAATGAGAATGTTAAATTTCATTCGTTCATGGAGTAACTTAATAAACTCGATTTTCAGTTTATCGAGTTGCTTCAATTATTGAATAGATTGATTTTACGTGTGAATTTTAATTGAGTAACTCGATAAACATGATTTTTGGTTTGTTGAGTTACTTGAGTAACTTCAACAATGCATATTTGTAATTTTTTTGTCTACTTTTTGTATTTAAAATATGTATTCCACTTAAATTGTTTTATTTTTATTTTTTTTGTATTTTGTTTATTATTATTAATAAGTATACATATCTAATAATAAAAAGTTAATAGTCAAAATAAAAAGACATAAAAATACAAAATATATAGATTTGTTAAATATAATTTACATCAATATAGTACATTAGAAAACGCTTGTATCTAGAAAGGACAAAACTTTAGAAATATTACATAAAAAAACCTAATATTCATTCAAAGTATTGGAAAAAGTTGACAATGCATACAATGATATTATTTGTTTTTAAATGTTGTCTTTCTCTTTCGAAAGTCGTGTATTTCTCTCTGCTCTTGGCGTAGGCAATTTCTCTGGGATGACTTCAGTCTCAGATGAGATTGGATGTTCTTCAATTTTTCTCTTCTTGGATTTAGGCCCAGGTGAAGAAGGGAAATTAAGTTGTTTCACTGCACTTGGAAATGTTTGCCCTTGAAGAGGCATTGGTGTGTCAGCGGTATATGCTACATCTTTCCCTTTGTTACTCCTTGATCTTGTACTTGTAGAACTGATCGACATCGAAGGAACTGATTCATTAAGGAAGATAATGTCATACTTGTATTCATTGTCGAGGACATTTTTCTTCATTCCTTTAATATAAAAAAATTGTGCTTCCTCCAATGTGATTCTAATTTTTTCCAAGACTTGTGATCCACTGTCCATTAGTTGTTGGGCTGTGTATTGTAAGAATTTTTCTGCTGTATCTCCAATCATAGTCCCAGATAATGAGCCTGTGGAGTCTTCAAGTTCCAGATATACACGTGCCCTAAAATATAAAAAATGTTAAAAATGTTGCATGTGTAAATAATTATAAACGATAAATGATTTGTAAACAATATTATACCTTGGTACTGCAATTGCATGAGAAAATTTGCAGAAAACGCATTCGTATGTTTCATTCAAATCAGCACTTGATATTTTCTTGCAAGTATTGCATGACATGTACCAAAAGGATTGTTTGAAAACTCTCACGTATGCACGTGCGTGAACCCAGAAATATGCATATCCTGTTAGTTATTGTTGAAGATAAATTGTATAAATATTATGCAATAATGAAAAAAAATTTTCTATATAATATTTTAAATAAGATTAGGCTTACTCCAGATAACAAATTTGGAATATGTTCAATCTTTGTGATATTCTTTATGTCTGGACTAGAAAGATTCTTTGTTGCCGAGGATGGATATATCTTTGTCAAGATCATCTCATCTAACTTGTCCGAATTTGTTTCAACCCTTGCACAATGTTTAAAAATATTAGCAATGTATACACATGTATATATATATATATTTCAAAAAAATATAATAAAAAAATATATTTTTACCAAGAAGTAAGCTCAATCACTTGTTCTAAGTGGGCATTGAAGGAGAAAATGCTGTTGGCCTTGGTTGAAATTGAAAGGCCTGTGCATGAAATAAAGATATAGATATATTTATTGGAAGATCTAAGATTGCCTACAAATTTTGTAATATTCGATTGATGATTTATAAAATTATTGACAATATATTACCACTGAAAGATGTCACTTTTAAATGGTTTCCAATGATGATTTGTTTTGTGCTCAAGTTGTCAGCAATGAAACGACACTCCTTCTCCACAAAATTATCCCACATTGTTAGCAACACAGTGTTGAAGCTAGTATAGAAACACAGAAAATATATGAGAAAGTGGTATATGAATTTCTTGAATAATATTATAATTATTGGAATATATATTTATAGATGAAAATAATATAGCTATATATATATAAACCTTGTGTCGATGAGAACTACATCTTGAATAGATGTTTGTGTTTCAAACCTAGTTTGCACCAGCCTTTTAGGTTTGACATCAATTGCAACTCCAATAATACCTAAAGGATAAAAATAAGAAATTAGGACAAATGAAATTTGTTATGAATACAATGGAATGTATAAAAAGAAACATGTTCGTTTTCTTGTGAAATAGGAACAAGTACTTATATCAGAATTTGAGTCCATATAAGGTTCCAATTTGTCGAAAGGAACAAAATTATATGTAGAAGATATTAAAACACTGTGGTCTTCATTCACTTCTTCGACTCTTGTTCGACCAGATATTGTCCATTGTATGTTGCCCATCGAAGCTTGATACTCAGGCTTTGTAAATTTAACATTTGCATTTGAGACAAGATATGTTTTGCCAAGTAATAGCTTGTCTTCATATGCCGAGATGTTCGCATCATAAATAGTTGCATGGACTCTATTTTTCTGTATAATACCATACATTTAAATTAGATATTTTGTATAAACATATATATAATTTTGGCTAGATATTATTTTTGAATATCAAATAAGACAATTTAAAGCTATAACATATTAAAGGCGAAAAATTTTTTTTAAAAATTTTATGTGGCTAAAATGAAATAAATCAAGGCACATAAATAATAGATTAAAGTAATATACCTCAGGATCCATAAATACCATATTTTGATATTTTGTTGGGCTTCGTTGAGCTACTCGTGGAAACGATTTTTCCACAACAATGATTTTTGCCGTCCAGTTTGTATCGTTGGGAGCAATATTTGGTATTAATTTGTACTGTTTATCCATTGTTTGATCCTGTAGAAAATGTCAAATATAAATTAAAGACTATAAATAAGTTATCAAAGTGAAATAATATTTATACTAATAATGAATTGTAAGAGTATATAATGAAATATAGTATGAAGTTGTACTTCAAATCTGAAAGAGGAGTACGAGGATACAAATATTGAGAATTAAAGACTTGTTGATAAATGCTAATATAGAATGTTTGTTGTGTTTGGTTTGTAATCAGAACTAATGTATATATAGAGAGGTATATAGTATCTATTATGCCAATAGTAAGGATATGTTTACTCAATAGGGGTCTAAATCTTCTGTCCTGATTGATGCTTGCCTTATGACGCCGTAATTAATAAATGATGTGGGCCCCAATAATGATGCCATAAAAACTCATTCATAGTTGTCCTCACTTCATCCTACTCAGCCCCAATTAGTTTAAATAAAGTGCTGATTATACTTATAATAGATTTGAAGATTCCAAAATATTAATATAAGCACTCAAAAATTTTATGTCAGTATTTCTACTATTATGTTAAATTATAGTAAAGGCAAATTGATCAAATTGAAATAAAGAAAATTTTATTATTATAATGTATATTATTTAAAATTATGTAATAGCAAAAATTTATTATTGAGTTAAAAAAGTTTATTAAGATTTTAATAAGTATAATTAGTTATTATACATTTAAGTATTTTTGTGTATCGAGCAAGAAAATATAACCTATAAAATTAAGAATAAATAAAAAAATAAATAATTGATGGTTAAATTGTGAATATGAAATTTGCTTTACTTAGTAATATACAATGAAAATAAGTAACTACTACAACAGAAGAAAAATATTATTCATTAGAGTTCAAACATATATGAGACTTGAGTAGATTCGAAGTTATTATTTTCTAAGCTGAAAGATTACACTGTTAGAGATTATGAGATGAATGGATGAAACTATAATAAAACAATAGGTAAGGAAATGTATAATAAAGTAAGCTTTAAATTAGTAATTTATAGATAAACCAGAATACACAAAAATCTTTTCGATAAGTGAAAAAAAAAAAATTATTTAGGATTTATGTAGAATGCAAAAAAATTAAAGTGTTCAATCACAATGTTTATACTGTAAATATTTCTATTCTTTTAATGAAGTTAAGTTAAAGTTAAAATTAGTCAAGAATTCTTAGATGCGTGAGAAATAGTGATGTTAGGACCATTTGTGACTATAAATAGGAAAATAGGAATCATATTTAAAATAGAAGAGCGAATTGGGATCAAATTGTTACAAACATAAAAGAAGAGGCAGTCCTTCTTTCAATTAATAGAAGATAAGATAGGGTCCAGCATTTATTACGTATTGCGTGTCTTCAAGGAGATACAGACCAGCCGTCTAGCATTAAATGATGCGTGGAAAGCAAAGCAAGAATTGGAGATGAGGATATGAAACTCGAATTGGGAATAACGAGGTGAAGCACAACTTGAAGATATTAATATACGTTAATGTATATACAATTTTCATACGTGTATGGTGAAAATGAATAGATTAAAGATGATGTTGACATGTGTACAATAAAAAGATATTTGTACATTTATGATCTGAATTATTACTTGTATTAGGTATGATTATATATAAGAGTAGACTAAGTAGTAATCTATAGTCTATTGTATTAATTTGTCTGAATTCAATGAAAGTAAGCAATAAATTATACTTAGATATTTTTTAGTTACAACTATTGATTTGTGTTCATTTAAATATAGAGGAAAAAAAGTCATATAGAATATAAAAAAAATTTTATATTGTTAATAGCTAATGACTTTATAACATATGTATAAAAACGCGTTCAATGGCAAAAGAAATATAAATTGATAACATTAAATATTTAAATATTTGTACTTTAAATTTTTGTTTGTTAAATTTTGTATTCCATTTATTCATTTACCTAAATCAATACTACATTCTTAGAAAATCGATTACGTTTCATAAAATCATGAATAAGATAAATTTAGTTTTAAACTTTAAAAATTCAAATTCGATAAACGTAATGTATTTTATATGAATTTTTTTTCATATAATTATGTTGGTTATCAAATACACTTTATAACTATATCTATTATACAAATAAATTTAATAGAGACTAATATAGCTTTTTAGAGTTTAATATATAAGCATCATTACAAATTGTATTAATAGCAATGAAAAAAAAAATTTTATACTAATCATATTTCATAAATTCATTATTTGAATGAACGTGTTATATAATATTTAGTATATCTATAATACGAATATAAACATATTAAATATTAGCAAAATAAAAATACAATAATAGAAGATGTTTTACTTTGTTAAAAATAAACGGTCAAAAGTTGGTCTAAATTTAGCATAAATATATTATTAAATTTTTATTAAATTATTCATAATGTAAAATTAAAAAAAAATAATCATTGATAAATCTACACTATTTGTAGTATAATATTTGAAGACAAAAAAAAAAACAGATAATAGTAAAATAAAATTCAAAAACTATCTAAATCAAATGATGAATTTTATTATTTTGGATTATAAATCGATGCTGTTACAAACCATACATAACTATAGCATTATACATCTGAACAGACTGGCCATTCATTCACTACAGTATAAATAATTTAAATGCTCTGTATATATTTTCTTCAAAGTTTTATACAATATCCTTCACCAATTGTAATGTAAGAATACACTGGCTCTTTATTGACTGGAATATAATTCATGTGAAAGCTTTTTAGAAGTAATATTCAAAGAACACATAGAATATACTTCATCAATATTCACTGCAATATCATTCATGTCACAGATTTATACAAGTGTTCTTCAAAGAACACATAGAATACACTTCAAGAATACAATTTAAACTATTGTTTAAAAAGTAAAAATCCCCTAATTAAAAAAATAATATGCATAATAATAATTAAAACACTATGAATGCACAATTGCTAATATTTCTGTATAAACTACATTCTTTGTACAACAAAAATGATTTTTAAATTTATCATTTGGTATAATTAATGCTTTTATAGATTTACTTGTTTTTGCTCTAGATAATGCAACATAAAGTTGACCATGAGAAAATACAGGTTCAGGAAGATATAGTCCCACATAATCTAGTGTTTGACCTTGAGCTTTATTTATTGTCATTGCAAAACAAGCGCGAATTGGAAATTGCGTTCTTTTAAAAGGAAATGTACTCTTATCACTTTCAAGTGGAATAAATGGAATTCTAGGTAAAAAAACTTTCTTCCCACGCCACTCTCCAACAGATATTTCAGCATGAATAACATTACGCTCAAATGCACGACAAATTAATCTAGTGCCATTACATAATCCTTCAGATGGATTAATATTTCTTAATAACATAACAGGACAATTTTGTTTCAATACAAGTTCATGAGGTGGTATACCATTTGGAGTTAGTGTATTAAGAAAATCTTCATGAATACTTTGTTCATTTTTTTTTAATGTTTCATCAAAGCTATAATATATAACATTTTCACCAGCAATTTGATTAAGTACAATATTATTTATTTCATCAACAGCATTATTTGTAGGAGTTAAAATAACTCGATTAATCATCTTATCTAATTCATTGGTATAATTTTGTAAGTTTGGATAAACACTTTCGATCAATTCTTTTAGAGAAACTATCTTGTTATCAAAGGGTATAGCTATTTCATCTGGTAATGTAATCATATTACAGGTATGCCTAGGTTGAATTCCATTGCCTATATCGAGCAGTAATTTAGAAAAGTATGGGTCTAATTGAGCTCTCATATTTTGCACCAATTGTAATTGTATGAAATTTGGCCATAAGTATGAATACACTAAACTTAATCCAATGATAACTTCTTTATTTCCCTTTTGAACTACTGGTAATACTTGTCGAAAATCACCTCCTAAAACAACAACCTTCCCTCCAAATGGTAATATAGAATCATTAACATCTCTTAGCATTCTATCTACAGCCTCTATTGCATAACGGTGAACCATTGGTGCTTCATCCCAAATAATCAAATTTGTCAATCTAAAGAAACTTGCTAAAGCAGATTGCTTACTAACAGAACATGTCATATTGTGATTTATTTCAAGTGGTATCTTAAACCGTGAATGTGCTGTTCGTCCACCAGGTAATAAAGCAGCTGCAACACCTGAGGAAGCAGTTGCTAAACCTATAAGATTTTTAGATCTAATTGTAGAGAGCAAAGCTTTATATAAATAAGTTTTACCAGTTCCACCAGGTCCATCTATAAAATACAAACGACTTGTATTACTATTTACATCTGAAAGAATTTTGTCATAGGAAATTTTTTGATATTCATTCAAGTTATTTGCATACATAGTATTGTCAGCATGAATAACATTGTTTAATTCTTCATTAATAATCTTAGCTAATATGTCTTCTTGTTCCATACATATTTGAAAAGGTACAAGATGATAATCATTTATATTTTTATTATTTGCTTCTAATATAGAATTGATTTCATGTAGTGCTTTTATTTCTGCATTTGCAATGGACATACTATTAGATAAATAATCTTCACATAAAAATAGGCGAAATTTTTTCCATAATACATCTGGATTATTAGGAGAACATAGAATGAGTATGGTAGCAAATAATCTACGAAGAGAAGAAGGCATTTGATAATTAATAGCTTCATCTAAACAAAACTGACAATAATTATTGTCTTGTAATAAACCAAGTGCCATAGCCGTTTCACGAAAAGAAGACAAATAAACACCATTAACTAATTTTAAATTTTGAAATGAAGTTGCTCCTTTAATATGATTTAATAAAATACGTAAATAATATCTTTCTCCTTCAGTTATAGTAGATGTAACTATTCTACCAATAACATTTCCTTTCTTCCTTCGACACCATATTTTCCCTTGGCCATCCCATACAAAAACTTTTGGAAAATCTTTATATAATAATGTTTTTGCAAGTTCATTTGAAACATTCATATGAAAAAATTCAGTTAACATTGTGCGTTGTCTAGATTCATTATTGATTACTGTTTCTAAATTTTCATAATCTCTATATGTTATCAAGTGGTTATTTTCAAGATGTAATTGTAATGAGATAACTGAGGGAGACATTTCATACAAAACAAATCCATATATTCTCCACATTGCTTCAGGTGGAGAAATCCAACGACCATTTTGATATATCTCAATTGCATCAATAGGATTTTCATTATTAGTATTACTAATTGAAATACTTACACGATCATAGCCTTTATACACATATTTATAGAGGTATTTAACAGCTTTAACTGTTGAACATATTTTCACATTAATATGACAATCAAACTTTGCACACAAATATGAATTGTAAGGTACAACCCATCTATTGTCTAATAAATGTCCTCGAATCATAAATGATCGTTTATCATTCAATCGTCTATAAGTTGGATAAGAATTATGGCCAATAGAAGTATTTGAAATATATTCCTTTGGATATTTATTCTTACAATGACCATTTCTATCCATACAAACATTATGGGGATTCAAATGACCACATGGACCATGCATCATATGTTTAACAACAATAGAATGAAGGTGAGGATATTTTACTTTGTCTGGAATTTCACATGATACAATAGAATCAACTCTATCAATATTATTAATTTTCGCATTGTTTTGTAAGATAAGCAAGAAATGAGCATGTGGAAGTCCTCGTTTTTGGAATTCTACAACATAAATATATGCAGCAACAGGCCCAAAGATTTGGTGCTTAAATAGATCAACTTTAAGTTCTTCTAATTTAGCTTTGAATATTCTAGCAGTCAAATCTGGTCTATTCTGTCCTATATCATTATGCCTTAACTCTTGTTTTATTTCTACCCAATTTGGGTTACATGTCAATGTTAAAAATAAATCAGGTTTACCAAATTTTTGTACTAATGCCATTGCATCCATATATCTTTTTTTCATATCTCTAGGACCTCCAACAAAAGAAGAAGGTAAAATAATCCGACGACCAATTTGTGCACCTCTATTTTGACCATTTTCTACACTATCTACAACTCCTTGATATAATTCAGCACGAATTTCGCTTTGATTTTGACGAAAATAATCTAATCGACTTGTTTCAAGTTTAACATACATATCTACTACATATTGTTGTAGAAGTCTACCAGCATGAAGTAAAACATTGTTTTGTGTATCACGTACCTGTAATTTGAAGCAATAGTATTCACGGCAAGATACTTGTAAACCTTTCTTATTCTTCCTGTGAACTGCAGAATAGAAAAATGCAAACAAATTTAATGAAAAGAAATTCTAAATTGAATGAGTTTAAATGAAGAAACACATTAGTAATCTTTACCTTTTTTTTCTTTCTCTATTATATCAGCTGCACAACTCATGTTTTCAGTAGAAACGGAATTCTCATTTGTACTATAAATATCAACTGTATTATTTTTTGCCTTTTCAATACCTTCATGCCAACCAGTCTCACCGAAGGGAAATAATAATGGGTACTGTAGGGGATCATAACATCCATAATAATAATGTATTCTATGTGAATTATTAGAGTGACAATAAATTGATATATCACGATATCTTATGTCTGCAGATGGGTCCTCATCAACCCAAACTGCAGCCACTTCAGATGTAGAAGGTGCATTATATACTCTTTGATCAAGACCAGCATCACATCTAATTTGTATTTTGCAAGTTTGAAGATTTTCAATATCACCTAAGGAACGAAAAAATCTAGAATATGGATTAATCTCTAATATATTTACTAATATATGTAGTAAAGATGATGAGAAATTGATACATGTATTTAATCTATTTTGTATTTCGTTGTTTGTATCATAAAAATATAACTGTAAATATGATGGATTACTATCAATGTTTAGAATTGGATTTATATAATGGTATACTTGTCCTTGAACTCTAAAAGTGTAAATACCTTTGTAGTTAGTAGATTTAGATAAATCTTTATCAAACTTCACTCCAAAAGAGGTAAAAGCAAAATGGTTATTATAATTTCGCACATTATTTTTAAAATCCAATGCTTCATCTGTACTTGAAGTATATAAATCATATAAAATAGAGGGAGAACAATTGATATGCAATTTAATTTTTCCATCAGCACAACAAAAACCTTTAATTTCTTTTTCAAATTTTTTTGCAAAACAGTGAATACAATTTGTTGGAGTACGTAATACATAAGTTTCTGTGGGTACATGTCTCATAGTAATATTTGAAATACAGGGAGTTAATTGGAATTCATGATTTTGATTTTCATGTTCTTCATAATAAATATTGCTTTCTATACCACCATCTTCTAAATTGTTAGAGTCAATGAAAGAAATTTCATGTCCATCTTCATTCAATTCTTGAGCTATAAAAAATATGACAAATGAAAACAACATAAATAAATAAATGGGAAAAAATTGTGCATAACGGGAAAAAACATAAAAACAAAAAAAAATTTAGCTCACCAGATAATTGCAAACTACCTATTGAATTGACATCGTTCAACTCAACATCTTCAAGTAACTGAATTCTTGTTTTTTGAATCTTCTTGTTAGATTTATATTGTGTATGCTCAGCATACATCTGTCTTCTTTTCTTCTTTTGTTGTTCTTTATTTGAGTCAACAATTTTTTCACCTGTCATCTAATATATTTTATCATATAATAAATATAAAAATTAGTCTCATTCAATGTAGAAAAAAAAATATATACTATAAACATTTTTAAGACAAATATGAATAAGATTAGTACATACATGTAATAACCAACAAGGAAAAAAATTGTATTGCTTAAAATTGTAATATTCAACTATAACATGTAAATACATGATATAAAAAAAAATACTTATTAATAAAGATATAATGAAAAAATAAACCAAAGAACACAAAAAATAATTAATTTCAAATTTCTATCAATGAATAATTACATACCTATAAATTGAAGTTAGGAACTTGGTATAAACCCACTGATGAAGAACTGATCAAATCAAAAAAATGAATATAAGATCTTCTACAATCTATACTCAAACTCAATAGGTGAAGAAAGGAGATGAGAATTATGATTTCAAATATAAGTAAGAAACTACAATGATTTCGAGTAAGAAAAAGAGTAAATCAACAAAATTCTAAGGTTTGATGAGAGTAGAAATAAGAGAACAAGGCTAAGAACAAAGAAAATAGAAAAGAAGCAAAAACTGTCTATATATGTCTGATACAAATAAAACAAAGGAAATATATAAAATAATACTGCCAAAATAATATCGTATATTTATAATAAGTGCATGGTTTAGATGTACATAAAATTATATATGTTATTAATAATAAGTACAAAGATAAGGACAAAGAAATGAAAAAAACTGAAAACTAAGTAAGTTATAATTTCTAAATGCGTACACGTGTTAATAATATGGTAACATTTTGAATAAATTAAGTTTAATAATTTTTCTTAATTATCTCGTAAGTTGGAAAGATTTACTAAAATACAAAAATATGCATCCAATAGAAAATGAAGACCAGATATTATACACAGATTTTGAAGTCAAACATTGCGGCTACTGTGAGAAACAAGATTATACAATATAATAATTGCAAAATGCAACAAACACAAAAATTTATGTAGAAATATTGACAGCTAATTACTCGAGGAAATCGAGAAACGACATTTCATTTTGTCGAGTTCATCGAGAAAACAACTTACACGAACAGCAGAAATTCATACTAAATTTGACAATCATTATTAACAATAATGAAAGCTGATCATTACATTAGAAATGATATAATGACTACAAAATGAAATGCCTGATATTTATAAAAAAATACATATATATAATTTCTCATTTGTTGATGTTCTAATTTTTGTTTATGTTTTCATGAAAATCCAGTAAAAATAAAATCGAGTTAGTTGATAAATTTTGATGGAGTATTAATTTTTTTTATTTTTGTTAGAGTTATTCAACAAAATCAAACTAAAATCTGTAACAAAATATAAAGGTCGGGGATGGGCAAAAAAAATAAAAGGTCATGCTTAAAGTTGTTATGAAATGAAAATGATATAAAGTAAAAGTAAAAATTACAAACAATTAAATAAATAAATAAATTGCTAAAACCCCATAAAAATACAAATACAAATTTTGTTATAAACAATATTACAATAAGTCAAATAAATAGACATAATTTTATTTCATTGATCAAATACTAGAATATAGTAAAATAAAATATACATTATAATGAAGTAATGCTATGTATTATATATTTTTCTATTTTAGCTATTAATATTATAGTAATAATTATAATACGAAATTAAGTGAATAATAATTTATTTTGATAAAAATGAATATAAATTTTGTTATAAATTAGGCAATCATATGCTATAACTTTATATAATATATTATAATAAAATAGCTATTATATAAAATAATTATATATTATTTTAAATTAAGATATTATATTATATTTGATTTTTTCAAAAATAAAAACATATTGTAGTAAGAATGTGTTATAAGATTGATTTTTATTTATTACACTTATTCTAATGTACTTTTTAACAAAATTTATATTCATATTCACAAAAAGACTTATAAATATATACATAATACATTTTATAATAAATTAGTGAAAAAATTATTTAATATAAATTTATTATAAAAAATTTAGTATAATTACTAAATTATTATAATAATGTAGTAATTAATTAATAATATATTAATACAGAAATAATTTTATTGTGTATTACATTATATAAATTAAAAAAGAAAAGCAAATAATCAAAAATTTAAGTTTTATTGGTTTGTCCAGTAAGTCAAGGAACTTGATTTTCATTTTGCCAAGTTACTTTAGCTATAAGAAAGATTTATTTTGTATCACATTTTTGCATCGAGTAACTCGACAAACGTGCTTTTAGGTTGGTCGAGTTACTCGAGTAATTGCAACAATACATCTTTTGTATTTGTTGCTTTAATTTTTTTTATTTATATTATGTAATATACTTAATATTTTTTTCTTTTTTAATTTTGTCATGTTATTTTTTAACCAACTCGTGAATCTTAAAAGCTATCATATAAAATAATTTTATATTATTTTAAATTGAGATAATATGTTATATTTCATTTTCTGAAAAGTAAAAACATGGTGTATCAAAAATGTGCTATAATATTTTTTTTATTTATTAGACTTATTGTAATATTCTTTATAGCAAAATTTGAATTCATATTTCTGAAAAAACTTGTAAATAAATATGCAGTACATTTGAAAAAAATTTATATTATATATATTCTTTTTGACTATATTCTAATAAATAATAGGTTAAATAAAATTTTATATATACTTTATTTATGAAGTTACACAGCATATCTAAATTTTAGCCTCACGAAGTGCTTGAAAAATAATACCACAAAATAACAATGAAGAATTATTTAAATGTATTAAATAATTTAAATAATAAAGAAATACAATATAATGAAAATGTCAAATTTCTTTCATTTATGGATTAACTCAAGCAACTCGATTTTCAGTTTATCGAGTTGCTTTAGCTATTGAATAGATTCATTTTGTGTGATATTTTAAATCGAGTAACTCGGTAAAGAAGATTTGGGCTTTCTCGAGGTACTCGAGTGACTTTAATTATGCATATTTTTGATTTTCTTTTTTACTTTTTTTATTTAAAATATATAGTCCACTTAAATTTCTTCATTTTTTTGTTTTTTCATGTTATTTTTTAACAAAGTCGCGAACCTCAAAATTGGATTTGTGAAGTTCTTATATAAATTGATCATAATTAAAATCATTAATATAACAAATTTTACTAAAATTTATTTTGATAAATCAGAATGAAATCTAGTTAATATGAAAAATTCTTATACTAAATTTATGTTAAACACTACACTATTATAATAATATAATAATTTATTAATAATATTTTACTACAGATTTATTTTTTGTTCCTATAAATTTGTTATAACAGTTTTTAAGTTATAATATGTTATACTAATGGGTAAAAAAAATAAAAATAAAAAGAAAATATATTTTCTTACTTCATTCAAAACAGATTAATAAACATTTTTACTTAATTTTGTTCGTCAAGTAACGCGGGTAACTCGATTTTGAGTTTGTCGAGTTGATTAAGGTATTTAATAGAGTCATTTTGTGTCTCATTTTTAATCGAGTAACTCGACAAACGTGCTCTTAGGTTTATCGAGTTACTCGAGTAAGTTGAAGAATGCAATACAATGAATCAGTACGTTGCATGAATAATATTTGATATCCTATAACTTCATATAATATATTATAATAAAATATTGACAATATAAAATAATTATATATTATTTTAAAGTGAAATAATATATTATATTTACTTTGTTCCAAAAAAAAAAACACATTGTAGTAAAAATGTGTTATGCTATTTTTTTTAATTTATTAGACTTATTCTAATATTTTTTATAACAAAATTTATAAATAAATATTTTATAAATTATTAATAAATGGATTGCATATTTATTTATAAGTTTTTTCATAAATATGAATATAAATTTTGTTATAAACAATATTAGAATAAGTCAAATAAATACACATAGTTTTATTTCATTGATGAATTATTAGAATATAGTAAAATAAAATATATATTGTAATCAAGTAATGCTGTGTATTATATATTGTTTTATTTTAGCAATTAATATTATAATAATAATTAGAATAGAAAATTAACTAAATAAGAATTAATTTTGATAAAAATGAATATAAATTTTGTTATAAATTAGGCAATCATATGCAATAACTTCATATAATGTATTATAATAAAATAGCTATTATATAAAATAATTATATATTATTTTAAATGAAGATATTATATTATATTTCATTTTTTAAAAAAATGAAAACATATTGTAGTAACAATGTGTTATAATACTGATTTTTATTTATTACACTTACTCTAATATTCTGTATAACAAAATTTATATTCATATTTAGAAAAAGACTTATAAATACACACATAATACATTTTATAATAAATTATTAAAAAAATTATTTAATATAAATTTATTATAAACAATTGATTATAATTACTAAATTATTATAATAATGTAGTAATTAATTAATAATATATGAATACAGAATTCATTTTATTGTGTGTTACATTATATAAATTTAAAAAGAAAAGAAAATAATGAAAATTTTAAGTTTGATTGGTTTATCCAGTAAGTCAAGGAACTTGATTTTCATTCTGCCAAGTTACTTTAGCTATAAAAAATATTTATTTTGTATTACATTTTTGCATCGAGTAACTCGACAAACGTGCTTTTAGGTTTGTCGAGTTACTCGAGTAATTTCAACAATCCATCTATTGTATTTGTTACTTTATTTTTATTTATTTACATTATGTAATGCACTTAATATTTTTGTATTTGTTAATTTTGTCATGTTATTTTTTAACTAACTCGTGGATCTTAAAAGCTATCATATAACATAATTTTATATTATTTTAAATTCAGATAATATGTTATATTTGATATTTTCAAAAATAAAAACATAGTGTACGAAAAATGTGTTATAATAGTTATTTTTATTTATTACACTTATTGTAATATTCTTTATAGCAAAATTTGTATTCATATTTATGAAAAAATTTATAAATAAATATGCAGTACATTTGAAAATAATTTATAGATGATTTCTTTCATATAAAATTGTTATAATAAATTGATTATAATTACTAAATTATTATAATAATGTAGTAATTAATTAATAATATATTGATACAAAATTTTTTTTATTATACTATAAATTTATTATAGTTATTTTTTTATAATTTCTTATAGTATTTGCTAAAATAAAAAAATTATTAATATATTGTATTAATGAATTATGATATATATTATATTTATATTATATATATTATTTTTGACTATATTCTAATAAATGATAGGTTAAATAACATTTTTTATATACTTTATTTATGAAGTTACTTAGCATATTCAAATTTGAGCCTCACGAAGTGCTTGAGAAATAATACCACAAAATAACAATGAAGAATTATTTAAATGTATTAAATAATTTAAATAATAAAGAAACACAATATAATGAAAATGTTAAATTTCTTTCATTTATCGATTAACTCAACCAACTCGATTTTCAGTTTATCGAGTTGCTTTAGCTATTGAATAGATTCATTTGATGTGATATTTTAAATTGAGTAACTCAGCAAACAAGATTTGAGCTTTGTCAAGTTACTCGAGTCACTTTAATAGTACACACTTTTGATTTTGTTTTTTACTTTTTTTATTTAAGATATTTAGTCTACTTAAATTTCTTTATTTTTTTTGTTTTTTCACGTTATTTTTTAACGAAATCGTAAACCTGAAAATTGGATTTGTGAAGTTCTTACATAAATTGATCATAATTAAATTCGTTATTATAACAAATTTTACTAAAATGTATTTTCATAATTCAGAATAAAATCTAGTTAATATGAAATTCTTATACTAAATTTATGTTAAATACTACATTATTATAATAATGTAATAATGAATTAATAATATTTTACAACAGATTTCTTATGTTTTCCTATAAATTTGTTATAACAGTTTTTTAGTTATAATATGTTATACTAATGGGTAAAGAAATAAAAATAAAAAAAAATATATTCTCTTAGTTTATTTTAATAAAAAACAAAACAAAACAAATTAATAAAAAACAAAATAAATTAATAAACATTTTTACTTACTTTTGTTTGTCAAGTAACTCGGGTAAATCGATTTTGAGTTTGTCGAGTTGCTGAAGGTATTTAACACATTTATTTCGTGTCCTATTTTTAATCGAGTAACTCGACAAACTTGCTGTAAGGTTTATCGAGTTACTCGAGTAACTTGAAGATTGGAATACAATGAATCAGTACATTGCATGAATAATATTTGATATTCTATAACTTCATATAATATATTATAATAAAATAGCGATTATATGAGATAATTATATATTATTTTAAAGTGAAATAATATATTATATTTAGTGTTTTCAAAAATAAAAACACATTGTAGTAAAAATGTGTGATATTATTATTTTTTATTTATTAGACTTATTCTAATATTTTTTATAACAAAATTTATAAATAAATGTTTTATAAATTATTAAAAAATGTACTGCATATTTATTTATAAGTTTTTTAATAAATACGAATACAAATTTTGTTATAAATAATATTACAATAAGTCAAATAAATAGACATAATTTTATTTCATTGATCAAATATTAGAATATAGTAAAATAAAATATACATTATAATGAAGTAATGCTATGTATTATATATTCTTCTATTTTAGCAATTAATATTATAGTAATAATTATAATATGAAATTAAGTGAATAATAATTAATTTTGATAAAAATGAATATAAATTTTGTTATAAATTAGGCAATCATATGCTATAACTTTATATAATTTATTATAATAAAATAGCTATTATATAAAATAATTATATATTATTTTAAATTAAGATATTATATTATATTTGATTTTTTGAAAAATAAAAAATATTGTAGTAAGAATGTGTTATAAGATTGATTTTTATTTATTACTCTTATTCTAATGTTCTTTTTAACAAAATTTATATTCATATTCACAAAAAGACTTATAAATATATACATAATACATTTTATAATAAATTAGTGAAAAAATTATTTAATATAAATTTATTATAAAAAATTTAGTATAATTACTAAATTATTATAATAATGTAGTAATTAATTAATAATATATTAATACAGAATTAATTTTATTGTGTATTACATTATATAAATTAAAAAAGAAAAGCAAATAATGAAAAATTTAAGTTTCATTGGTTTGTCCAGTAAGTCAAGGAACTTGATTTTCATTTTGCCAAGTTACTTTAGCTATAAGAAAGATTTATTTTGTATCACAATTTTGCATCGAGTAACTCGACAAACGTACTTTTAGGTTTGTCGAGTTACTCGAGTAATTGCAACAATACATATTTTGTATTTGTTGCTTTACTTTTTTGTATTTATATTATGTAATATACTTAATATTTTTTTCTTTTTTAATTTTGTCATGTTATTTTTTAACCAACTCGTGAATCTTAAAAGCTATCATATAAAATAATTTTATATTATTTTAAATTGAGATAATATGTTATATTTCATTTTCTGAAAAGTAAAAACATGGTGTATCAAAAATGTGCTATAATATTTTTTTTATTTATTAGACTTATTGTAATATTCTTTATAGCAAAATTTGAATTCATATTTCTGAAAAAACTTGTAAATAAATATGCAGTACATTTGAAAAAAATTTATAAAACATTTCTTTCATATAAAATTGTTATAATAAATTGATTATAATTAGTAAATTATTATAATAATGCAGTAATTAATTAATAATATATTGATACAAAAAACTTTTTATTATACTATAAATTTATTATAGTTATTTTTTTATAATATCTTATAGTACTTCCTAAAATTAAAAAATTATTAATATATTGTATTAATGAATTATGATATACATTAAGTTTATATTATATATAGTCTTTTTGACTATATTCTAATAAATAATAGGTTAAATAAAATTTTATATATACTTTATTTATGAAGTTACTCAGTATATCTAAATTTCAGCCTCACGAAGTGCTTGAAAAATAATACCACAAAATAACAATGAAGAATTATTTAAATGTATTAAATAATTTAAATAATAAAGAAACACAATATAATGAAAATGTCAAATTTCTTTCATTTATGGATTAACTCAAGCAACTCGATTTTCAGTTTATCGAGTTGCTTTAGCTATTGAATATATTCATTTTGTGTGATATTTTAAATCGAGTAACTCGGTAAAGAAGATTTGGGCTTTGTCGAGGAACTCGAGTGACTTTAATTATGCATATTTTTGATTTTCTTTTTTACTTTTTTTATTTAAAATATATAGTCCACTTAAATTTCTTCATTTTTTTGTTTTTTCATGTTATTTTTTAACGAAGTCGCGAACCTCAAAATCGGATTTGTGAAGTTCTTATATAAATTGATCATAATTAAAATCATTATTATAACAAATTTTACTAAAATTTATTTTGATAAATCAGAATGAAATCTAGTTAATATGAAATTCTTATACTAAATTTATGTTGAACACTACACTATTATAATAATATAATAATTTATTAATAATATTTTACTACAGATTTATTTTTTGTTCCTATAAATTTGTTATAACAGTTTTTTAGTTATAATATGTTATACTAATGGGTAAAAAAATAAAAATAAAAAGAAAATATATTTTCTTACTTCATTCAAAACAAATTAATAAACATTTTTACTTAATTTTGTTCGTCAAGTAACTCGGGTAACTCGATTTTGAGTTTGTCGAGTTGATTAAGGTATTTAATAGAGTCATTTTGTGTCTCATTTTTAATCGAGTAACTCGACAAACGTGCTCTTAGGTTTATCGAGTTACTCGAGTAAGTTGAAGAATGCAATACAATGAATCAGTACGTTGCATGAATAATATTTGATATCCTATAACTTCATATAATATATTATAATAAAATATTGACAATATAAAATAATTATATATTATTTTAAATGATGATATTATATTATATTTCATTTTTTAAAAAATAAAAACATATTGTAGTAACAATGTGTTATAATACTGAATTTTATTTATTACACTTACTCTAATATTCTGTATAACAAAATTTATATTCATACTTAGAAAAAGACTTATAAATACACACATAATACATTTTATAATAAATTATTAAAAAAATTATTTAATATAAATTTATTATAAACAATTGATTATAATTACTAAATTATTATAATAATGTAGTAATTAATTAATAATATATGAATACAGAATTCATTTTATTGTGTGTTACATTATATAAATTTAAAAAGAAAAGAAAATAATGAAAATTTTAAGTTTGATTGGTTTATCCAGTAAGTCAAGGAACTTGATTTTCATTCTGCCAAGTTACTTTAGCTATAAAAAATATTTATTTTGTATTACATTTTTGCATCGAGTAACTCGACAAACGTGCTTTTAGGTTTGTCGAGTTACTCGAGTAATTTCAACAATCCATCTATTGTATTTGTTACTTTATTTTTATTTATTTACATTATGTAATACACTTAATATTTTTGTATTTGTTAATTTTGTCATGTTATTTTTTAACTAACTCGTGGATCTTAAAAGCTATCATATAACATAATTTTATATTATTTTAAATTCAGATAATATGTTATATTTGATATTTTCAAAAATAAAAACATAGTGTACGAAAAATGTGTTATAATAGTTATTTTTATTTATTACACTTATTGTAATATTCTTTATAGCAAAATTTGTATTCATATTTATGAAAAAATTTATAAATAAATATGCAGTACATTTGAAAATAATTTATAGATGATTTCTTTCATATAAAATTGTTATAATAAATTGATTATAATTACTAAATTATTATAATAATGTAGTAATTAATTAATAATATATTGATACAAAAATTTTTTTATTATACTATAAATTTATTATAGTTATTTTTTTATAATTTCTTATAGTATTTGCTAAAATAAAAAAATTATTAATATATTGTATTAATGAATTATGATATATATTATATTTATATTATATATATTATTTTTGACTATATTCTAATAAATGATAGGTTAAATAACATTTTTTATATACTTTATTTATGAAGTTACTTAGCATATTCAAATTTGAGCCTCACGAAGTGCTTGAGAAATAATACCACAAAATAACAATGAAGAATTATTTAAATGTATTAAATAATTTAAATAATAAAGAAACACAATATAATGAAAATGTTAAATTTCTTTCATTTATCGATTAACTCAACCAACTCGATTTTCAGTTTATCGAGTTGCTTTAGCTATTGAATAGATTCATTTGATGTGATATTTTAAATTGAGTAACTCGGCAAACAAGATTTGAGCTTTGTCGAGTTACTCGAGTCACTTTAATAGTACACACTTTTGATTTTGTTTTTTACTTTTTTTATTTAAGATATTTAGTCTACTTAAATTTCTTTATTTTTTTTTTGTTTTTTCACGTTATTTTTTGACGAAATCGTAAACCTGAAAATTGGATTTGTGAAGTTCTTACATAAATTGATCATAATTAAATTCGTTATTATAACAAATTTTACTAAAATGTATTTTCATAATTCAGAATAAAATCTAGTTAATATGAAATTCTTATACTAAATTTATGTTAAATACTACATTATTATAATAATGTAATAATGAATTAATAATATTTTACAACAGATTTCTTATGTTTTCCTATAAATTTGTTATAACAGTTTTTTAGTTATAATATGTTATACTAATGGGTAAAGAAATAAAAATAAAAAAAAAATATATTCTCTTAGTTTATTTTAATAAAAAACAAAACAAAACAAATTAATAAAAAATAAATAAATTAATAAACATTTTTACTTACTTTTGTTTGTCAAGTAACTCGGGTAAATCGATTTTGAGTTTGTCGAGTTGCTGAAGGTATTTAACACATTTATTTCGTGTCCTATTTTTAATCGAGTAACTCGACAAACTTGCTGTAAGGTTTATCGAGTTACTCGAGTAACTTGAAGATTGGAATACAATGAATCAGTACATTGCATGAATAATATTTGATATTCTATAACTTCATATAATATATTATAATAAAATAGCGATTATATGAGGTAATTATATATTATTTTAAAGTGAAATAATATATTATATTTAGTGTTTTCAAAAATAAAAACACATTGTAATAAAAATGTGTGATATTATTATTTTTTATTTATTAGACTTATTCTAATATTTTTTATAACAAAATTTATAAATAAATGTTTTATAAATTATTAAAAAATGTACTGCATATTTATTTATAAGTTTTTTGATAAATACGAATACAAATTTTGTTATAAATAATATTACAATAAGTCAAATAAATAGACATAATTTTATTTCATTGATCAAATATTAGAATATAGTAAAATAAAATATACATTATAATGAAGTAATGCTATGTATTATATATTCTTCTATTTTAGCAATTAATATTATAGTAATAATTATAATATGAAATTAAGTGAATAATAATTAATTTTGATAAAAATGAATATAAATTTTGTTATAAATTAGGCAA
The DNA here is from genome assembly GCA_030279155.1 of Forsythia viridissima. Classification (NCBI taxonomy): domain Eukaryota; kingdom Viridiplantae; phylum Streptophyta; class Magnoliopsida; order Lamiales; family Oleaceae; genus Forsythia; species Forsythia viridissima. Next base: position 3,420,579 of record CM059039.1, read on the forward strand.
TCATATGCTATAACTTTATATAATATATTATAATAAAATAGCTATTATATAAAATAATTATGTATTATTTTAAATTAAAATATTATATTATATTTGATTTTTTGAAAAATAAAAAATATTGTAGTAAGAATGTGTTATAAGATTGATTTTTATTTATTACACTTATTCTAATGTTCTTTTTAACAAAATTTATATTCATATTCACAAAAAGACTTATAAATATATACATAATACATTTTATAATAAATTAGTGAAAAAATTATTTAATATAAATTTATTATAAAAAATTTAGTATAATTACTAAATTATTATAATAATGTAGTAATTAATTAATAATATATTAATACAGAATTAATTTTATTGTGTATTACATTATATAAATTAAAAAAGAAAAGCAAATAATGAAAAATTTAAGTTTCATTGGTTTGTCTAGTAAGTCAAGGAACTTGATTTTCATTTTGCCAAGTTACTTTAGCTATAAGAAAGATTTATTTTGTATCACAATTTTTCATCGAGTAACTCGACAAACGTGCTTTTAGGTTTGTCGAGTTACTCGAGTAATTGCAACAATACATCTTTTGTATTTGTTGCTTTACTTTTTTGTATTTATATTATGTAATATACTTAATATTTTTTTCTTTTTTAATTTTGTCATGTTATTTTCTAACCAACTCGTGAATCTTAAAAGCTATCATATAAAATAATTTTATATTATTTTAAATTGAGATAATATGTTATATTTCATTTTCTGAAAAGTAAAAACATGGTGTATCAAAAATGTGCTATAATATTTTTTTTATTTATTAGACTTATTGTAATATTCTTTATAGCAAAATTTGAATTCATATTTCTGAAAAAACTTGTAAATAAATATGCAGTACATTTGAAAAAAATTTATAAAACATTTCTTTCATATAAAATTGTTATAATAAATTGATTATAATTAGTAAATTATTATACTAATGCAGCAATTAATTAATAATATATTGATACAAAAAACTTTTTATTATACTATAAATTTATTATAGTTATTTTTTTATAATATCTTATAGTACTTCCTAAAATTAAAAAATTATTAATATATTGTATTAATGAATTATGATATACATTAAATTTATATTATATATATTCTTTTTGACTATATTCTAATAAATAATAGGTTAAATAAAATTTTATATATACTTTATTTATGAAGTTACTCAGCATATCTAAATTTCAGCCTCACGAAGTGCTTGAAAAATAATACCACAAAATAACAATGAAGAATTATTTAAATGTATTAAATAATTTAAATAATAAAGAAACACAATATAATGTAAATGTCAAATTTCTTTCATTTATGGATTAACTCAAGCAACTCGATTTTCAGTTTATCGAGTTGCTTTAGCTATTGAATAGATTCATTTTGTGTGATATTTTAAATCGAGTAACTCGGTAAAGAAGATTTGGGCTTTGTCGAGGTACTCGAGTCACTTTAATTATGCATATTTTTGATTTTCTTTTTTACTTTTTTTATTTAAAATATATAGTCCACTTAAATTTCTTCATTTTTTTGTTTTTTCATGTTATTTTTTAACGAAGTCGCGAACCTCAAAATCGGATTTGTGAAGTTCTTATATAAATTGATCATAATTAAAATCATTATTATAACAAATTTTACTAAAATTTATTTTGATAAATCAGAATGAAATCTAGTTAATATGAAATTCTTATACTAAATTTATGTTGAACACTACACTATTATAATAATATAATCATTTATTAATAATATTTTACTACAGATTTATTTTTTGTTCCTATAAATTTGTTATAACAGTTTTTTAGTTATAATATGTTATACTAATGGGTAAAAAAATAAAAATAAAAAGAAAATATATTTTCTTACTTCATTCAAAACAAATTAATAAACATTTTTAATTAATTTTGTTCGTCAAGTAACTCGGGTAACTCGATTTTGAGTTTGTCGAGTTGATTAAGGTATTTAATAGAGTCATTTTGTGTCTCATTTTTAATCGAGTAACTCGACAAACGTGCTCTTAGGTTTATCGAGTTACTCGAGTAAGTTGAAGAATGCAATACAATGAATCAGTACGTTGCATGAATAATATTTGATATCCTATAACTTCATATAATATATTATAATAAAATATTGACAATATAAAATAATTATATATTATTTTAAAGTGAAATAATATATTAAATTTACTTTGTTCCAAAAAAAAACACATTGTAGTAAAAATGTGTTATGCTATTTTTTTTAAGTTATTAGACTTATTCTAATATTTTTTATAACAAAATTTATAAATAAATATTTTATAAATTATTAATAAATGGATTGCATATTTATTTATAAGTTTTTTCATAAATATGAATATAAATTTTGTTATAAACAATATTAGAATAAGTCAAATAAATACACATAGTTTTATTTCATTGATGAATTATTAGAATATAGTAAAATAAAATATATATTGTAATCAAGTAATGCTGTGTATTATATATTGTTTTATTTTAGCAATTAATATTATAATAATAATTAGAATAGAAAATTAACTAAATAAGAATTAATTTTGATAAAAATGAATATAAATTTTGTTATAAATTAGGCAATCATATGCTATAACTTCATATAATGTATTATAATAAAATAGCTATTATATAAAATAATTATATATTATTTTAAATTAAGATATTATATTATATTTCATTTTTTAAAAAATAAAAACATATTGTAGTAACAATGTGTTATAATACTGATTTCTTTCATATAAAATTGTTATAATAAATTGATTATAATTACTAAATTATTATAATAATGCAGTAATTAACTAATAATATATTGATACAAAAATGTTTTTATTATACTATAAATTTATTATAGTTATTTTTTTATAATTTCTTATAGCATTTGCTAAAATAAAAAAATTATTAGTATATTGTATTAATGAATTATGATATATATTATATTTATATTATATATATTATTTTTGACTATATTCTAATAAATGATAGGTTAAATAACATTTTTTATATACTTTATTTATGAAGTTACTTAGCATATTCAAATTTGAGCCTCACGAAGTGCTTGAGAAATAATACCACAAAATAACAATGAAGAATTATTTAAATGTATTAAATAATTTAAATAATAAAGAAACACAATATAATGAAAATGTTAAATTTCTTTCATTTATCGATTAACTCAACCAACTCGATTTTCAGTTTATCGAGTTGCTTTAGCTATTGAATAGATTCATTTGATGTGATATTTTAAATTGAGTAACTCGGCAAACAAGATTTGAGCTTTGTCGAGTTACTCGAGTCACTTTAATAGTACACACTTTTGATTTTGTTTTTTACTTTTTTTATTTAAGATATTTAGTCTACTTAAATTTCTTTATTTTTTTTTTGTTTTTTCACGTTATTTTTTGACGAAATCGTAAACCTGAAAATTGGATTTGTGAAGTTCTTACATAAATTTATCATAATTAAATTCGTTATTATAACAAATTTTACTAAAATGTATTTTCATAATTCAGAATAAAATCTAGTTAATATGAAATTCTTATACTAAATTTATGTTAAATACTACATTATTATAATAATGTAATAATGAATTAATAATATTTTACAACAGATTTCTTATGTTTTCCTATAAATTTGTTATAACAGTTTTTTAGTTATAATATGTTATACTAATGGGTAAAGAAATAAAAATAAAAAAAAAATATATTCTCTTAGTTTATTTTAATAAAAAACAAAACAAAACAAATTAATAAAAAACAAAATAAATTAATAAACATTTTTACTTACTTTTGTTTGTCAAGTAACTCGGGTAAATCGATTTTGAGTTTGTCGAGTTGCTGAAGGTATTTAACACATTTATTTCGTGTCCTATTTTTAATCGAGTAACTCGACAAACTTGCTGTAAGGTTTATCGAGTTACTCGAGTAACTTGAAAATTGCAATACAATGAATCAGTATATTGCATGAATAATATTTGATATTCTATAACTTCATATAATATATTATAATAAAATAGCGATTATATGAGATAATTATATATTATTTTAAAGTGAAATAATATATTATATTTAGTGTTTTCAAAAATAAAAACACATTGTAGTAAAAATGTGTGATATTATTATTTTTTATTTATTAGACTTATTCTAATATTTTTTATAACAAAATTTATAAATAAATGTTTTATAAATTATTAAAAAATGTACTGCATAATTTTTTATAAGTTTTTTAATAAATACGAATACAAATTTTGTTATAAATAATATTACAATAAGTCAAATAAATAGACATAATTTTATTTCATTGATCAAATATTAGAATATAGTAAAATAAAATATACATTATAATGAAGTAATGCTATGTATTATATATTCTTCTATTTTAGCAATTAATATTATAGTAATAATTATAATATGAAATTAAGTGAATAATAATTAATTTTGATAAAAATGAATATAAATTTTGTTATAAATTAGGCAATCATATGCTATAACTTTATATAATATATTATAATAAAATAGCTATTATACAAAATAATTATATATTATTTTAAATTAAGATATTATATTATATTTGATTTTTTCAAAAATAAAAAATATTGTAGTAAGAATGTGTTATAAGATTGATTTGTATTTATTACACTTATTCTAATGTTCTTTTTAACAAAATTTATATTCATATTCACAAAAAGACTTATAAATATATACATAATACATTTTATAATAAATTAGTGAAAAAATTATTTAATATAAATTTATTATAAAAAATTTAGTATAATTACTAAATTATTATAATAATGTAGTAATTAATTAATAATATATTAATACAGAATTAATTTTATTGTGTATTACATTATATAAATTAAAAAAGAAAAGCAAATAATGAAAAATTTAAGTTTCATTGGTTTGTCCAGTAAGTCAAGGAACTTGATTTTCATTTTGCCAAGTTACTTTAGCTATAAGAAAGATTTATTTTGTATCACAATTTTGCATCGAGTAACTCGACAAACGTGCTTTTAGGTTTGTCGAGTTACTCGAGTAATTGCAACAATACATCTTTTGTATTTGTTGCTTTACTTTTTTTTATTTATATTATGTAATATACTTAATATTTTTTTATTTTTTAATTTTGTCATGTTATTTTTTAACCAACTCGTGAATCTTAAAACCTATCATATAAAATAATTTTATATTATTTTAAATTGAGATAATATGTTATATTTCATGTTCTGAAAAGTAAAAACATGGTGTATCAAAAATGTGCTATAATTTTTTTTTTTTATTTATTAGACTTATTTTAATATTCTTTATAGCAAAATTTGAATTCATATTTCTGAAAAAACTTGTAAATAAATATGCAGTACATTTGAAAAAAATTTATAAAACATTTATTTCATATAAAATTGTTATAATAAATTGATTATAATTAGTAAATTATTATAGTAATGCAATAATTAATTAATAATATATTGATACAAAAAACTTTTTATTATACTATAAATTTATTATATTTATTTTTTTATAATATCTTATAGTACTTGCTAAAATTAAAAAATTATTAATATATTGTATTAATGAATTATGATATACATTAAATTTATATTATATATATTCTTTTTGACTATATTCTAATAAATGATAGGTTAAATAAAATTTTATATATACTTTATTTATGAAGTTAGTTAGCATATCTAAATTTCAGCCTCACGAAGTGCCTGAAAAATAATACCACAAAATAACAATGAAGAATTATTTAAATGTATTAAATAATTTAAATAATAAAGAAACACAATATAATGAAAATGTCAAATTTCTTTCATTTATGGATTAACTCAAGCAACTCGATTTTCAGTTTATCGAGTTGCTTTAGCTATTGAATAGATTCATTTTGTGTGATTTTTTAAATCGAGTAACTCGGTAAAGAAGATTTGGGCTTTGTCGAGGTACTCGTGTCACTTTAATAATGTATATTTTTGATTATCTTTTTTACTTTTTTTATTTAAAATATATAAACGCCTAAATTATTAATGAAACAAAAAAATTCAAAGTTGAAAATACTAAATTATCAAATTACTTACATGCAAAAAACAATAACCAAAACATAAAATTTAACAATCGCCAATCTAGAATAACTAAATTTTTTTTAATATTTCCACTTTGCCGATTGACTCGACAAAGTGAAAAAAATGAAAAAAAAATAATAATAATTTAAAAAAAGGAAAATTTATGAAAAAAAAATTAGACTACTTTTTAAAAGTTGCAAGACTTAATGTACATTTTAATTTTATTTTCTTATTATTAGTTTTGTTGTTTTTAATTAAAAAACCTAGCCAAATTAAATATAAATAAAAGTTTAAACGTCAGAGATGAGGGAAAAAAATTAATAATAAGAAATTTATTATAAAAGGAAAAGGATGTGGACTAAAACTGCAAAAAAAAAAATAATAATAAATAAATTCCTAAAAGTCCAAAAAAATAAAAAATGTTAAAAAAAGAATTATTTCCAAGGTCTCCAACTATTCCGAGTTACTCGATAAAGTAGGATAAAGAAAATGTTTTTATTTTTCCTACCTTGCCGAGTTACTCGGCAAAGTGGAGAAAATTAAAAAAAAAAAAGAATTTTTTATTTTTGAATTTTATATTTTGTCATGAAATTGTCAAAAAAAAATAATTAATAATAATAATTTTGCATTAGCAAAATGGAGAAAAAATTATTTAAAATAATTTTTTTATATTCTGTCATGAAAATGTCCACCTATAAAATAATAATATAATTTTTACAATCAATAATCACAATATCATACAATACAAAGTAATTTTATATCACATATAATTTAATATAAAATCTTATGATAAATGCTAGAGTCAAAAAAATATATAGACGCCTAAATTATCAATAAAATAAAAATATTCAAAATTGAAAATACTAAATTATCAAATTACCTACATCCAAAAAACAATAACAAAAACATAAAATTTAACAATTAATATAAATACAAAATTACAATGACAAAGTGGGAAAAATTTAAAACAATTAATTTATTTTTTTATTTATTTTTATATTTTGTCATCAAATTGTCTATAAAAAAAAAATAACAATAATAATTTTGCATGAGCAAAGTCGGGAAAAAAAATGTTTATTTTATTTTTATATTAAATCATGAAAATGTCCAACAGGAAAAAAGTAATAATTTTTATAACCAATAATCATAATTTCATATAACATAAAATAATTATACATCATATATAATTTAATAGACAATCTAATCATAAATGCTAGAGTAAAAAAAATATATACATACAAAAAACAATAACCAAAACATAAAATTTAACAATTAATATAAATACAAAATGGAATATGTTTATGAAATGAAGAACAACAGAAACCACATCTAATAATAAAAAAATCTCCTAAGTCAAGTGATCGAACAATAATCACATGATAAAATACCGGACAATAAATATGTTCGAATCACTCGATAACTAAACTAAAGAAATATTTTCCAGTCTCGACAACGAAGGAAATAAACTACTAAAACAAAGCAAGATACAAAGTCAACAAAAGTTGCGCATGTCTACAGAAAACAAATCAAATGATTTAAACAAATAATAAATAAAAAGGTAAAAAGCTTTGGAAAAATGACAGCTCCCATAAAATGAAGAAAAGTCAACAAAGGCAGCCTTGTTAACAAGTTAAACAAACTTATAGTACTAATAATGAGATTTGGACAAAATGAAGACTAAAACTACATCAAAACGACGTCGCGTTGGTTGAAGGGTGAATAGTAAACATACCATAGACACTTATATTATAGTCATGATATATATATTTATCATTTTTCCACTTTGCCTCGGCAAAGTGTGTGAAATTGTTTTTTTTTTTTTTAAATATTTTTTCCACTTTGCCGAGTTACTCGGCAAAGTGCGTGAAAATCTTTTTTTTTTTTTTTTCTTTTTTTCACTTAGTGTTTGAATCTTTTTTTTTTTTTTTTTAGTAATTTGCACTTTTGGTCCACAACCTTTTCACTTTATAACAAATTTACCCCTAACTTTTTTTTTTAATATTGGTGTTCAATTTGCTTATAAGAAAAAATAAAATAAAATAGTAAAAAATTAAATGAAAATCCATTTGCTACTAAACTATAAAAAAAAAACAAAAATACACCAAAAAAATAATAAATAAAGGTCCAAATGCGCTCGACAGATATATACCCAAATTAAAAAAATAAAAAGAATAAAAAAAAATAGTTTAAAATGGGCTAAAAAACCCATTTTTATTGTTTGAGGTGGTGTTTGTTAAATACACACCCCCAATATTAAAAAAAAAAAAAAAAAATTTAAAAAGCTTCAAAATGGGCTAAAAACCATTTTGATTTTACGTGGAGGAGTGGGTGTTTGTCGAGTTACTCGACAAACACCCACATACATTTAAAAAAAAAAAATTTAAAAAGCAAATTTGGGTGTATGTTTGTCGAGTTTCTCGACAAACACACACTCATATCAATCAAAATGGGCTTTTAAGCCCATTTTGACTTTACATTTTTTTTTGTTATATTTTTTTATTTTAATACAGAAAACTTTTGAATTGTAAGGTAAATTATTTTACAGATTATTCTAAATAAATGCTACATATGTTTAAGAATCAAATTTTTTTCAAAAAAAAAAAAAAGTGTGAATTAGATATTAACCGTTCACGCCATCGACAACATTACTTTTCAAATATTTTTTTAAAATAATTTTGTCCAGTGGTTAGACGTGGACTTTTGTCTTTTTTTTTTCAAGTATATATAATATTACATTTTTTGTTACTTGAGTGATTAGACGTGGGCTTTTTTGGGGTTTTGTCGAGTTTTTCGACAAAGTCCAAAAAAAGGAACAAAAAAAATCTCTAAACTCGACAAAACAAAACAAAAATGAAAAATTGGAAAAACTTTTATTTTTTTTTTTACTTTGTCAACTTTTTTTTTTTGAGTTTGTCGAGTAACTATATATATATATATATAAATCGAGAACCATTAACTCGACAACCATGTGTATATACATATTATATATATATATATATATATCTATACTATAATATAAGTGTCTATGGTATGTTTACTATTCACCATTTAACCAACGCGACGTCGTTTTCATGTAGTTTTAGTCTTAATTTTGTCCAAATCTCACATTTTTGTCCTAATCTTTTGACACTTTTTGTATATTAAATTAATATATTTGGCCGCATTTTTTGACTTCTTCATCTTTTCTTTTCTTTTCTTTTATTTGTTTTAATATACATATATTAGTGTCTTTTACCCGCAATTATTGACTTCTTATATATTATAGTCAATATATATTCATTTTTTCCTTAATAAGTCATCAAATTTGGTGCTTTTTTTTATCCCCAGTTGCTATGGAGAACAAATGACGAAATACAATCGATTCTTAAAGGTTTTGCTAAATTTCATTTTCTCTAAACTGCAGTTTTTTTTTGTCCAACATAAATATTTGCTGCACTTTATACATTAAGTATTTTTACATAATTCCAGTTGGAGACGATATCCCTATGGGTTACCTAACCATTGGATTTGGTTTCACATAATTTCATGTTGTATAACTAAAGGTATGAATATTTTTGTAAACTGCGACAGTATGAATCCGAGAAACTGACTTAGATGTTTTGGTGATCATTTTAGTATGCCGAAATATGCCGTCGGACTATAAAATTTTTATATGTGGTAGCTACATGGGTATTCTACGTTCCTTGAAAATTTCATATTGTTCGGTGATCGTTTTCTATGTCAAATAAATTTTTTTTACTCCATGACCGGGTGAATTGTTTCTCTAAATTGTCTTTCTGTTCACCAACTCAAAAATATGTTGTACCTTATATATTAAGTATTTTTACATAATTCCAGTTGGAGACGATAGCTCTATGGGTTACCTAACCATTGGCTTTGGTTTCACATGATTTCATGTTATATAACTCAAGTTATGGACAATTTTTTAAATTGCGATAGCATAAATCCGAGAATCTGTCTGTGATGTTTCGGTGAGCATTTTAGTGTGTCAAAACATGCCGTCGGATTATCAAATTTTTATATGTGTTAGCTACATGGGTATTCTACGTTCCGTGAAAATTTTATATTGTTCGGTAATTGTTTTCTATGTCAAATAAATATTTTTTGCTCCATGACTGGGTGAATTGTTTCTCGAAACTGCACTTTCTGTTGACCAACTCAAAAATATGCTGCACCTTATATATTAAGTATTTTTACATAATTCCAGTGGGAGACGATAGCTCTATGGGTTACCTAACCATTGGCTTTGATTTCACATAATTTCATGGTATATAACTCAAGTTATGGACAATTTTGTAAACTACGACTGTATAAATCCGAGAAACTGCCTAGGGTGTTTCGGTGAGTATTTTAGTAAGCCGAAACATGCCGTCGGACTATCAAATTTTGATATGTGGTAGCTAAATGAGTATTCTATGTTCCCTGAAAATTTCATATTTTTCGGTTATCGTTTTCTATGTCAAACAAATTTTTTTTACTCCATGACCGGGTGAAGAAAATTTTGTAACAGTGCCCTTATTTTGAAATTTTTATTCACCTGGTCATGGAGTAACAAAAAATTTTTTGACATAGAAAACGATCACCGAACAATACGAAATTTTCAAGGGACATAGAATACTCAGGTAGCTACCACATACCAAAAATTAGTAGTCCGACGGCATGTTTAGGCATACTAAAATACTTACTGCGAAACCTCCTAGGCTGTTTTTCGGATTTATGTCGTCGGCGTGCCGGATTCGCTATTATAAACCAGTCAAAAAACTTTAAGTAGTGTAAATATCTTCTTAAAAATTTTTGGACCTTGGTTTTGTGGTAGTTTTAGTGGATTCCTATGTTTTGGTTACACGTTAATGATGTGAACTTGAAAGGTTTTGCTAAACTTCATGTTTTTCTAAGATACAGTTTCTGTTGTCCAACTCAAACATTTACTGCATTTTATATATTAAATATTTTTACATAATTCCAGTTGGAGACGATGGCCCTATGGGTTACCTAACCATTGGCATTGGTTTTACATAATTTCATGTTATATAACTCAATTTATAGACAATTTTGTAAACTGTGACAGCATAAATCTGAAAAACTAACTAGGATGTTTCGATTAGCATTTTAGTAAGTCGAAATATGCCGTCGGACTGTCAAATTTTGATATGTGGTAGCAACATGAGTATTCTATGTTCCCTGAAAATTTCATATTTTTCGGTGATCGTTTTCTATGTGAAATGAATTTTTGTTAATCCATGACTAAATGAAGTTTTGAAGTTTTTTTTTCCCATGTACGTGCAATGGAAAAGTGACTATTTAAGAATTTTTTTTTTTTTTTTTTTTTTTGTAGGTGGACTTTTTCATGACAAATATAAAAACAAAAAAAAAAAAAAAAAAAAAAAAATTTCCCCACTTTGCCGAGTAGGCAAAGTGGGGGAAATTTTTTTTTTAAATTTACCCCACTTTGCCGAGTAACTCGGCAAAGTGGGAAACATTAAATTTTTTTTTTTTTTTGTAATTTGCACTTTTAGTCCACATTCTTTTCATTTTATAACAAATTTACCCATAACTTTTTTTTGTTGGCTTTAGCCATCCCCGACTTTTAAATTTCGTTACAAATTTTATTTTGTCCACCCCTTTAAATAATAAAAAAAATAAATAACAACAAAATAAAATAAAAATGTATACTTTTAAAAAGTAGCCCAATTTTATTTTGACATTTTAAAAAAAAAAATATTTTTTTAAATTTCTCGAGTTATTCGACATTTTTTTTTTTAACATTTTGTCGAGTTCCTCGAATTTAAAATATATATATATATATATATTTTAAATTTGTTGAGTTACTCGACAAAAAAATAAAAATAAAAAAATTTTTTTTTTTAAATTTGTCGAGTTACTAGCCAAAAAAAAATAAAAACATTTTTTTTTTTAAATTTTGTAGAGTTACTCGAATTTTTTAAAAAAATATATATATATATATTTTTAAATCTTGTCAAGTTACTCGAATTTAAAAAAACAAAAAAAATTTTTTTTTTTTTTTTAAATTATGTCGAGTTACTCGAATTTAAAATAAAAATTTTTATCGAGTTACTCGAATTTAAAAAAAAAAAAAAAATTTTTTTTAAAATGTTGTCGAGTTACTCGAATTTAAAAAAAAAATATTTTTTTTTTAACTTTTGTCGAGTTACTCGAATTTTTAAAAAAATAAAAAAAAATATATATTTTTTAACTTTGGTCGAGTTACTCGAATTTTTTTAAAAAAAAAAAAAAAAAAAAATTTTAACTTTTGTCGAGTTACTCGAACTTTTTAAAAAAAAAGTTTTTCTTAACTTGTGTCGAGTTAATCGAATTTTTAAAAAAATTTTTTTTTTTTTTTACTTTTGTGGAGTACCTCGAATTTAAAAAAAAAACAAAAAAAAAAAGAAAATTTTAACTTTTGTCGAATTACTCAAATTTAAAAAAAATAAAAATTTTACTTCTCTCGAGTAACTCGAATTTTAAAGAAAAAAAAAAAAAATTTTTTTTTTCACTTTGGTCGAGTAACTCGATTTTAAAAAAAAAAAAAAAAAAAAAAATTTTTTTCACTTTGGTCGAGTAACTCGATTTTTAAAAAAAAAAAAAAAATTTTTTTTTTTTTTTTTTTACTTTTGTCAAGTTACTCGACTTTAAAAATAAAAAAATATATATATATTTTTTTTTACTTTTGTCGAGTTACTCGACTTTTTAAAAAAAAAAAAAAAAATTTTTTTTTTTTTACTTTTGTCGAGTAACTCGATTTAAAAAAAAAAAATATATATATTTTTTTTTTTTTTACTTTTGTCGAGTTACTCGACTTTTTTATAAAAAAAATATTTTTTGTCGAATAACTCGACAAAAATTTTAAAATTTTTTTTTTTTTTTTAAATTCGAAGAAGTTTGTCGAGTTACTATTCAACTCGACAAACTTTTTCGAGATGAATAGTAACTCGAAAAAGTTACTGTTCATGAATTTTTTTTTTTTTTTTTTAAAAAAATTCGAAAAAGTTTGTCGAGTTACTATTCAACTCGACAAACTTTTTCGGGGTGAATAGTAACTCGAAAAAGTTACTGTTCATGGAAAAAAAATTTATTTATTTATTTTTTTTAAAATATTCGAAAAAGTTTGTCGAGTTACTATTCAACTCGACAAAGTTTTTCGGGGTGAATAATAACTCGAAAAAGTTACTGTTCATGGAAAAAAATTTTTTTTTTTTTTTTAAATTCGAAAAAGTTTGTAGAGTTACTATTCAACTCGACAAACTTTTTCGAGATGAATAGTAACTCGAAAAAATTACTGTTCATGAAAAAAATTTTTTTTTTTTTTTTTTTTAAATTCGAAAAAGTTTGTCGAGTTACTATTCAACTCGACAAACTTTTACGAGGTGAATAGTAACTCGAAAAAGTTACTGTTCATGAAATTATTATTATTTTTTTTTTTTTTTTTTTTTATGGTGAGCTTTTACATTTGTAATTTTTTTTTCAATGAAAAAAATCAACAACATATTTTATTTTTTGTAACTATTAATTATAACATTTTTACCAATAATGTTACAAATATTTTTTTATACTAATTGCTAAAATAAAATAAAATAAAATATATTGTATTAATTGATTATGATATATATTATATTTTACTATATTCTAATAAATGAAACATTAAATAAAATTTTGTATATGCTTTATTTATCAAGTTACTTGACAAATCCAAATTTAAGACTCACGAGTTTCTTGAAAAATAACAGCACTAAATAAGAATAAAAAATTATTTAAATGTATGACATCATTTAAATAAAAAAGGGAAACAAAATAATGAAAATTTTAAATTTCGTTCGTTCATCGAGTAACTCCGGCAACTTGATTTTCAGTTTGTCGAGCTACTTGAGCTATTGAATAGATTGATTTTCAGTTTGTCGAACTTTATTTTGGGTTTATCGAGTTACTCGAGTAACTTCAACAATGCATATTGTTCATTTTTTAGTTTAGTTTTTTTATTTAAATTATGTACTACACTTAAATTTTTTTATTTTTTAGTTTTTTCATGTTATTTTTAAACCAACTCATGAATCTCAAATTTGGATTTGTCAAGTTACTAGATAAATTAGTCATAATAAAAGAATATATAATATATTGTATTAATTGATTATGATATATATTAAATTTATATGATATATATTTTATTTTGATATCTCCTAATAAATAATCAATTAAATACAAATATGTATGTCCTTCATTTATCAAATAAGTTAACAAATCCAAATTTCATGTCAACACATTCCTCGAATAATAATATTACAACATTCAAATTAAACAAAATAGTCAATGTATTAAATAATTTCAATAAAAAAACTAAATTGCAGTTTTTGTTGTCCAACTTAAATATTTGCTACAGCTTATACATTAAGTATTTTTATATAATTCCAGTTGGAGACAATATCCCTATGGGTTACCTAACCACTGGCTTTGGTTTCACATAATTTCATGTTGTATAACTCAAGTTATGGATAATTTTGTAAATTGCGACAGCATGAATCCGAGAAACTGCATTGGATGTTTCGTTGAGCATTTTAGTGTGTCAAAACATGCCGTCGGATTATCAAATTTTTATATGTGGTAGCTACTTGGGTATTCTACGTTCCGTGAAAATTTCATATTGTTCGGTAATCGTTTTCTATGTCAAAGAAATTTTTTTTGCTCCATTACTGGGTGAATTGTTTCTCCAAACTGCACTTTCTGTTGACCAACTCAAAAATATGCTGCACCTTATATATTAAGTATTTTTATATAATTCCAGTTGGAGACGATAGCTCTAAGGGTTACCTAACCATTGGCTTTGGTTTCACATAATTTCATGGTATATAACTCAAGTTATGGACAATTTTGTAAACTGCGACCGCATGAATCCGAGAAACTGCCTAGGGTGTTTCGGTGAGTATTTTAGTAAGCCGAAACATGCCGTCGGAATATCAAATTTTGATATGTGGTAGTTAAATGAGTATTCTATGTTCCCTGAAAATTTAATATTTTTTGGTTATCCTTTTCTATGTCAAACAAATTTTTTTTACTGCATGACCGGGTGAAGAAATTTTAGTTACACTTCCCTTATTTTGAAAATTTTATTCACCTGGTCATGGAGTGACAAAAAATTCTTTGACATAGAAAACGATCACCGAACAATACGAAATTTTCAGGGGATATAGAATACTTAGGTAGCTACCACATATCCAAAATTGGTAGTCCGACGGCATGTTTAGGCATAC
The DNA here is from genome assembly GCA_030279155.1 of Forsythia viridissima. Lineage (NCBI taxonomy): Eukaryota > Viridiplantae > Streptophyta > Magnoliopsida > Lamiales > Oleaceae > Forsythia > Forsythia viridissima. The sequence continues at coordinate 3,435,924 of CM059039.1, forward strand.
TAAAATACTTATCGCGAAACCTCCTAGGCTGTTTTTCGGATTTATGCCGTCGGCGTGCCGGAATCGATATTATAAACCAATCAAAAAACTTTAAGTAGTGTAAATATCTTCTTAAACTTTTGTGGACCTTGGTTTTGTGGTAGTTTTAGTGGATTCCCATGTTTTGGTTACACGTTAATGATGTGAACGTGAAAGGTTTTGCTAAACTTCATGTTTTTATAAGATGTAGTTTTTGTTGTCCAACTCAAAAATTTATTGCACCTTATATATTAAGTATTTTTATATAATTCCAGTTGGAGACGATAGCCTTATGGGTTACCTAACCATTGACTTTGGTTATACATAATTTCATGTTATATAACTCAATTTATGGACAATTTTGTAAACTGTGACAGCATGAATCCGAAAAACTAACTAGAATGTTTTGATTAGCATTTTATTTAGCCGAAACATGCCGTCGGACTATCAAATTTTGATATGTGGTAGCTACATGAGTATTCTATATTCCCTGAAAATTTCATATTTTTCGGTGATCATTTTCTATGTCAAATGAATTTTTTTTAATCCATAGCTAAGTGAAGTTTTGAAATTTGTTTTTTGTTTTTTTGTTTTTTTCCCACTTTGCCTAATAACTCGACAAAGTTAGTATTTTAAAAAAAAAAAAAAAAATTTTTTTTACTTTCTCGAGTAACTAGAAAAAACAAAAAAAATAAAAAAAAACCTTTCTCGAGTTACGCGAGAAAAAAAAGAAAAAAAAAAAAACCAAAATTTCATTAATACTTTCTCGAGTAACTCGAGAAAGCAAAATGTTCCATTTTGCTTTCTCGAGTTACTCGAGAAAGCAATAATGAAAATTTTGTTTTTTTTTTTTTTTTTTTTTTTTTTTTTTTTCACTTTGCCTGTTTGAATATGTGTTTTTTTTTTTTTTTTGTAATTTGCACTTTTAGTCCTCGAGAAAGCAAAAATGAAAATTTTGGTTTTTTTTTCTTTCTTTTTTTCACTTTGCCTGTTTGAATATGTGTATTTTTTTTTTTAGTAATTTGCACTTTTAGTCCACAACCTTATCATTTATAACAAATTTACCCCTAACCTTTTTTTTACATTGGTTATTCCCGACCTTTGAATTTTGTTGTAAATTTTATTTTGTCCTCTTTTTTAAATAAAAAAAAAACTAATAACAACAAAATAAAATAAAAATGTAAATGAAGTCCTACAACTTTTAAAAAGTATCCCATTTTGATTTTGACATTTTTTCATTTTTTTAATTTGCACTTTTGGTCCAAACCTTTCAAATTTGTAACTAATCTATCCTAACTTTTGTTTTTGGACATTGGCCATCCAACTATCACCCTTTTGTCGTACACATTTGCATTAAATTTTTATAAAATCAGCTTTTGTTAACTTTGCTATTTTTTTTTTTTAAGATTTGGTCTTGGTTTTTTGAGTAAATCTAAAAAAAATACAATAAAGAAAAAAATACAAAAATTTGTCAGATAACTCAAAAATGGCTTAGTGTCAACACTAACAAAAAAAAAAATAAAATAAAATAAAATAATTTCAAGCAGCCAAATATTGTCGTTGCTAGACAACATTAAAATAAATAAATAAATCAATCAAACAACCAAATATTGTCGAGTTGCTCAACAGCACTATAAAGAAAACATTAATCAAATGTGTAACTCCACAGCATTATTAAAAAAAAAAAACTCATTGATTTATATAAACAAAAGTTAATTTATATTTTGTCTTTATTTGTTTTCTTTTTCATAAATTTTTGTGATTACTGCATTTTCTCTAAATTGCAGTTTTTGTTGTCCAACTTAAATATTTGCTGCAGCTTATACATTAAGTATTTTTATATAATTCCAGTTGGAGACAATATCCCTATGGTTTACCTAATCATTGGCTTTGGTTTCACATAATTTCATGTTGTATAACTCAAGTTATTGACAATTTTGTAAATTGCGACAGCATGAATCCGAGAAACTGCCTTGGATGTTTCGGTAAGCATTTTAGTGTGTCAAAACATGCCGTCGGATTATCAAATTTTTATATGTGGTAGCTAATTGGGTATTCTAAGTTCCGTGAAAATTTCATATTGTTCGTTAATCGTTTTCTATGTCAAAGAAATTTTTTTCCTCCATGATTGGGTGAATTGTTTATCCAAACTGCACTTTCTGTTGACCAACTCAAAAATATACTGCACCTTGTATATTAAGTATTTTTATATAATTCGAGTTGGAGACTATAGCTCTATGGGTTACCTAACCATTGGCTTTGGTTTCACATAATTTCATGCTATATAACTCAAGTTATGGACAATTTTGTAAACTGCGACTGTAGGAATCCGAGAAACTGCCTAGGGTGTTTCGGTGAGCATTTTAGTAAGCCGAAATATGCCGTTGGACTATCAAATTTTGATATGTGGTAGTTAAATGAGTATTCTATGTTTCCTGAAAATTTAATATTTTTCGGTTATCGTTTTCTATGTCAAACAAATTTTTGTTACTGCATGATCGGGTGAAGAAAGTTTAGTTACACTTCCCTTATTTTGAAAATTTTATTCACCTGGTCATGGAGTAACAAAAAATTCTTTGATATAGAAAACGATCACCGAACAATACGAAATTTTCAGGGGACATAGAATACTCAGGTAGCTACCACATATCAAAAATTGGTAGTTCGACGGCATGTTTAGGCATACTAAAATACTTATCGCAAAACCTCCTAGGCTGTTTTTCGGATTTATGCCGTCGGCGTGCCGAAATCGATATTATAAACCAATCAAAAAACTTTAAGTAGTGTAAATATCTTCTTAAACTTTTGTGGACCTTGGTTTTGTGGTAGTTTTAGTGGATTCCCATGTTTTGGTTACACGTTAATGATGTGAACGTGAAAGGTTTTGCTAAATTTCATGTTTTTCTAAGATGCAGTTTTTGTTGTCCAACTCAAAAATTTATTGCACCTTATATATTAAGTATTTTTTTATAATTCCAGTTGGAGACGATAGCCTTATGGGTTACCTAACCATTGACTTTGGTTTTACATAATTTCATGTTATATAACTCAATTTATGGATAATTTTGTAAACTGTGACAGCATGAATCCGAAAAACTAACTAGAATGTTTCGATTAGCATTTTAGTAAGCCGAAACATGCCGTCGGACAATCAAATTTTGATATGTGGTAGCTACATGAGTATTCTATGTTCCCTGAAAATTTCATATTTTTCGGTGATCATTTTCTATGTCAAATGAATTTTTTTTAATCCATAGCTAAGTGAAGTTTTGAAATTTGTTTTTTTTCCTTTTTTCCCACTTTGCCTAATAACTCGGCAAAGTTAGTATTTAAAAAAAAAAAAAATTAACTTTCTCGAGTAACTTAGAAAAAAAAAAAACAAAAAAAACCTTTCTCGAGTTACGCGAGAAAAAATGAAAAAAAAAATGAAAAAAAAAAAACCAAAATTTCATTAATGCTTTCTCGAGTTACTCGAGAAAGCAATAATGAAAATTTCGTTTTGTTTTTTTTTTCTTTTTTTTTTTTTCACTTTGCCTGTTTGAATATGTGTATTTTTTTTTTTAGTAATTTGCACTTTTAGTCCTCGAGAAAGCAAAAATGAAAATTTTGTTTTTTTTTTCTTTATTTTTTTCACTTTGCCTGTTTGAATATGTGTATTTTTTTTTTTTTTAGTAATTTTCACTTTTAGTCCACAACCTTATCATTTATAACAAATTTACCCATAACCTTTTTTTTTACATTGGCCATCCCCGACCTTTGAATTTTGTTGCAAATTTTATTTTGTCCTCTTTTTTAAATAAAAAAAAAAACTAATAACAACAAAATAAAATAAAAATGTAAATAAAGTACTACAACTTTTAAAAAGTATCCCATTTTGATTTTGACATTTTTTCATTTTTTTAATTTGCACTTTTTGTCCAAACCATTCAAATTTGTAACTAATCTACCCCAACTTTTTTTTTTTGGACATTAGCCATCCAACTATCACCCTTTTGTCCTACATATTTGCATTAAATTTTTATAAAATCAGCTTTTGTTAACTTTGCTATTTTTTTTTTTAAGATTTGGTCTTGGTTTTTTGAGTAACTCTAAAAAAAATACAATAAAGAAAAAAATACAAAAATTTGACAGATAACTCGACTTTTTTTTTTTAATTTCGATTTTAATTCAATTTACCATTTGAATTGTAAGGTAAATTTTTTATATTTTTCAAATTTTTTTTTACATATTATTCTAAATAAATGCAGCATAAAAAAAACAATAAAATAAAATAACATTACAAATGAAGTCCTACAACTTTTAATCTTGACGAATGTGTGTGAATAGTAAAAGGAAAAAATTAATAGCATTTATTTAGAATAATTTGTAGATTTAAAAGTTAATATAAAAAAAAGTAAAAAATTGAATAAAAATTAGGTGTAAAAGAAAAAAAATAAGAAAAAAAAATAAAAAAAAAAAAATTTGTTGTCAAAATGGACTAATTTGCACACCCTACAATAAATGAATACAAAATTAAAAATTAAAAAAGTGAAAGGCACCATTAAAAAAAAAAAAAAAAACTACTAACAAAAGTGAAATTGGGCCAAAGCCCATTTTCAATGACTTCATTGTTAGTGTTGTCGAGTTGCTCGACAACACTAACAAAAAAAAAATCTAATGTCTTAGTGTTGTCGAGATGCTCGACAACACTAAAAAAAAAAAAAAAAAACATTTCCAATGACTTAGTGTCAACACTAACAAAAAAAATAAAATAAAATAATTTCAAGCAACCAAATATTGTCGAGTTGCTAGACAACATTAAAAAAAAAAAAAAATAAATAAATCAAACAACCAAATATTGTCGAGTTACTTGACAAAGCAAACATATGTAACATATTTGTATTATATTAAGATGTAAATAAAATAAGTTTGTATAGGAAAATATAAAATAAAAGGAAAATTAGATAAAAGTCCAAAGATGTATAATTTGAATAAAAATGAAGAAGAAAAAATTGCATAATTTGCATTTCATGAGTCAGTTGAGTAACTCGAAAAACTCAAATATGAGTTTGTCGAGTTACTTTATGAAAAATGTGATAGACAAGCAAAAATCATAAAATTGGATTATTTTGTGTCAAATACATTGAATAAGTAATTTCAGATTTTATGTTGTACAATTGATTTGTAACAACTATAAATACACGTGTTAATTTATGTTAAAAAAATGTTTTTATGTATTTATTATAAGATATCATGTATAATTTAAACAGAAAAATAAAACTAAAGAAAAGGAAATATGTATGTCATGAGTTATTCGAGGATCTCGATAAACTGAAATGTGAGTTTATCGAGTAACTCGATGAAAATGTGCCATGAAATAAAAAATTATAAAACGTGAATTTTTTTTCGAGTTAATGGATGAATGAATTGTAAAATATTGTTTTCTTTAATGATTTGTTTTTTGTTAAATAAAAACCAATGATTTGTTATTATATTTGTTTAGAAATTTTTTATTTTTTGGGTTATTAAATATAATTTTCCATGGTTATTATTATAAGCATGAAATATATTTCCTAATTGTTTATGGGATTGACGTGTTTGAGCAGCTCGACATTGTTATTTTTTAGTTTGTCGAGTTACCTGACAAAGCAAATATATGATGAAAATACATTTTGAAATAAATATATTATAACAATTATATATATTTATTAGAATAATTATGTTAAATTATATGATGAAAATAATTGTGAGTTTTATAATTAATAATTTTTGTATTTGTGTATTTTTTATTTTAAGTGTAAAATAAATGGAACATTTAATATGTGATCTTATTTAGCATGTTATATTTACTAATACATTAAGTAATTCTATTAATATATAAAAAAAATGCTTTAACGTATTTTATATTAAGATATACATAAAATAAGTTTGTATAGGAAAATATAAAATAAAAGAAAAATTAGATAAAAGTCAAAAGATGTATAATTTGAATAAAAATTGAAAATTTTGCATTTCATGAGTCAGTCGAGTAACTCGAAAAACTCAAATATGAGTTTGTCGAGTTGCTCGATGAACAAGGTGACAGACAAGCAAAAATCATGAAATGGGATTTTTTTGTGTCAAATACATTGAATAAGTAATTTTAGATTTTATGTTGTACAATTGATTTACAACAACTATAAATACACGTGTTCATTAATGTAAAAAAATTATTTTTATGTATTTATTATAAGATATGATGTATAATTTAAACAGAAAAATAAAACTAAAGAAAATGAAATATGTATGTTATGAGTTATTTGAGGATCTCGATAAACTGAAATGTGAGTTTATCGAGTAACTCGATGAAAATGTGCCACGAAATCAAAAATTATAAAACGTGATTTTTTGTCGAGTGTATATATATATATATATATATTTAAATCTTGTCAAGTTACTCGAATTTAAAAAAACAAAAAAAATTTTTTTTTTTTAAAATTATGTCGAGTTACTCGAATTTAAAAAAAATTTTAAAAAATTTTTATCGAGTTACTCGAATTTTTAAAAAAAAAAATTTTTTTTTAAAAAAATGTTGTCGAGTTACTCGAATTTTTAAAAAAAAAAAAAATTTTTTTTAAAATGTTGTCGAGTTACTCGAATTTAAAAAAAAAAATTATTTTTTTTTAACTTTTGTCGAGTTACTTGAATTTTTAAAAAAATAAAAATATATATATTTTTTTTTAACTTTTGTCGAGTTACTTGAATTTTTTTAAAAAAAAAAATTTTTTTTTTTTACTTTTGTCGAGTTACTCGAATTTTAAAAAAAAAAAAAAATTTTTTTTCTTAACTTGTGTCGAGTTAATCGAATTTTCAAAAAAAAGAAAATTTTAACTTTTGTCGAATTACTCAAATTTAAAAAAAAAAATATATATATATTTTTTTTACTTTTGTCGAGTAACTCGAATTTAAAAAAAAAAAATATTTAACTTTTGTCGAGTTACTCGAATTTAAAAAAAAAAACAATAAAAAAAAAGAAAATTTTAACTTTTGTCGAATTACTCAAATTTAAAAAAAAAAATAAATAAATAAATTTTTTTACTTTTATCGAGTAACTCGAATTTAAAAAAAAAAAAAAAAATTTTTTTTTTTTTACTTTTGTCGAGTAACTCGAATTTATAAAAAAAAAAAAAAAATTTTTTTTTTTTACTTTTGTCGAGTAACTCGAATTTATAAAAAAAAAAAAAAAATTTTTTTTTTTTTTACTTTTGTCTAGTTACTCGACTTTCAAAAAAAAAATTTTTGTCGAGTAACTCGACAAAAATTTTTTTTTTTTTTTTTAAAATTGGAAAAAGTTTGTCGAGTTACTATTCAACTCGACAAACTTTTTCGAGATGAATAGTAACTCGAAAAAGTTACTGTTCATGGAAAATTTTTTTTTTTTTAAAATTCGAAAAATGTTGTCGAGTTACTATTCAACTCGACAAAACTTTTTCAGGGTGAATAGTAACTCGAAAAAGTTACTGTTCATGGAAATTTTTTTTTTTTTTTTTAAATTCGAAAAAGTTTGTCGAGTTACTATTCAACTCGACAAACTTTTTCGAGGTGAATAGTAACTCGAAAAAGTTACTGTTCATGAAATTTTTTTTTTTTTTTTTTTAAATTCGAAAAAGTTTGTCGAGTTACTATTCAACTCGACAAACTTTTACGAGGTGAATAGTAACTCGAAAAAGTTACTGTTCATAATTTTTTTTTTTTTTATTTTTTATTTTTTATGGTGAGCTTTTACATTTGTAATTTTTTTTTTCAATGAAAAAAATCAACAACATATTTTATTTTTTGTAACTATTAATTATAACATTTTTACCAATAATGTTACAAATATTTTTTTATACTAATTGCTAAAATAAAATAAAATAAAATTTATTGTATTAATTTTTTTTTTCAATGAAAAAAATCAACAACATATTTTATTTTTTGTAACTATTAATTATAACATTTTTACCAATAATGTTACAAATATTTTTTTATACTAATTGCTAAAATAAAATAAAATAAAATATATTGTATTAATTGATTATGATATATATTCTATTTTACTATATTCTAATAAATGAAACATTAAATAAAATTTTGTATATGCTTTATTTATCAAGTTACTTGACAAATCCAAATTTAAGACTCACGAGTTTCTTGAAAAATAACAGCACTATATAAGAATAAAAAATTATTTAAATGTATGACATCATTTAAATAAAAAAGGGAAACAAAATAATGAAAATTTTAAATTTCGTTTGTTCATCGAGTAACTCCGGCAACTTGATTTTCAGTTTGTCGAGCTACTTGAGCTATTGAATAGATTGATTTCGTATCACATTTTTAATCGAGTAACTCGACAAACTTTATTTTGGGTTTATCGAGTTACTCGAGTAACTTCAACAATGCATATTGTTCATTTTTTAGTTTAGTTTTTTTATTTAAATTATGTACTACACTTAAATTTTTTTATTTTTTAGTTTTTTCATGTTATTTTTAAACCAACTCATGAATCTCAAATTTGAATTTGTCAAGTTACTAGATAAATTAGTCATAATAAAAGAATATATAATATATTGTATTAATTGATTATGATATATATTAAATTTATATGATATATATTTTATTTTGATATCTCCTAATAAATAATCAATTAAATACAAATATGTATGTCCTTCATTTATCAAATAAGTTAAAAAAAAAATTCAAAATTTCACTTAGTCATGGATTAAAAAAAATTCATTTGACATATAAAACGATCACCGAAAAATATGAAATTTTCAAGGAACATAGAATACTCATGTAGGTACCACATATCAAAATTTGATACTCCGACGGCATGTTTCAGCTTACTAAAATGCTTACCGAAACATCCTACTGGAATAAGGAGGAAAAAAATGGAAAAAAATCAACAATTAATGATAATACTTAAACTTTTTGTTATATGTTATAAACAAATTGTACACATGCAATTTGAAAAATAAATTTTTTAAGTCGATAACATTTGATTTTTATTTTTTTTTTCTAAATAATTTGATAACATTTTATGTTAAATTTGTTCTATAGATTTGTTGTGTAAACGTTTTATTCCAGTGTATAATAAATTGATTATTGTAATAAATTGACATAATTATTATAATAAATTTGCATTCCACTGTGTTATCATAATTGTTAAAATAAAATAAAATATAATATATTATAATAATTTAATATATCGATCAGTTATAAGCCACCAACTGCAACTTTAAAAAACAAATGTTTTATTTACAATAAATTCATATTAAGTTTTATTATAATTATTAATTATACTACCAGTTAGAGGAAACTAAGTAATGACCGAATGTTAGGAATCTAATCCCTCAGCATGAACTTATTGCACGCAAAGAACAAGGCTTTTATTTTTATATAACTCATTTTGTAGCCTTTTTGACTGGAGTGATAAAGTCATTGACCAAAAGCTCGTTACATGGGTCATTTAGAAAGCTTAATGGAATGAGTTTCACATACGACTAAATATCTTATAACTCTTTTCGTAGCCTATTTGACTCAAGTGAAAAGGCCCGTAGGGGTTTCTCAAAATTCGATGCCCTAAAGTTCAAAAGACTTGGGAGTCATCGGCCTAAAGCTCGTTACATGGGTCATTTAGAAAGCTTAATGGATTGAGTTCTGCACATAAAATTAAAAAAAAAATATAAAATTTTTTTTTTATTAATTTCTTTGCAAAGTAACCTGAGGATTAGATGACTAATGGGTTTGACTTACTTAGTAGAAAATTTCTGGTCAAGAGTGCTCATAAATTGGAGAATCTTCATAAGCATAGGTTGTCAAAATCATTAGTTTTCTCAACCAGCCTCTAGAAAGAAAAGAATGTGAACAACCCTAGACCCAGAAATCTCGGAATTTTGAGAGAAAACAATTATTTTGGGGGAAGTGTACCTTACGAGAGGGAAAGGAAAAATTGACCGAGTGGTTGGACTATCACTTCCATAGAATTTAAGCTGATCAGATGAACTGCCCTTACACACGATGCAAGTATGTTTAAGTGGAAGCACGTTTACAACTGTATAACCTGAACACTCGTCATGAATTATAAGTTTTTCTTTTTGCAAAAAAAAAAAAAATCTGAAGCAAAGACGGCAAGCTATTTATGTTGTGAACTTTATCATTGCTTATTCCATCTAGTACAAGATTGTTTTTAGCTAGTTTATTCGAGGACGAATAATAGTTCAAGTTTGGAGGTATTTGATAAGTACAATTTTGTACTTATCTGGGCTTACAAAAATGAACAATTATAAGTTCTTTCGGTTGTTTACAGTTTAATTGCATGTGTTTTCTTATCAATTTAGGAAATAATCAAAGTCAAGTATAAATGGGATGAAAAGAGAGCAAAATGAAGACAAGGGGACCTAATTGCTAAAGAAATGAAACTTCAGGGACTTGATATGCAAATACCTAGGCGGGAAATTCAAATACAGAACCAGGATAAACCATGCGATCGCATGGTATTATCCTGGTGCGATCGCAATTCAGTGAAAAATTCAGCAGAATGTTAAAAGAATCAACCATGCGATCGCAGCTGTCAAAGCCATGCGATCGCATAGGCTAATCGGACAGAAATTGTGCAGAAACCTGTTTCGATTAGAATTCTACCGGTCCAAATAACTTCAACAACAAAACACACGTTTGGAGGTCTTGAGAGGAGAGTATAAAAGGCAGAAGATAGACTTTTCGCAGGGGACGAATTTTAGAGGAACAAGATACAAGGCAAAAACGAAGATCAAGGCGCGAAATCGAAGATCATCGAGCCGAGGTCACGGGTTTTATTTTACTTTTTATTTTCCTTTCCCCGGACCATGATGAATTCAATTCTTTCGTCAATTGAAGAAATCATGTCCGGCTAATTTACTTTATCTAGGATGAACGATGAAACCTCACGTTTTGATTAATTAAGCAGTTTTTCCCTTTTTAGTAATTAATTGCCGTGGATTGATTATTCTTTATTCAGTTTCTTTATTATTTTAATGCTTGCGTACCATTAGAATATATTGTGATCTGTATTGAAGTCGAGAGATTCAATATAGATTTAGCACGTGGTATTGAATAACATAGGGTCCAATAATAGATAGAGATTACTATTATGCCTTATGAAATCCATTTAGGCGATCTTGAGATTTTAATGCATGTGTTTATGCTCGAAGCTTAATTAGAGATAATGAAGTTCGCATAACATATAGATTTGATTGACCATCGAGAGAGGCTTTCGATTAATTTAGGAACACCGATTTTCAGTCCAAGGTAATTAAAAACTAAAAAGTGATTAACAGATAATTGAGTAGAACGTGTCGGTGGATTTGTGAATCATAGTATTGTTAAACTTTAATTCGTTCTCAGTTTTTCAAAGTTGCTTATTGTGAATTTCAATTTAATTAAAATAGTTAATTTAGTTTAGTATCTTAAGAATCAAAATTTAAATCTGTGTTTATTTCCATTATTAAAATTTGAGTTGTGAAATTAATTAGTATTTTAGTATCTAGTCCTCGTGGGTTCGACACTTTATTTTATCACTATATTACTTGTCAACGAATGATCCACTTGCGGGATATATATCGCACGACATTGCACGCCAAAGTCACACAAAAAAAAAAAATTTTAAGTGACTTTGTCGAGTTGCACGACAACGTCACATAAAAAAAAAATTTCAAATGACTTTGTCGAGAAACTCGACAAAGTTTGCACGACAACGTCACATAAAAAAAATTCAAATGACTTTGTCGAGAAACTCGACAAAGTCACAAAAAATTCTCCCATTCAAGCTTTCTTGTGTTCACATTTCCATTCAATTCAATTCAATTCGATTCGATTCGATTCTTCAGACAGTTTCACACTGATTAAACTTTGTCATGGACATCTCTTCTTCCCCATTTCAAGATGATTACTCTTCCTTAAACTTTTTTAATGTCGTTCAAGACTTCGACCCCAATACTATTCCTGTTACCAATACCAAAAAGTGCCCCAGGGATGATAATTTTCTTGAAGAGGAGAACGAATCATCAGTTCAAGAAATACTAACTAAATTGTTGGGTTTTGATACCCAACAAGAAGAAGAACAAACCCAGAAAGCAATGGAAAGTATACATACAGTACATTCTATGCAACCCAATTCATTTTCGGATTTTGAATATAAGCAAATTGATCGAGAAATGAATGAGGGTGGATTTTTTTTGGATTTATTTTAAAAAAAAACGATATTTTTAAGGATTTGGAGTTTGATCAATCATCTCATACTAAGCGTTCACAACTGGAGACTAATGATGTTGCATACGTATCGGATGAGTCTACAACAGTAGTGGATGGCGGCGCACAGCGGAGAATGTGGGTGAAAACCCGGTCTAATGCATGGTGGGAGCAAGTTAACAGTCCAGATTTTCCTGAAGAGGAGTTCAAAAGGGCATTTCGTATGAGTAAACCTACATTTGATATGATTTGTGAAGAGCTTGAGTCTGTGGTGACCAAGAAAGACACAATGATGCGTTTGGCTATCCCGGTTCGCAATCGTGTGGCTGTTTGTATATGGAGATTCGCCACTGGTGAGGCTCTTCGGGAAGTGTCAAAGCGTTTTGGATTAGGAATTTCGACTTGTCATAAATTGGTGTTTGAGGTTTGTTCCGCCATAAGGAGTGTGTTGATGCCTAAGTTTTTGCAATGGTCTGATGAGAAGAAGATGAAGGAGAATAAGGAGAAGTTTGAATTCAAATTGGGGATTCCAAATGTGGGCGGTTCTATTTACACCACTCATGTTCCAATCATTGCTCCGAAGAGCAGTCTTTCAGCTTATTTCAATAAGAGGCATACAGAGAGGAATCAGAAGACTTCTTATTCAATCACAGTTCAAGGAGTGGTTGATCCCAAGGGAGTTTTTACAGACATTTGCATTGGGTGGCCTGATTCAATGACTAATGATCAGGTCTTAGAGAAATCTGCTCTTTTCCAGAGGGTGAATAGGGGGATTTTGAAGGATATTTGGGTTGTTGGGAATTTGGGGTTTCCATTAATGGATTGGATATTGGTTCCTTATACTCATCAAAATCTTACTTGGACACAGCATGCTTTTAATGGGAAAATTGATGAGGTTCAAAGGGTTGCCAGAGAAGCATAAATATTTATATTATATAGAAATTGTACACATGCAATTTTTAAAAATTTTTTTTTTTTTTTTTTGAGTAACTCGACATACTGAATTTGTAGTTTGTCAAGTTACTTGAAGAGTTAGTACTGTAAGTTTG